>OX463757.1:95500172-95990364 GCA_949824845.1 Rhingia rostrata
ATTTTTGTGACGCCCCCGGGGTCCTCACAAAATTGGGGAATTTTAAAAATTTTCATCAAGAATTAAAATTTTTGACGACCCCGGGGTCATGAAAAATTTCAATTTATGATGAAAATTTTAAAAATTCCAAGTTTTGTTACGGACCCCGGATGATGATAATTTTTAGTTTTTTCATCAAAATTTTTAGTTTTTATGATTTTTTGACGCCCCCGGGGTCCTCTTAAAATTTGGGAATTTTAAAAATTTTCATCAAAAAAATTTTAAAAGTTTCCAAATTTTGTTACGACCCCGGGATGATGATAATTTTTAGTTTTTCATCAAAATTTTAATTTTTATGATTTTTTGACGCCCCCGGGGTCATTACGAAATTTGGGAATTTTAAAAATTTTCATCAAAAATTAAAATTTTTCATGACCCCGGGTTCGTCAAAAATTTCTAAAAAGTTTCCAAATTTTGTGAGGACCCCGGGGGCGTCAAAAAAATCATAAAAATTAAAATTTTGATGAAAAACTAAAAATTATCGTCGCCGGTCCTCAGAAAATTTGGATTTTTTTAAAGTTTTCATTAAAAATTTAAATTTTTCATGACCCCGGGGTAATCAAAAATTTCAATTTTTGATGAAAATTTTAAAAATTCCCAAATTTTGTGAGAACCCCGGGGGCGTCAAAAAAATGATAAAAACAAAAAAATTTGATGAAAAACTAAAAATTATTATCACCCTGGGCTCCTCACATAATTTGAAAACTTTTAAAATTTTTATCAAAAATTTAAATTTTGGCGACCCCGGGGTCATGAAAAATTTCGATTTTTGATGAAAATTTTAAAAAATTCCCAAATGTTGTTACGACACCGGGATGATGATAATTTTTAGTTTTTTCATCAAAATTTTTAGTTTTTATGATTTTTTGACGCCCCCGGGGTCCTCACAAAATTTGGGAATTTTAAAAATTTTTCATGACCCCGGGTTCGTCAAAATTTCTTAAAAGTTTCCAAATTTTGTAAGGACCCTTGGGGCGTCACAAAAATCATAAAAATTAAAAATTTTGATGAAAAACTAAAAATTATCGTCACCCTGGGGTCCTCAGAAAATTTGGGAACTTTTAAATTTTTCATGACCCCAAGGTCGCCAAAAATCTTATAATAATTTATTCAAAATTTATTTAAAACTTATTTGTTTTTCCCAATTGTTTTGTTTACTAATTAAAAACTTTTATTTCTTTTTCCCAAATTTTTTTTTAAGTATGCATAGAATACCTATTAAAATAAACTATTGGCTTTAAAAAAGGTATAATACCTAATTGTAGTTTTATATTTTCTAGTAACATATGAAATTCAAAAAGTTAAATAAAAATCCAAACATTTTTTTAAATGATCCAATGAATAACATGCGAATAGTACAGTTCGTCTACAATTATCTTTGCAAGTCAAACCCAATACAGAGAACCCGATTTGGTCATACATATGACATTTGAAAAATATGACTTCAATCCCAAAATTAAAATTAATAATATGTCAACACAAGACTTACCGACAAAAAATCATAATAGTGATTTACCATGTATGTCGGCACTCTTCAAAAAAAAAAAAAAACGCAGTGAAAGTTTTATTGCTAGATAGGCGTAACGGAATGAAATTTAATAAAACTAACCGATCATTTATAAACAAAACGAAAACACTTCTATACTCTTCAATAATACACTTTTACTTGAATTAATAGAAAGAACCTAACAAAAAAAAAAAAACTGTGTAGAAAAAAAAAAATTAACCGTACCGCGCATTGGACATCACGAACCACGAACCGCTCTCGACCACATATTACGCACAAATGAATTTGTGCTAGAGCTTCTTCTATTAAATTATCGTGTGAAGATCTTCTTCTCAGAGAAAGTAAGGGCAAATAGTTGGAAAACAAATGCAAAAGAGTTGCAAAATATCAACTAGTTCCAAAAACAACTACCAATAGTGGGAGAACACTTAACAACTGTTGTTGCATACAACACAAACGCTCACACGGCTCCTCGAACATCTGAGCGGAGGAGTTAAATTTTTGGAAGGAACATGACAACCATAATCTCTCTATTTCTCTTGCTATTTTTTAGCATCTTCCAAGAGATCTTGGAAAAAGCAGAGGCAACATACTTAACCTACACAAAAAAAGAACAAAGACTACACTACACTACACTAGAAGCTCTTAAAAACTAAACCCAGTTTCAACGATCATTGCTGTGTATGGGTGGTGGAAGGAGCATACATAACAAAAAGCTCTGGGAGAGTTCAATTCTCAAACTTAGCTCAATCCGTCAATGCTCTTGGGTGGTGAAAGTTTAATCTCATCCCAACATGTGCGGACGGACTCAAGGTCTTTTGCGAAGTCGGTGCAAAATAAACTCAAAGAGTTGCCAAACAGTCACACGAGTCGATTGGGCTCTGAGAGGGTGAGAAGGTAAGATGATGAGAAGGTGAGTTGGATAGAAGGTGTGAAGGTGAGTGGGTAAGATGGTGAGAATGTGAGTGGGTAAGAAGGTGAGAATGTGAGTGGGTAAGATGGTGAGAATGTGAGTGGGTGAGATGGTGAGAATGTGAGTGGGTAATATGTGGAGAATGTGAGGTGGTAAGAAGGTGAGAGGGTTGGAGCGTTATACAAATGTATATGTGCCAGTAGTAGGGGAAACAGAAACGGAATAGAAAAAAAAGGATTCACTTACTTACTTAACTGAAACGTCATTCCTTGTAACTGTGGTTCGATGAATATATTAATACGAAATTACGATCGTGTTAGCGATAAAGAGAGCGCTCCCCAAACAAACAATTTATCAACAGACTCACGCGAGGGATAACAACAAAATGATAAAAAATGCTTTGATACACAATAAAGCCAATGCACCTTTACACAGTTACCATCATTATAACATCATTTTCACTTCACTTGAAATGTACTTTAAAAGAACTCACAAATCACTGGAATGACTTGGCCTTACAAGAGCTTGAGCTTGAACTTCGAATATTACAAATTTACATGCAAAAGCAGAACACATATATCACTTGACCAAAGAACAAATTGGGGACAACGGGAAGAGAGACGAACAAAAAAAAACTATTTGGATACAACGTTACCGATTCGGAACCACGACCCGCACTTGAGAAACCTTCACCTACTACTGAATCAGTGCGAGCGTCCGTGACCATGACCTACATTTCTACAACAAAAGTCTCAAAATTTTCAAGAAGTTTCAATCTCTGGTCTCTGAGAGGTCTGCTACAAGAGATTACAATTTTGTTCTCAACACTCTACCGATGCGAGTGGTGAGTGGTGAATGGGTTGGGTGTCGCAGTGGGTGGTTCAGAACTGAGATCTGCTGAGCGCCAGCCAACGGGAAGTGGTCAAATCAATGATCTCTTCTGTGTTAAGATCATTTTCGGCTATTGTCACACTAAGAGCGAATGCACCGAGAGCAAACTGCAGAGACAAGCTGTATGACAAATTTGGTCTCCAGACAGCTTAAAAGCAAAAACAATTGCTAGTACGTTCGATCATTCTAGACTCATCTGACTCATCTTAAGTGACGCTCTATTTTGGTATGAGGCGCAATGCAGGAGAAAGTTAATAATGGAAAAAAAATTCTCGCTTCAAGGAACATGATAGCTATGAGCAAGTTATTCTCTAAAGCAAATAGAGAGCATGGAATCTGGTAAACAATATGTTTTGTGAAATAAAATGCTTAGCTGCAATTCTTTGCAACATGTGCTTCTGGATAATGAAACTATTTCTTAGACACATGTTTATCAAAATGATGAACATCTCTAGCTCTACAACACACTGTGGAAGTGAAGTGTATTCATACATTTTTTTTTACAGAAATTGTCACATGTGCGGAATATTCATAGATATATGTGAATAATGGATAAAATAATTTATGGGTGACGCTTATTTCCTAAGCTTAATCCTTGAATTATAATTAATCAAAGTCAAGGAATTTTTAAAATGTTTATGAAGGCATTCATGATTTTTGCAACATGTTTTCAAAATTATGTTGCAAGTGTCCATCGAGACATGTCTCTTACCCCTTGTGGTATTTTCAAGGCATTTCCACGACTTCTTGCAAACTATGGACGCTAAAGTCTGCACTTCCTAACCAATAATCCTTAACAGTTTCCGAGTGCCTTGAAAAATGTAGAGGGATTCCGCCAGCTAACCACAGGTGCGCTTTAGAAATGCGTTCGTTCAAGTGGTCGAAAGGAGTTCATCGCAAAAACGCAGTGTCAAATCACTGAGAATGTTTTTCACTTGTGGTGGTTGTACGAATACAAAAACGAAAGTTCACCAATCAAATTCTTATTTGAAAATGTTGGGTGGATTCGTGGTATGTGCCGTAGGTCATACTGGAATGGCCTCCTACATGGTCTCCAGTTACAATCAATTGATTGAGAAATTAAATACGATTTGATCATGACTCTTAGCAGTAATTTTCGATAGATGCGCACTGTTCTCAACAAAACTGTCCAAAGGACACAGAACATCGAATGACAGAATGTCACCATTTGCAAATACGATAGTAAGGTACTTTGTCTTCATCGGTTTCGATATCAATTCTGACGACATCGACACAACGTCGAATGACAGAATGTCACTATTTGCAATTACAATGGCAAGGTAACTACTTTGTCGTCATCGGTTTCGATATCAATTCTGACGACATCTCGTCAGATATCAAATGAATTGCTAACCCCGCCAGCTTCATCGGGCTATGAAAACTATTCAGTCATGTTTAAACTGATAAGGCGATTCGACCATGATCATCTCAGTCATGATCGGCCTTGAATCATGGATCATAACAAAGCGGATTAAGGAATTCTTGGTCGTTTTGAGCAAAGAATTCATTGGGAAATCATCAGACCAGTCTGTGTTGGTGAGACGAACTATGAAGACGAAGATTCAACCAAAAACTTTTTAGGTGGCTGGGACAATAAGATGAAATGGACACAAATACTCCGGTCCTCAGCGTCATTGCTTCTCAGGAGGAAGAGTACTTAACCGCAAAAAAGAGCTCGACCTTAACCAACATGAATTGGGCAACTGGAGGTAGTTACCTGTGGAGGCGTATTGGTTGAGGCCCAGGTTCATATCGGACTTAATAAAGTAAAACATTGTTTTTATAAAAATGTTCCTTTGCTGAGAATAGCATAGAAAATAATGGTATTGGAATGTATGGCTTTTGTTTATTTATTCCACTTTGGATCATCTGGGATAAGAGTTCAACCATTTCGTAAATTCAACTTTGTTCGAAGTTAAATAAGAAAAACTGGTCTTGCAATGGAAACCTCTAATTTATGGATAATTTTCCGTTTTTTAACCGATATTAATGCAGATGAAAAAAAAAACATAAACTAACGTCTAATTTGTCGTACAATTCAATCAAATTTTTGTTTAAGAATTGTTTTGACGTACGACATCAAACTTTAAATTTTTCTCAGTATTGTTGTGACTTATGTGCCTACAAAATGCAAGGTAACGCTGTTTTAATCGTATGGTTTTGCCGCACGTCTATACGATATTATTGTGACCGTAAAAGAGTCAAATTTAAACAACAGATCCCGCAATACTTATTTAGGGAAAACATTAACAGCGCCATGTGGACAGGCAAATTCAAAAATGTAATTAGTAGCAAACGTTCACTTTCGAATCAAAGATTTTGGTAAAAAAGTAAAATTTTATGCAAATTTAATTTTAATGACTGTATTCTAAGAAAGCACAAACAGCTATGCAAATCCATATGAAGAACATATTCAACAATGAAGAAAATATTAGTTTCCGACCAGCAAAACATAGGCAACCAAATAACATAAGCGACAAAGAATGCTCACAACTATCTCTCGAACATTTCGGTGAATTATTATGAACCGCAAGTAGTAGTCAGGCTCCTTGAACAGTGATCAATCCCGTATTAGGTCTGAACACTGCTGTCCAGGTGTTCTAGCCCATTCCCCCAGATGGGCAGTTGTGCCGATGGGGTTACTTCCTTACCACTTAAAAAACAGTCAGTTACGAACAGACAAACCGACTTACCATTATACAATTGGAATGTGGGCACGCTGTACACCTCAAGAAGTAGTCAACAACTTGAATCTGTACTCGATCCAAACAAGGCAAATATCGCCATGGTAGTTAGGAATATTAGCGGGAAAACAAAAAGGCAAACATGCTAAACTTACTACAGCTGTGGACTAAAGGCTGCACTTCTTAAGATGCGGCTTCGTTTGGGAGAGCCCACTATGGTAAGCGTTGATTTTCTCAAAGCCGATTTGTAATTGCCTGGCTATTGTCTCTACCAGGGCATCCTTTTGCAAAATCAGCACACGCGCCGATGAGACAGTAACCGTAATCCGTATCAAAATGACATTTCACTGAACGGAGACTACGAATTCTGTGCAAAATAAGACTTGAGTATTTCAAAGAAGACAAAAAAAAACTCCGGCGGATAGTTGGAAAGGACAGACTCCACGAAACAGATAATGGTGTACCCGTACCATCTGCCAGTATCATCCCACAGAGCATGGAGTATCGAAACATCGTTAAGGATGTAGCCGAATGGGCCTAACAGCCATCCCCCGAAAAGATGTACAAGGTGGGCCAAACGAGATCACCCTATTGGAAGATGCACTTATTTTGCAAATGGCCGTCAATGACAAATCTGTTTTGACATTTGTAGACTAGACGGATGTAGAATACAAGTGAACAAGACAAGCGATACACTCCCCAAGAACGCGGAATAATCGAAGTGGACGTCTTTTCGACCAAAATCAAATGAGCGATGATGCTCATTTCAACCTCAGTGGGTACGTAAACAAGCAAACCTATCGCTTCTGGGGCACAGAAAATTCACGAGTAATGCACGAGGAGCCATTACACCCGCTCAAAGCTACTGTATGGTGCGCTGTTCACGCTGGAGGAGTCATCGGGCCATTATTTTTCGAGACCGCCGCTGGTCAAACGAAAACAGTGGACGGTGCGTGCTATAGAGTCAAGTTAACCGAGTTTTTTGCCGCAGTTGGACGAATTAGGACTGGAGGACATATGGTAGCAACAGGACGGAGCAACAGCACACACCGCACGAGACACAACCGATATTCTGAAGGCCAAACAATATCGGATGACTTTTTTTGGCTCACCTTGTACAAACAGCGAAAGCGAAAATACGAAAAGATACGAAGAGATAACTCGAGACTTGGAGACCATCAATCTTGCAATTCCTATGGCATTTTGCGCTCAAACATGTGTCCATTCTTGGACTTTTCTGTCTTGCAGTAAGTCTCTCTCCACGAGTTATGCACGAGGAGACATTACGATCGCTCAAAGTTACTGCATATGGTGCGCTGTTATCGCTGGAGGAGACATTACGATCGCTCAAAGTTACTGCATGGTGCGCTGTTATCGTTGGAGGAGTCATCTCATGTACCAAACATTTCATTATCCTAGCTCGCAATTTGAGGACTAAAAACCGATGACCTACAAACCGACGACGTACGGATGCTGGTGCCATGAAATAACGCTGGCAATTCTGAGTCGATCCATATACTTTGAGGTATATCTAGCTCGATTATTTCTCTATGTTACCAACTACGTATCAAAGCTAATATACCCCTATGGGATAGGGTATAAACAAAAGGTTCCCCTTAAACGTTTTTTGGCAAACAAAAAATCGATATTCTTAAAACTTGTTTTAAGGTATAATATGTAGAATTAAATTTTGGACACGATCACTTAGAATTCCATATTAAGATAAAACAGATTTGGAAGCTAAGAGTTCAAACAAAGTCGCCCATACAAAATGTTTTCGAAAATATTTTGATATGTCAAGGGACGATGAACATTTTACAAGCCGTTTCCAATTAAAATATTAAAGCTAGCCGCTCTACAGCACGCACGTCGCATGTAAAATCAAAAGCCAATTACAATGACTCAATGCGTTCTGGGTAGTGATGGTGCGCGGGAGGGTGACCAAGTTAAATAAAATTACCAATGATTTGCATAATTTTTATTTGTATGTTCAATGCCGCACAAACTGCCAATTGACAACACAAAAAGAGAGAAGGGAAATATCCATGAACAATATTTTTGTTGGCGGCATTATTGGTTGACGTGTCATTTTGTTGATGACGGGTCTCCAATGTCCTGATTGAGATGACGATGTCGATGTCGAATATTGTGAAATTGTCCTAGAGTGCGCCAATTCATTTGCCATGCAAAGGCATATGACAGTATAATTGGAATTATTATCATTTTGACCTCAATGTAAAATAATGGCTGCATGTTGACGTTATATTGCAATCAATAAAAAGTAAAGTTATTAGCTTGATTGGATAGCTGTTTGTCGAACAATGGTATGGCAATTGTTTTGTAAAGGGGTGAGATCAACATCCCTCTTTTTTTTTTTTTTTTTAATATGCGCCAATGTGGACTTTACAAACTTGACGTCTCACCGGCCCATCACTGTTCTATACTTTCCAACTTTAACTAAAGAACTCGTCTCCATGCAGAGTTTGTTTATCTTGGCAAACATTTACCGCCGAAATGGTAGACGTGACAAAAATTCACTAGATGGAAACCTGACACATGGAATGAAACATCGTATTTAACATCGTATTCCAGACAGCATTGGAGGAGCTTCGTCTGACCATTTTATTCTCCTAAACATTTGTCAGACTTTGGCAAGTGGTAGGGCACTGGTGTTGTAACTTTTGACATAAGAACAAGAGATCTAAAGATTAAAAGTCAAACGTTCTAGGCCCTTGCATCCCCTAATTAAATAGCTGAAATGGGTTTAAATAAAAAATAGAGTGACGTTAGTTACTAGGTTTATAACTCAAGAACGCCTATACCAATTTCAGTAATTCGCACCAATTCGGCCTTGTCTCCGGCCAACAAAGAAGAATAACAAAAAAAAATCCCAAAATCATCCCAAAAAAACGTTTATGACATTTAATTTTCCCGCCGTCTTCATGCTAGATGACGGTTATGTTTACGTAACGTTATGACAGTTTTTTGCGACAATTAGTTTTGCACTAAATTTGTGTGACAACTGGTACAACTGTAGCAATTTTTTTTTGTCACACATTAAATCTTTTATAGAAATGAAAATAAAATGCCGTTGGGAACCGTATTACTTGAGAACATCTGCACCGATTTGGCTAAGGTATTTAAGGTGAGAAAAATTGACCACGCCCTCTATTACGCCTACTTTTTTTGTTTAATATAAAATCTGAGTTCGGCTGAACCGACTTTCCTTAAATTTTTGAAGAGTTCGTTTTAATTTAAAGTCTAATTGCACATTTTTTTTAACTTTTTTACATTGGCGGCTTAGTGTCAAGAGAGGAGACCCTCTAAATTGCACCAACTACAGAGGCATAAGTCTCCTCAACGTCGCCTATAATACCTTATCTAACGCATTATATGAACACCTGAAACCGTTTAACAACACCGCTTATGCCAGGAAAGTCAACAACGGATCAAATTTTCACATTTCCGCAGATGCTAGAAAAAACCCAAGAAGTTCAAATCGATAGCGACCACCTATTCATCGATTTCAAAGCCGCATACGACAGCATTTATAGGGATGAACTATACAGAGCCATGTCTAGTTTTGGTATACCGCCCGAAATCGTCCGTTTGTGTAGGATGACGATGGAGAATTCTCGCTGCTCCATCAGGGTCGAAAACGACCTCACCGACACATTCGGTACCAAAAAAGGATTTAGGCAAGGCTTCTTCAATTTGACTCTTGAAAGGATTGTGCAAAACTCCCGAGCCAACACCAGAGGCACAATTTTCCAAAAACCGGTGCAACTACTAGCATACACCGACGATATTGACAACGTGACTCAACGTGATGTCTTAGCCACATTTATTAGTATAGAAAAGGAAGCGGTAAAAATGGGTTTAGCAGTAAATGAGCGTAGGGTAAAGTATATGCTGTCAGCACGGAAGGACACACAACATTAACGAATTGGGCAGAACGTCACCATTGACTTATATTACTTTGAGGTAGTACGGGACTTTGTCTATTTCGGCAACGCTATTAACTCTGACAATAACATCTCGTCAGAAATTAAAGTGGCGTGCACAAGTAGAAACCGACCTCAACCAACTTGGAGTGCGCTATTGGAGGCAGTTAGCTAAGGACCGGGCTAAATTGAGAGGCATATTGGTTGAGGCCCAGGTTGAGGCCCAGGCGCGCATCTGGACCTCAACCAACTTGGAGTGCGCTGTTGGAGGCAGTTAGCTAAGGACCGGTCAAATTGAGAGGCATGTTGGTTGAGGCCCAGGTTCATTCCGGACTGTAGCTCCACTTAAGTAAGTAAGGTTTGGTGTCAAAACAAAACATTTGTAGAAAATTCCTTTTTTTCGAAAATACGTTTTAAAATTTTAAGGCAAAACAACGTTTTCCAGGTCAGCTAGTTTTTTTTATAAAAAAAAAGGCAAAAAATCACTTCACACATCTCGAAACAACATTCCACCTCAAAGGCACTTTCTCAGACCCCCTATTTCCAAGTCATAAACTGCACGTATTCCACCATTTCGTTTTGTTCTTCTTGATGAGACTTCATGCAGGATTGTAATGAGCACGTTTCTCGAATGAATAAGTCTCCAAAGAGTCCTTTCTTTGTTTTTACCCGAGTAACCAAGTTGTCCTGTTCCCTATCTTTGGTCGAGGATAAAAATTGGAAAATAATTGCCCTCAGTCCGTGCATTCTACCACAAGAGAATCTTAGTTCGCTCCTCCATGGATAGTGGCGTTGGGTAACAGATATAAAAAAAAATCCCAAGTCATGCCATAGATTGTATTTACGATTGAGCGTAAAACAGTCGTTCTTTACTGTTTTATCACGGCAATGAATTTATTGCATTCAATTCGCCTGAATAGATTAGATTGTTGCAAGAGTTTGTTTTTTTTTTTTTTTGTTGGGTGTTCGAGTAAGGTGTTTTATGTGAAGTATTGAACTCTAACGAACATAATATATGAATACAAAAATGGATGAATGATAAGTGGGGAAGAATGATAAGTCGAGTGGGCAGATTCCCAGAGTTGTATACATCAACAGAGCAGAAATTAAGCGTTGAGGCTGCTAATTGCCGAATGTGGCGATAGAAAGTGGTAAATTTTAAGGACGACCAACGAGTGGACATGTTGACATAGACAAAGAAGACTATCGAAGATTTTTATATCCCATCTCATTGGGCATATTATAGTTTCTAAAAACGAGTGATCCAAAAGAAGGTACTTTCATCAACAGCGTTCATTATTCATCAACTGACCTATCTATATGCCCTTTGCGCTCAGTATGCATTGCCATTTGAAGAGACTTACGCCGGAAGAACGACTAATAATTGTGGAAACTTATTTCCCAAATCAGTGCTCAGTGAAAAATTGTAATAGAGTTCTTGGACCACATTATGGTCGTCATAATCTCCTACTACCGACCAATTGAATTTACATCCCTTCGTTCTAAGGTCATGGAAACGCTGATGAACCTTCAGCTAATGAAAAATCATAAATCACAAAAACTACTAAATGACCTACAATACGGTATACGTATTGTAGGTCATTATCTTGTTTTCGCCAGCAAAATGATCCAGAAAGAAACCCCTGGTTTGATGAGGAATGCCGACAGATGCTCGCAGCCAAGAACGAGGCCTGCAAGGTGAAGAAGGCGAAGACGAGAGCCGTCATTGGGCTCTATAGGCGAAACATAAGAAAATAGCAAGAAAAGCACGCTATCGATGATACAGCGAGGAGCCACTCCAAGATCGATGTTCGCAAGTTTTACCAAAGTGTGAATCGTCAAAGCCAAGGATACAAGGCTCGAACAGAATCCTGTCAAGATGAACAAGGAAACGTCGTAGTGTAACACAGTCAATGTTGCGTATTTGGAAGAACCACTTCTGCAGACTGTTAAACGGCGATGACGAAAAACATTCCACTGTTAGGCAACACGAATCATTAAATATTGGCAACAACAGCGAAAACTGCCAACCACCCGACCAGAGTGAAGTGCTGACAGCAATATCTAAACTCAAGCTTAATAAGGCTGCCGGAAATGAAGGCCTTCTCGCCAAACTTTATAAGGCCAGCGGAGATGACTTGGTAAGAAACATCCACCAAATCATATGCCAAGTCTGGTCGGATGAAAGTGTGCCTTAAAAATGGAACCTCATCGTTTGCCCAAAACACAAAAAAGGAGACCCTCTGAACTGCGCCAGCCACAGAGGCATAAGTCTCCTCAACATCGTCTACAAGATTATATCTTCCGTAACATGTGAAAGCCTGAAACCGTTTACCAAATACCTGATCGGCCCTTATCATTGTGGTTTTAATCCAAAATAGTCCACAACCGATTCAATTTCCACAATTCGACGGATCCTGTAAAAAACCTAAAAAGTCCAAATCGATACCCACCACAATACAATGCCGCATACGACAACATTTATAGAGACGAACTATACACAGAGCCATGTCTAGTTTTGGTATACCGCCCAAACTCGTCCGTTTGTGTAGGATGACGATGAAGAATTCTCGCTGCTCCATCGTGTCGGAAACGACCTCACCGACACATTCGATACCAAAAGAGGATTTAGGCAAGGCATGGGTCCTCCTGTTTTTTTGCCTACTCCGAACGGCGAATTTTAGATAAGTCAGATCATCACAAGATGGGAACCAGTGAAAAATCGAAACCCAGACCTCCTGCGCGGCAGTTCATCGCACTAACCTTCGCGCCACTGAGCCCGTCGCTAGTTTAGAGAAGGAAGCGGTCAAAAATAGGTTTAACAAGATATGAGGGTAAGTAAGACTAAGTATATGCTGTCAACACGAAACGACACATAATACCGACGTATTGGAAAGAACGACACCATTGACAGATATAACTTTGAGGTAGTACGGGACTTTGCCTACCTCGGCTCTGTTATTAACTCTGACAAAAACATCTCGACAGAAATTAAACGAACAATTACTCTTGCCAACCGCAGTTTCTTCGGGCTAAGAAGACAGTTTAGTAGTAAAGTCCTCAATCGAACTACTAAGGAGATCTTATATAACACCCTGATCACCCCAGCCCTACTCTACGATGCTGAAGCATGGACCGTATTAAAAGCGGAAATCCTTGGTCAATTCGAGAGGAAAATTCTTCGAAAAATCTTCAGTCCTGTCTGCTTTGATGGGGCTACGGAGACCAAGATTCAACCAAGAACTATACGAACTATATAGCGATATTCCCCAGGCCGAACAACCCCGTTCGGACGTTTAGAATGGCTAGGACATGTAGAACGAATAGATACGAATACTGCGGCACGCAGAGTTTTCGATTCACAGACTCAACTAACAATTATTCCTCTATTAATAAAATTCAATTACGACAAGCTATTAATTCTGTTGGGGTTATATAGTACTTGTGAGCGGAGGTTGAGCATTTTTGCAGTCGATTGCTTGGGTAGAACCCTGTTTAAGACATTATGCATAAAAATTCACAAGCATTACCGAAATTATGATCTTATA
Source organism: Rhingia rostrata (assembly GCA_949824845.1). Taxonomy (NCBI): domain Eukaryota; kingdom Metazoa; phylum Arthropoda; class Insecta; order Diptera; family Syrphidae; genus Rhingia; species Rhingia rostrata. The sequence goes on from OX463757.1 coordinate 95,513,720, forward strand.
ACCTCTGTAAGGTTGTTTTTAAGCTTCCGGAGATGTGTTTACGGATAAAATATTTTAAGATATTTTGGTTGAATTTCTCAAGAAGTTATTCCGAATCAAAGCATGTATTAAGTTCTATAAGTTCTAACTGAGGGCTTAAGAAAGCTAAGATCGGGAAAAGGTGAAATGATCGGGAAAAAGGTGAAAAGGTCGGGAACCTAGAAAAAAAAAATTAGTCCACACGATTCAAGCACTTCATTGTACTGATTGTAATTCACTGTTCCAGGGTACAGCCTAGTGTTTAAAGTGTTAGGCTATTGTGCGAGGAAACGCGACTTCGAATCTCGTTTGAGATAAAAGTTTTTATATAATTAATTGCAATGAATGACATACCGTCATAATTTGGTTTTAATAATTATGAAGGATTGAAATTACTTACTTACATTGTATACTTACAATTAATAAAAGTAAATAATAAAATAACATGTAAAAACAAACAGAAAATAATAAAATACCTGCGGAAAGACTTTTTGCGAAACTTGTAATTTGCTTCTAAAAAGCCTTTTACAGCAAATAAAGTTTTTTCTGTAAGGCTTTTTAGAAGCCAATATTGCTGGGAGGGAAGTAGCTTCGATATCGCTTTACCGAAAAGAAATTGTAAGTTGGGGACGTCGGACGCAGTAAAGAAAGACTTCGCCTTAAGTGGCGCGCACAATAAGAAACCGACCTTAACCAACTTGGAGTGCGCAACTGGAGGCAATTAGCTAAGGACCGGGCTAATTGGAGAGGCATGTTGGTTGAGGCCCAGGTTCATTCCGGACTGTAGCGCCACTTAAGTAAGTAAGTAAGTAAGAGAGACTTAGGCAAGAAGTCTTATGTTTCCAAGAAATTAGCGAACGCATTGTAACAATCCGCATCAAGGCCAAATTCGCCAACACATGCGCTTAGATATATGCGCTCACGCCCCAACGGAGGAAAAAGACGATATAGCTAAGGACTGCTTCTATGAGCTCCTTGACAAAACCTTTGAGCGACTACCGAAGTAAGATGTTAAAATCGTGCTGGGAGATTTTAACGCAAAGGGAGGAAGAGAAGACATCTTTAGTAGTATTGTCGGAAAACATAGCCTAAGCCTACACGTCTGGTAACGGACTTAGGCTAATTGTCTTCGCTACTTCGGGGCTTACTACCCCAATGAAACATACATGGAGAGTACACTTGTGTCAGGCTTTATTCCACCAGAGGCATTTATTTATATCGATTCGTTAGGGTTGGTACAGGACAGGAACGGTAAACCGGTTTTGTACCACCGCTACGTGACGCGCGTGACAAGCGGCTAATCCGCGACGGGTATGTCGACAATGCTTCGGAGCTCCTCCGCTTCAGCACTTCGGTATCGAATCGCGATAGGACCGATGCTGAAAAGCAGCGTACGGAATTTTGGTGGCTACATGAGGAAGGTGATTCTGCACTTCCTCAGGACTTTGCGGACTTTTAGTCCACTCCTTAATTTTTAAGAAAATTAAAGTTAGGAAAAAGGTCTGGGGCTGGGGTGTACACCATATTGGCGTACAATATGGCCGATTGCATGCTGCCTGGTGAACGAAGGACTCGATCAGGATGGCGACCACTCGGGGCATATGCAACGAGTGCTCGCCACCCCGATTATAATAAAGTTAGGTGTAAGTAGTTAAGTAATCTCAAGTAGTGTTAAGTAGTATTAAGTAGTTTTAAGTTGTCTTAAGTTAGTTTTAATCTAGAGTAAGATTTTTATATAAAAACAAAATGATACTTCTCAAAGTTTTTTGAATTTTTCTTTGAAAAATAAAATAAAATATCTACTACATAATAAAATAAAAACCGACAAATTTAAGCCTAAAGGCACAATATAAGATATAAGTTTAGAGCGCCCGCTAAGGGCCGATAAGTTATTTTAAGGATACATGTTATTTACAAGTTAGATTTAATCATTTTTGTCTAGCTTTAAATTAATATTGTAAGTCAATTAAAAATGAATTTAAAAAGTAAAGTTACCTATCAAAAAACGCAGATTCGAACTAAAGCAACCAATGACCCCCACTCCTCAAAACATTTTAATTCACGGCCCTATTATAGTCAAACAGGCCTTGCTGCCCATAGGCCAATTGTCCGAAGAGACAGCGAAAGCCAGAATAAAACATTTTATTGTCTTCAGATCATACTGATATATTTTTGTGGTAAGAATCGTTAGAAGCAAAAAATATTTGTTGGCCAAGTTTTCATATTAAATACTCCTATTTACGGCTGTAGGAATATAAATATCTAATACAACGAGATCTCCAAACATAAGATACGACGAGCCGTAGTCATTTCCATTCCAAATTTAGTCTCGAATTGTCAGAATATCCTTTGTGTATGTTGATCGATTTTCCACGAAACAAATTAAATTCCCCCTCAACTATTCTCATAGGTGTTGCCTACATTGACAATGGAAAAACCTCACCAATTCCAAACAAAAGATGTCAGCCATCATATTGCTGCCATTATTCAAATCAAAGCCTTCAATTTGTAACGCCCACATATGGAGGACTGCCGTTTGATGATATCACTATCATTATTCATCTTTCATTTAATAAAGCATATCATTGTCACTCCCGGTCTCAGCCACTTAAGTAAATGATGACGAATTATGGGGCAAAAGATTGAATGATTCGTTCCTTTTGTTGTCATTAATTTTAATGGCGATTTATTACACCCCTTTTGTCAGGCAAAAGAAAGAAAAAACTTCGAGGTAGATTTGAGTGAGCAAATTATATGGCATTATGTCCTTTTAGTAAAGACTTGTAACAATTAAAGTTATCGATCCTTTCAGCACACTTATTCGTTAAGAATTATCATTACCGATACGTGAGATGGATGGTATTGCATGCCAGAAGCATGCTTTTGCACTTTACTGAGTGCCGCTCCTTGCAAAGTTATATTGTCGAATGCAGAATTGAATCCTTGTAGAGAAGCCTTCGATGGCAATTATTAACGTGTGTTGACACAAAAAACCTTCACCTACTTAAGAACTAATTATTTTTTTTTGTTGTTGTTGCTGCGAAACAATATACTCCGCCCCAGTTGCAGTGTGCCCAAAAGTCAGTAACAAACATTTTTCACTTTAACATGACACTGGGATTCTATTTGCATATAAATTGGCTTTTTAATTGCATTTTCAGTTAAACATATTGATTTACATGTGAATGTGAAAGTTGATGCCTCCCTGCTGATAATGTAGAGGGACGGGACTATAGTCGTCGGCATCATGATGTACTACTATTGCTGCTGATGGTAAACAATTTGAAACCTAGCATTCCCATCATGGGTGCTTGAATGTTTAAAAAGACGTAAACACTCCGTGGTGGGGGAGTACGAGTACGTATGCAAATTATCGGGCAGTCCTTGTTTAAATGAGTACCTACTTCTGTCAGAGCGCTGCAAATGAATGTTATCCTTTGGAACTTAAGTAGACTTTTGAACTTAATGTTGATATAACGAAATCGAGATCTGCAAAGCTTTAAATTTTTGTTTCTTTCGAAACGATGACGTAAAAGTTTTTTGTGGATTTTTGATTTAATTTTCAGAGTGTTTCTACTGAGACGTTTGTGTTACTGAAACGAAAAAAAAAAGTTGTTACAGGAGAGGTGCAACCGAACAACTAGCTAAAGTTGTAAGCTGCTTAAAAGCAGACATTAATGCCATTCAGGATATACGATGAGGTGTGCAGGGCAAAAAGATGATGAAAAGCTGTGAATTCAGTGAGCAGAAACAGTGACTATTCGGATGTGGATTTGTTATAAATGCCAGAATTAGGCAAGAAATCTTATGATTTGCAGACATTAGCCAAAACAATCCGCATCAAGGGAAATTTTCCAAATTCGTAGAAGCACCCTTTCACTATACATATTATCTTCTTCATTCGTGGGAGCGTGAGCGCATATAAGGATTACTATGAGCTCACGGCTCAACGGAGGCAAAACATTATAAAGCTAAGCCTACCGAAGTACGAAGTTAAGATCGTGCTGAGAGACCTTAACGCAAAGGTAGGAAGAAAAGAGAGTCAACATCGACTCGGACAACTACCTAGTTTCAGCCACGAATACGGATATAAGAATACGGATATCCATCACGCCACAACAACTCAGAAATACTGTACAAAAAATTTAATTCGAAAAGACTGCAAACGCAAGAGACAACTAAGGCCTTCGCGCAACGCGTATACCACTATCATCGAATGCCGAAGAACAATGGCGGCGCGACGGCTCCAACAAACCATCTAATCAGCCGCAACTGATGTGCTAGGTTTCTTCCGCTAACCAGCAAGAAACCCTTGGTTTGATGACAAGTGCTTATAGATGCTCGAATTCAAGAACAAGACCTACAAGGCTAAGCTGCAGGTAAAGACTAGAACTGCCATAGGGCTATATAGGCAAAGAAGTAGAAACAACACCAGCTTTTCGAAAAGAATAAAAAAATGAGCAAGAAAAGCGTGCGATAGAGGATATATCGAGATGACACTCCAGGAATGATATTCGCAAGTTTTACAAAAGTTTAAATCGCCAAAGCCAAGCATATAAGGCTCGAATACAATTCTTTCGAGATCAACAAGGAAATTTCGTAGTGGTTGAGACACAGTCGATGCTGAGGATATGAAAGAACAACTTCTTGAGACTATTTTACGGCAATGACGAACAATCTCCAGCTGTCAGGCAGAACGAAACATTCAATATTTATGACGACAGCTAAAACTACAAACTACCACCCCTAAATGAAATTACGATATCAATACCTACATCCAAGCTTAAAAAGACTGGCGGAAATGATGGCATTCCCACCGATCTTTTTAAAGCCGTGGAGATGATTTTTTTAGGCAACGGCCTAAAAGCAAGTTTATTTCTTTAGGTATTTAATCAAGGTAATGATTGTAGAGGCAACTTTGTTAAGACCTTGCCGTTTCATTCAAGTATCGATTCCACGCTCCTCATAGGTCTCATTAATAGACATGGAAGATTTCTTGGTACTCTTGCTTCCAGTTTTGGTTGTATATACGCGTTATGCCCGATTCAGGCACATTTCTGGCTCAATGCATACGTAAATAAGCAAAACTGTCGCATCTGGAGTGATGAACAGCCACATGCTATACAAGAATTACCGATGCATCCCGAAAAAACGACAGTCTGGTGTGGTTTAAGGGCTGGTGGCATCATCGGTCCATTTTTCCTTCAAAGACGACCGTGGAAGAAACATTACCGTCAACGGCGAACGATATCGAGCCATGATACGCGCCTTTTTTTGCCGCAGTTGGCTGAGTTGAACTTGGTTGACATGTGGTTTCATCTAGATGGTGCCACATGCCACATGGCTCGTAAAACAATGGAAATGTTGAAGGATGAATTTGGTGAGCAGCTTATCTCTTGAAATGGCACTGTGAGTTGGCCGCCAAGATCATACGATTTATCCTCTTGATTATTTCTTGTGGGGTTATGAAAAGCCCTTGGTCAATGTGGATAAACCGATCACGTTACAGGGTAACACAACACGCGTAGTTCGTGGATAAGATTGGACCACAGACAACATTTACATGAATTTGTCTTGAAAACATGAATGGCAAAGGCCTATTTATGGCTGATAAATAGGCCTTTGCCATTCATGTTTTCAAGACAAATCATTATTGTGTAACTATAACTATAACTATTGTATAAGAAGCCTTATATCAATTAACCTTCTATAACGCCTGTGCATTTACCTAAACGAGTTATTATACAAGGCGGGCCAAAAGAGATCACCCTATTGGATGATGCTCTTAGTTTTGCAAGTGACCGCCAATGTCAAATCTGTTTTGACATTTGTGGACTAGGCGGATGTTGAATACAAGTGAACAAGCCATGGAGCGATACACTCCCCAACAACGCGGAATAATCGTGGACGACTTTTCGACCAAAAACATAATGAACGTCGAGGCTCATTTCAACATCAGCGGGTACGTGAAAAAGCAAAACTATCGCTTCTGGGGCACAGAAAACCCACGAGTGATGCACGAGGAGCCATTACTCCCGCTCAAAGTTACTGTATGGTGCGCTGTTCACCCTGGAGGAGTCATCGGTTCATTTTTTTCGATAACGCCGATGGTCAAAGGACAACAGTGGACGTTGCGCGCTATAGGACCATGTTAACCGAGTTTTTTTTTTGCCGCAATTGGACGAATTAGGACTGGAGGTCATGCGGTTCCAACAGGGCGGAGCAACGGCACACACTTCTCGAGCCACAACCGATATTCTGAAGGCCAAACAACATCGGATGACTTCTTTTGGCACACCTGGTAAATACATCCTGAACTTCTCTGCACAAGTACAAAAAAGCGTAATAGAAGAAATTGCCTCTTGAAATATGAATTTTATGCCTCTATTAAGGAAAACTTGTTTTTTGTGTGTTTGTGAGAAAAAGCAAGGTCTGTGGGGTACTAAAGAGCACAAATTTGTTGAACTTCTCTGCACAAGTACAAAAAAGCTTAATAGAAGAAATTGCCTCTTGAAATTAGAAATGTATGCCTTATAAAAGAAAACTTGTTAGTTGGGTGGTTGTGATAAAAAGCAATGCCTGTGTGGTACTAATGAGCAAAAATTTGTATTTTTTTTTGTATTTGAATAAATTCGGTGTCGCAAGTGGTCCTTAGACGATTTGTGCAAGGAATTGTACTGAAATATATACACCTAGTCCTTTAAGTAATGCTCAAAAACATTGTAAAATAATTTCTGATGTTAAGTCTTTCCAATACAAAAAAAAAAATTATCAATTCCACTAAATACTCCCATTGAGCATATTCTGTAAAGATTATTCCCACGCATAGTAAACCTCTGCGCTAATTGAAAATAGTCAACGCTAATAGTGTAACAGGGCAACCATAACAACTCCTAACTAATAACACGGACTAATGTCATGTACCACCATAATACCGAAACTGATCCTGTATGGCGAATACTAAACTGCACCAATCAAGTCCAGTGAGCCGGCCTTGGTTGGCGGCGGCCATTTATCATACTATAACTCAAATTATTCCGTCAGGCATTTGTAAATTGATTTAAACTGCAATGTGGCACCTATGTTGGCTTGGCACGTAATACCAAAGTGTCCACACGATTTCTGGATTGAATGGCGCCATGCATGTTGTCACCCAAAGGCATACACACCAGAAGGGAAGCACACAGCTCCATGTGAGCTTGATTCCATTATGAAGTGGTAACTGGTCATTGTGTGTGCGGTTCATTCAAATATGCAGAGGCACTCCTGATGAATTAATATTTTCAATGTCCTGTTTAGATGCAACGACAGGTGATTTAATAAGGATAATGGTTCTTTGTTGAATTATTGATTCCAAAGCTCAAATACGCTTGAATGTGTTTGTAAATTGTTATGTAAGGGATTTCTGGTATTTTCTTCAACATCATAGATGCTGACTTGTGGTTCTTATGAAAACCCTCATGAAACACTAAACCCCCAGATGTTGACTAAATCAAAATAATGGAATAGAGTGATGAATGAATTATTCGAGTGGTTTATGCATTTTAAGAGTCTATTACAGCTTTACTGAATCCCCTATCCAATTAAGTGCTGTTATTTGCAACCACTGAATTAAATGTATCTTTATATTTCGATTGTTTATTTGCTGTGCACAGTAAAATTTAATTGTGAACAATCAGTTCATGTGATTAATATCAGATGACATTTAAGCTTTATCCTTTTTTATGTAAATTGATTGTATAAGTATTGAATGAGCTGCTTACAAACGGGTTTTAATATTTTTTGTCGTATTTTTAAAGCTTTTTTTATTAACCAGATATGTATTCAAGTAATATATGCACACGATAATATTTAAATACTGTTCGATGCTTAATTGGTGCGAATGATTGAATGGATTGAAAAAATTGTATCTATCGGGGTTTTCAACAGGGACGCTACAAAAGTTGAGCGACATGGACAGCAAACGACGCCATATTTCTTGCCGCTCTTTTGACATTTCTCTTCAGTAAGGTTTGCCATTTCATGATGGAAAGATAAACGATTCAACAACGAGTCGAAATTATTAAAATTTACAACCGAAATTCGGAGTCAGTGGACTCAACGTTCAGAGCGCTACGTCCAATTTATGGTCGTCAAAATCGTCCTAGCAGATCAACAATTGAGCGTCTAGTGGAAAAACTTGAATCCACAGGCACAGTACAAAATGTTCCCGTGCCAGTGAGACAAAGAAGTGCCCGTAGTGTCGAGAATATTGCTGCCGCTGAGGCTTCAGTTGAAGAAAGCCCAAATGTGTCTCTCACACGTCGTTCTCAAGCGATGGGCATCTCTGTGACGTCGTTGTGGCGAATTTTGCGAAAAGATTTTGGCCTACATCCTTACAAGATTAAATTGACGCAAGAACTGAAGCCGCTTGACCACCAGAAGTGTCGTATGTTTGTGAATTGGGCTGAGCAACAACTTGAAAATGATTCGGATTTTCATCGAAAAATCATCTTCAGCGATGAGGCTCATTTCTGGCTGAATGGCTTCGTCAATAAACAAAATATGCGGTATTGGTCAGGCAGCAATCCACACGTACTCCATGAGTCATCATTGCATCCCGAAAAAATTACGGTTTGGTGTGGTTTATGGGCCGGCGGCGTCATTGGGCCGTACTTCTTCCGTGATGATCAAGACCGGCACGTTACTGTGAATGGGAATCGCTACCGTTCAGTGATAACCGAATAATTTTGGCCCCAATTGGATGATATTGACTTGGAGGACATGTGGTTCCAACAGGATGTCGCCACAAGCCACACAGCGAATGCCTCAATCAATTTATTGGAAACCAAGTTTGGAGAACGTGTTATCTCACGAAATGGTCCACTCGCTTGGCCGCCTCGGTCGTGCGATTGACGCCGTTTGACTATTTCCTGTGGGGCCACGTCAAGTCTACGGTCTATGCCAACAAGCCAACGACGATTGATGAACTTCGTACGAATATCGAACGTGAAATTGCAGCAGTATCGGCCGATTTGTGCTTGAAAACCGTCGAAAATTGGGTTCAGCGTCTGGACTTCTGCAAGCGTGCCCGTGGTGGCCATGCAAAAGAAATCGAGTTCCATACAGAATGGCATCGAACGTACTTTCACAGGAATAAAGAATTTCATTGATATCCAAAACCGTTTTTGTTTTATTTAAAAAAACTTTTGTAGCGCTCTTATTGAAAAACCCTTTATAATAAGTAGTTGGTTATATGTCGGTAAAGTTGTCGAATTTGTTGCTATAAATCCACTTATCCAGCGTGATAAGGTGTATATAAAGGGTGGTTAAATTTTAAGGGCCGATTTTGAATGCGAATCACACCTAAACGTCGAGTTTTTTTTTGCATTTAATTTGACATTTCTCAATTTCAGACTAACTCAACTTGAACCATGGAAAGATACACAATCGAGCAACGCGTTAAAGTTATTCAGGCTTTTTATGAAAATGGACTTTCAAATCAAAATGCGTACCGTGCACTTCGTGATTTTTTCGGTCAATTTAATCGTCCAAATGGGCGTTCATTCGGAAAAATCGTGCAAACATTTCAGCAAACCGGGTCTGTAGGAGATGTGAAAACATCAGTGCATGCTCGTACAGCTCGTACTGCAGCTAGCATTTACACGTTTACAAGATTCAATTGACTCGAGAACTAAAGCCAATGGTCAGAATGGTGGCAAGAAATGGCAACAGTGGATGATCAATTTCACCTCAGTGGATTCGCCAATAAGCAGAATTGCCGCAATTTGGCGAATGATAATCCAAGAGTGATTGTCGAAAAACCAATGCTGGCGGCATCATCGGGCCGTATTTTTTCCAAAATGAGGCCTCTCAAGCCAGTTACTGTGAATAGCGTTCGCTATAGTAAGATGATAACGAACTTTTTATGGCCCGAAATGGAAGATATGGATGTGGACGATATGTGGTTTCAACAGGACGGCGCCACTTGCCAAACAGCTAACGAAACAATGACTCTTTAGCGCGACAAATTCAATGGCCGTGTTATCTCAAGTGGTGGCGACGTCAATTGGATGCCAATATCATGTGATATGATACCGTTGGACTTCTTTCTTTGGGGTTATTTGAAAAAAAAGGCGTACGTCGATAACCAGCAACAGTTCAAGCGCTAAAGGATGAGATGATTCGGATTAACGGCATTAAACCTCAATATGCCTTAGCGTCATCGCAACTTTTGACCATCGGATGGTGGTATAATCACCCTTTATTAAAAAAAAAGAAAATAATAATAAAATACCTCAATACCTACTACGAATTAGTTACATTGATCATTTTTATTCGTCTTAATTACAAAGAAAATCCTGCCTGTGGAAATCTCGAGACAAAGAGGACATCCGTCAATTATAAGTAGTTCGCAGGCTCTACAAAAAAAAACATATTTAGCGGCAACAATATTCCCTTGGCAATGGAAAAGACAGAGGCTGGCACTTATACAAAAAGGGGACAGACCACCAGAATAACCATCGTCATACCGACCACTGTGCTTGTTGGATACAATGGACTAGGTACTATAGACAATCATTCACCAAAGGTTCGATCGGCACACCGAAGGATATAACGAAAAGAAAAGAAACGAAGCACCACAGATGTCCATTTCTGGAAGTAGGTGGAATGTGGGGAGAAATCTATACTGCTTCGTGGTGACACTAGACGTTAAAAATTCAACTCGGCAATCTTGACTACCATGATGACAGAGCTAAATCACATGAGAGTGCCAAGCCTAACAAACAATTTTGTTCCTATAAAGCGCAAATTTCGAGAAGCAATTACTTCTATTGAGCTTTTTTTGTATTCGTGTAGATAACTTTAGTATACTTAACAACTTAATATGGGTGGTCGCGGTGTAGTGGGGTAATATGTTCGCCTGTTGAGTGTAAGGTTGCGCGTTTAATCCCAGCCAAAATCCATTTAACTTTTGTATAAAAGAAAGTTCGGTTGTTATACCTAAAAGTATGCTCACCATCTTGAATTTCTTTAAATCTAACGAACACAAGAGAAAGTGACTCCCCAAAGTCAGTTCGGACACCACCCATCGAATAAGTTTCCACTACATCCAAAATCTTTCATATCACTCTCTTTCTTCCCCTTCTCTAACGCTCGTACTGTGGTTACATATGAAGGGTATACATAACCCCTTGCATACTTGTAAATTATAAAAAAACAACTCATTGAGATAAATCCACAGACTTTATTTAAGGAAGACAAAATGGTCTACTAATTTAAGGCTTTTATAAAGTTTCCGGCGGTGTGTTACATATGACGGTTGTAAAGATTTTTTGGTAGAGCTTCCGTCAAAGTAAAATATTTAGAAGCATAGTATGTTTAGAGCTCCTGACTTAGCTGCTGTGACTTCTTCCTCGATTATGCCATGAACTGCCACGCAGAAGGTCTGGGTTCGATTCCCAGTAGTGTGACAGCCACTAACATGTTTTTTTTTTCTATCTTCCAAAATATTCAGACACCCAGGTCTAATTAACGGGTGTTTTTTTAGAGGTTGGATTTTCGAAGATAAAACTAAAATTTGTTGGTCGTATCAAGCAACTCTAATGTCAGTTTGGTTTGCCATTTCATCATGAACAGGTTGACAAATGAACAACGCTTGCAAATCGTGCAAATTTATTTATTTCGAATATAATGGTTCAGTTCGCGAAGTTTACCGCAAGCTCCATTTTATGATCGACATAATCGTACATTAGAGAGCAATTAATACGGTTAACCATGGATCGTTTACTCTATGTGATAACACGCATCCGCAAAGACGTCGAACATTGCGCACCGAAGAAACAATTTCCGCTGTAGAGCAAAGTGGTGAAGAGAACTTGAATGAATCGATTCGCCACCGTGCACAGCGATTTAATCAATTTAATGGAAGATTTTGCGCAAAGATCTTGGCTAACGACCTTACAAGATCCAGCTTGTGCAAGAATTAACGCCGCGAGACCATGCAATGCGTCGTGATTTTGGTGTATGGACCTAAAATGAGATTAATCTCGATGCTGATTATCATCGCAAGTTTCTTTTTTCAGTGATGAGAGGATCATTTTTGTTTGAATGGCTACGTCAACAAGCAAAATTTCTGCACTTGGAGTGAGGAGAATCCCCATGAGATCTTTGAGACGCCATTACATCCACAAAAACTGACTGTTGTGCTCTATGGGCGGGTGGAATCATTGGACCATACTTCTTGCGAAATTATGCTGGATAGTCAGTTACCATTAATGGAGACCGGTATAGAGCCATGATAACCGACTATTTTGTTCAAGAACTGGATGGCATGATTGTGGGTGAGATGTGGTTCCAACAAGACGGCGCTACATTCCACACAGCGAATGTCACAATCGATTTATTGAAGGAAACATTCGATGAGCGCATAATTTCGCGGAATGGACCTGTCAATTTTCAACCATGATCGTGTGATTTGACACAATTGGATTATTTTCTTTGGGGATGTGAAGTCTCTCGTCTACGCTATCAAACCAGAAACGATAGGGGACTTGGAAGCCAAAATTCGTGGAGTTATTGCCGACATACAGCCCCAAATGCTCCAAAAAGTGGTTGAAAATTTGACCGCTAGACTTGGCTTTATTCGAACTAGCCGCGGAGACCACGTGCCCGAAATCACATTTAAACATGAATGTCATAAAATTATCCTTTCAAAAAAGCCATATAGATGGACACTGAAATGATTTTCTTGTGTTATATTTCAATTCGAAGTTCTATACCTCTAAAAAAACCCCCCTTTATAATTGCGTCAAATGCGCATTACAAATGGATTACTTGTTTAAATAGCCTGCTTCCATAAATAGCACAATTCACAATAAAATTGTTCTAATTAATCATTGACACAAATAAATAAACAAAATAAGATGCTAAAGTATAGAACACTTCAAAATAAATACAACATTTGAATTTTTGAGTTTTATTTTCGTTATTTTTTAGTTTCGGTAAGGCGTCGGTAAGGAAACCATACGGAGTCCCGTAGAGTGCGCCAAATGTGCTTCCAAAAAGCTACATTCAGTTAATATTGTTGGGGGGGAAACAGTTCCGAAAACGCTTTATTGAAGCGAAACTGTTAGTTGGAAATTATCTACCGGAAATAATCACAAATTAATAACAAGACAGAACGCTCTTTTTCGACACAGACAGAGGGCACAAAACGTACGAAATTACCGGTGGAGGTCCACAGGGGTCCGTTCTGGGACCAAACCTGTCGAACATTATGTACGATGGATTGTTGACTATAGCCAAAGCAAGGGTGGTGAATATTACCGGAAACGCTAACGACTTCACAGTGGTAGTAGTGGCCAAAACCATAGAGGAATTGACGCAACTCTGGAACAACACTTTCAAAGACGAAAAGATATGGCTCAGCTCATCAGGGCTGAAACTGGAGGACCATAAAACAGAGGCCTTCCTCATTTGGTCGTACAGTAGTTGAGCGCTTAAGCCTAAAAGTGGGATAGCACACAATCGAGCCGAAGGCCTACATAAAAAAAACAGGAGTGCTTCTAGACGGGGAAATGTGTTGATGTGCTTTTCGAATGATATAATATGCCGTCTTTTAGGTCTTTCTGCAATCATACGTAATGGGATCTCGATTTTCTTGTAAAACGGTATCATCTGGTTGTAAAAAAAACCTTTGGTCCTTAAAACATAGGATGGACGAAATGCATCTGGATAAACAAAGTAAGCTACGATATGTCTAATTGTCTACTATATTCGAGCGAAACTAGGCGAAACACATGGGGAATGAAGTCAATGTTAAGCTCGAAGAAGTGAAATACTTATATGAACTGCTGAGACATACTCAGACAACAAGCATTTTATGATGTAGTCAGGCTCTTTAAAAAGAGATAGTGTTGGTTAATCAGGCTGTGTCTTAGGGGTTTCTGATAAAGTGGATGGTGACGATGTCCTATGAGAAAGCCAGTCGAGCAGTAGCCGGAATATCAAGGCAGCAATTGAGAAATCTGCTTGCAAACGTAAGCGAATAAATTCTTATGTACGCAGCTCTCATCAGGGCCACGGTGACATATACCGTATCATATATGAGAAGGGTAAACTACACAGAAGAGCATCGCTTAGAGTATGTTGTGCATACAGAACAATATCTGGAGATGTAATAAGTGTGATAGCATGGAGAACGCCTGTTGGGCTGGAGGAAAAACTCTCAGCATCAACATACAGTAACGAAAACAGAGAATTCCAATTAGAGAAGCCGCTGAAATGGAATGGCAAAGACAATGGAGCACAACACCAAACAGAAGATTAAAGCACAAACTACTGCCGAGCATCGAAGAGTGGACAAAAAGAAAACACGGTGGAGTTCATTTCTATCCAGCGGGACACAGCAGATTCCGGGAATACCAACAAAGGTTTAGGCTTGCTGATGACCCATTCTGTGGTTATTGTGATGGTAAAGTCCAAAATTCGGAGCACGTGCTGTTGGAAACAAGGTCTTCACTTTACCCAACGCCTGTCCTCTTCTTATTCATCTTCAGGGCGTCGTTAGGTGACGGATTGAATAATCCGCGGTAATACAATGACTCGAGAAGTCGTGCAATTGTTATCCGTGGGGAATGTGGTTATAGCAGCATAAGCTATAAAAGCCCGTACAATCCAACCCGAAATTCTTATTTCATAATAAATCGAGCAATCGCATCGTATAGCTTTAGACAGGTATGGGGTTTTTATGAAATTAGAGGCAGATAGCAACCTGCGAACTTCGGATGGAAAGGAGCCCATCTATAAGCGTTTTGTTCAGCTACGAAGCCTGATAGTAGATTCTGGTGCCACGGGAGACAGTAGCCACTGAGACATGACTGATCTGCGGGTTTCGTTGCATAGTCTGTGAACTACAATACTCCCTAGTGATACCTTCAGCTAAACGCTGAATTGTACGCGCACGTGATGTGGGATAACAAGGTAAACGAAGATGCAATTCAAGATGCTTTAAAACAGTAGACAAGAAATTAGTAAAATAAAAATTAGATAACAATTATTTCGCGATCTTCAGGTCTGCATTGGTCGAACTGTCAGAATCATAAATCTCAAAGCACAATGACATTTGACGCCATTTGCAAAAAAAAGTGAAACTTCCACATTACGATATATGACAGGTATACAGGAATTACAAAAGAAAGACGAAATTTGTTGAGGATTTATTTAATCCAAGGGACACAGGAGGTATGTCAATCAGTAGCATAGATCAAGGAAATTTATTCGCTATGAAGCGTTTCTAGGGAGAGTTGTGCGTTGTGCATGCGAGAGTTTTGCAAAACCGGTGATTAGGCGACAACAAATACGAATTTGTAGAGTATCAGGCTCGTTAGGGCCCAGGGCCCAGCTTTCTCTCAACGATGGACGCCAGTGCCGACTTGGCTTAAGCAAACACTGAACCAAGGAAAATTGTTGGCGCAATAGGCTCGTTAGTACCCAATGCCGAGCCTTCGCACAACCATTCATAAGTGCGTTTGTTTTTCTTGCACGTTGGCGTTTTATGTTTTATGACGAATCCGAGCGGCTAAGTTGAGGTAAGCTTTTCTTAACAATCGGTAGTACTAGGATGATTTGTCGGATCATCACGAGGGGAGGGCCAGTGAAAAATCATTTAGGTGTTGCCATAGCTGGAAATCAAACCCAGACCTTCTGTGGGGCAGCTCATAAGCCCGTAGGAACTGAATCTGCAATATTAAAGATTTTTGGCGACTTTATAATGAGCCAAGCATACATCTAATTCAAAAAGTTTGAAGAGACCGGTTCAACACTGACAAAAAATAAACAAATCTGTTCGACCGAGAGTATCAATAACGAAAGAAAACGTGGAGATTGTGATTCAGTCTTGTCATGACGAACCGAACCTTTGAACTCATTCGGATAATTTGTCAGATCTTCACGAGATGAGGGCCAATAAAAAATCATTTTAGGTGTTGCTACGGCTGGGAATCGAACCCAGACCTTCTGCGCGGCAGTTCATCGCACTAACCATCGCGCCACTGAGCCCTTCAGTTGGTGCAATAAATAAAGGCCCTTGATGCCAGTCAGAGGCTTGACTTGTAAACCAGTCAACTGAGGGCTTTTAAAAGCTCACCGACATCTTATTTACGAATAAAGCTCATTTAAGGGTGAAGCTCACTTCCATCTTAATGACACTTGAAAGCAGAACTTTTGCTACTGGAGTTCGACGAATCTCGAAAGCCGAATCCCATTGTAAACCCATTTATTCGTATGAAGGGAGCGTATGGGCTGCGATGTTGATCCAGGGAATCATCGGAGAAGTCAGAGGGTTATGTCGAAATGTAAGACGAATAGCAAAACTCAAGGAATTTACCTTCAGAGTCGTGATAAAAATTTTACTGTTCGACGAATGCCGCCAATTGAGCGTTTCCACTTGGATGACAGTGTTTTATGAAATGGATTCTGATGTCTTGATAAAAACAATTTAAAGAGGATGAGGATGGCCAAGCCAATAATCAAATTGAATGACGTGCATTCTAATGCACTGCTGCTTAATTCCAATGAGCATCCCATCAACTAACCATCCCCTACAGAACACGTCTTATTCCCGACAAATATTGATTTATAACGACCATTCATAATCAAATGAATAGACATTTCACTACCCTTCAAGCACCACGCGTCCTGACCATTAAGTCTCCATCAAGCCTTCATTTCCGTTATGAGTTCAATGTTACAACTTTGTCCATATAATTATTTCCTAATGTACTCACATCTCCGGACGGGCAGTAACAATATTGTGGTCATAAAATCACTACAATAACACTTCAATTCAATTAATGAAATGTCTAAACATTACATTACCAACCGACCACATCCCATTATTACAATCTACGCTCCTTCGGTCTGAACGGTCCGTCCATGTCTATGCATTCCGTTCGTATACTCGTCCCGGAAAGGCACTTCACTTTTCCTCAGTGTCCATCATCACCGAAGATGTAATTACGAATTCTAGTGTACGTCCTTAATGACTGACACTGGTCAGGGTTGGCTGGAGACCAATGCATGGATGATTACAAGCAAGGAAATCGAGGGAAAACAACTTAATAGGAGATTAAAACACCAACTACTGCTATGCTAAGGAGGACAGGACGTCTTGTTGATTAAAAGTCATGAGAAATATCTGACTCATGTCCTTGACTTGTATATGTTTATTCTTTTTGTGGCAGGGTAATAGATTTCAAGGACACTTTTCAATTTCGAGGACATGCACATAAATATTAAAAAAAGAAAAAAAACAATTTAAATTTTTTTAGTGAAATTTTATTTTCTTGGGAAAATGTAATTTCCTTTGGGAAAATTAACATTTTCCTCATTACCACTCAGTCATTATACCTATCCGCAGTTGCAGAACCCTATCTGTTTCAGTCGCATGTTGCTTGGTAGTGTTGGTTGTTGTTACAGCGCGCATAAACTGGATGTCATCGTCATCGTCGTCATCGTCGTCGTCGTCATCATCAGATAAAAAATTTCATTAAGTGTCGGGTAAGATACATTCGTGCGAATTATGTTTCCACACCGCCTGCAACGGATGCCACAGTTATTTACGATTACCCACCGAGCAAAGGACGAGAGATGGAAATAAATTAAAAATTCGTTTGCCCTCGGGCCAGGGGGTTATACTGAGCGCGCTGAAATCGCAACTCGAAAGAATGATTCAATTAGTTGGAGATAATGTCATTTTGCATGCCCTTCAGATTTATAAGAAGAAAATAAAAAAATATATCCGTGTTTGTGCATTGCATAGTGCTGGTGGTAGTACTTACCTTTCAGTTTGAACAACCCAAATCGGATCAGAATGTACTTCATTATTGATGATTGCAGTGGAGGAAAATGCGATTTGTTTATCCTTTTAGGATGAGTGTGAGAGAATTTTGATTTCAAAAGACAAGTCATTAGCAAAAATTTGTAAAGGACTGATGCTTCGTCATGAAAGCTCAGTATTAGAGGCTTCTCTTAGTAACAATTCAAAATATAGTCAGAGGAACAAGAAGGACCAAGACGCTCAGTGGGGCGACGGTAAGTGCTTTAAACTGCCGCGCAGAAGGTCTGGGTTCGATTCCCCGCCGTAGAAATACCTAAATGATTTTTCACTGGCCCTCCTCTCGTGATGATCTTACAAATCATCCGAGTAGTATCAGTTGTCAAGTAGAGCTTATCTGAAATTCGGCGTTCAGAGTCATTATAAAACAGGAGGTCCCACCATCGTGCCTGGCACACAAATTCGGCCCTGGGTAATAACGAGCCTGTTGCTCCAAACATTTGTATTTGTATTTTGAACAAGAAAAACCGAACTTGCAACAATAAAGCCGTATAAACATTTAACCTATCATCCTTATAAAATCGTGCGCCAATTTCGCGGTACAATGCGGGCTTTACAAAACAAATATTCATCTCCAGCTAGGTCGGTCTTACTAACTCACTAAATTGACGGTTCAATCCGGAATTATCCTGGGCCACAACCAACATTACTCTTCAAATACCCCGGTCCTTAACTAACAGCTTCTAGTTGCATACCCCAAGTTGATTGAGGTCGGTTTCTACTTGTGCGCGCCACTTAAGGCGACGTCTTCCCCTACTTCGTCCGACGTCTGACATGGAATCGAAGAAGCTGCGAGCTGGAGTATTGGTTTCCATTCGTTCTACATGTCCTAGCCATCTTAAACGTGCAATGCGAAGTCACTGTACAGCGCGTATAATTTTTGGTTGAATCTTCGTCTTCATAGCCCACCAACACCAACGGGACCGAAGATTTTTTGAAGATTCGAGGAAAACCTCTCGAATCGTCCAACGATTTCTTCATCCATTTTTGACACGGTCCATGTTTCAGTGCCAAAGAGCAGGGATGATCGTGTTCTTCTTTTATAGGATCTCCATTGTAGTTAGAGTGAGGGCTTAACTACTAAATTGCCTCCAGAGGCTGAAGAACCAACGGTTAGCAAGAGTAATTCCTCGTTTAGTTTCTGAAGAGATGTTGTTGTCAGATGTAATAGCAAAGCCGAGTTAGAAAAAGTAGCGTACTACCTCAAAATTATATCCGTAAATGGTGAAGTTCTGTCCAATTCGTTGATGTTGTGTGTCCTTTGGTGTTGCCAGCATAGACTGCTAAGCCTTTTGCCGCTTCCTTCACTATACTAGCAAACGTGGCTATGACATCATGTTGAGTCCTAGCAATGATGTCAATATCGTCAGCATAGTAGCTGCACCGATTTTCGGAAGATTATGCCTCTGGTGTTGCCTCAGGAGTTTTGCACAATCCTCACAGGAATCAAATTGAATAAGTCACCCGACAGCGCATCTTTTTTGGTATCGAATGTGTCGGCGAGGTCGTTTCCAACCTTGATGGAGCAGCGAGATTTCTCCATCGTCATCCTATATATACGGAGTTTGGGCGGTTTTCCGAAACTGGACATAGCTCTGTTTAGTCCTTTTCTGTTAATGCTTTCGTATGTGGCTTCGAAATCGATAAATAGGTGGTGGGTATAGGTTTGGGCTTTTTGACGTTTTTTTTGCCAATGATGCCACCACTCCACCATCCACACTAAACTGTGGATGCATAGGCTTCTTGACAAGATACGGCAAATTTGTTTGTTAACGTAGCCTCTGAGGTGAAAGTCCTCCTCAGAAAAGATGATTTTTTGTCCAATTCAAGCTGCTCTAAGGCCAAAATGGCGAAGCGAGAACGAAACGGATGGTCGTGTGCCTTCAAATGCTGAACCAATTGGATAGCGCATAACCCGAAATTTTTGTGCGGAATTCTCCTCAGTATAGGGCGTGAACTGGGTGCTGTGGCATAAGGCCATGCGACAATGTCAGAAGGCTATATATTGAAATATGCCCTCATGACGCTTTCACAAAGTGTCAAGCGAAATAGGACCATTATGGCTATATGTCATATGGCCTTCTATCACGGCACCCGTAAAATTTTGATCTGTTGTGATCGATGCCGAGTTGATGTTCGTGAATTGAGTCTCACACTGTCGGCTACAGTAGCCTCGTTCTCATCTGTGCGCACCGTACGATAACGCGGACAAACGTGCGTACAGCAGGCGCGGTGGGTGCTTCATTTCGGCCAAAACTTCTTTAAAAAAAACGCTTCTTCAATATTCACATGCCGAAATAAAAGATGAAGCACCCTGCACATGTCACATTTGTTTCTGCTTTGGCTTGGCACACGATAAAGGTGTTTCTTGAATGGCCTTCAATAGTTGATCACTTGCACCTTAAGTAGGTTTTTTCCCAAAAAACAAAATTCCGTATTCACTTTGTCGCTTACAAAAAATTAAACTTTTTCAAGACTTTGAAGGAACCTGAAGGACCGGGTAATGGTTTATCAATACCCAAGTGATTAAAATCAACACCATTACCTTAAACAGGTCTGAACTGCTATTACCTTCTTATTTCTTTTTATTGAAAGGACATTTTCATAGAAATCATTAAAGACAATTTGCACTGTTATTGGCACCTGAACACCCCAAGCGAATCAACATGTCCAAGTTCCCAGACACCATTTCCAATTTGAGTTCAACACATGTGACACAAACATTTCAGTCTCTTATCTAGATAATGCACCTTCCATCTGAGAACCTACCCTTGAGCAATTTTAATCGACTTTTAATTATTCCGTTTTTTTTTTTTTTGTTTTGTTTCATTTGGAAAGAAATAAAGAAACATTCCTTGCTGCATACACCAAACCAGGTATACAGAAAGGAAACGGCTAAAACTGAAACTTTGTCTATATCCCTTGCAACAATGGAGTATGCAATAAAATCCTCTTAAGGCTCCTGTCACGATAGAGCTTGAAAAATCTGATGAAAATTGGAAATGCAGAGAGCAAGATACACTTTTGTTGCAAAAGTGTAGGATAATGGTGTTTAGCCCTTGGGGACTAGGGGGCGAGTTGCGGTGCTATATAACTTTATCAGTTTGATTAGAAAAAATGGGGTTTTGTGTATGCCGTATGCTGGTAAGTTTTGATATAAAAACTTGCTGTCTTTTTTTTTTACTGACAACAGCTTTAATGAAGCTCCTTTAAATTGACCAAGTATCTTCAGCCAAAGATTTTTTTTTAACGACCCTTCTATATATCCCCACAAAATTATCCATTACAATAAAAAACGCAAGAGAAATTTCAACTCGGAAGGATCTTAACTTGAAGAACATTTCTTGTATTGTAATAAACGGTAGACCACTGCACAATGAAAAACAAAACACCTACAGGACAAACAAGCCGAATGGTGAAGCAAACGAAAAGAAAAAAAAAAACTACAAACGAAACGGAAACAAAACAAGCAAAAAGAAGAAAAGAAAAATCAAAGAAAAACCAAAGTAAAGCAAGTGAAATCAAATTAAATCCAAGTAGAACTTAAAAGCCTACGGATATCTACGATATAATAGCTGTTTGTTCGCTATTCGCTAGTCTCCCTGCCATGACCAGACCACACAATCCTAACACAGTCCTTCATTCATTTCCATCGACTACCCGTGCTGACTTTTATAGCGCCATTCTATTCAACTAACACTCCACTTCCGTTACGATTTTGGAATTTCGTTTTTCGTACAAAAACATGGTGGAGGGGGCTGTGGGATGATGACGAACGAAACTCGACCGAATTAGTTAAGAAAAAGAAAATCCGTTTGGTCTCGGACTTGGCAATAGAAAAATAAAGTCCAGTCTATGGACTTATGGACCGATTGTGTGCCTCTGGTAGGAGTAGGACACACGAAATTGTATCTCCAACTGCCTTCCTCGAAGGCAAAAGGCTCGATGGGGTAAATTTCATTTAAGTATAGCATTAGATAGCTGAGATACGATTAAATTTTTATTATTCCGTTGGATTTCCGTTTATTTATAAGTTAGGGATCTGAAAGATATAATATGGGTAGGGGAATTGAAAAGGAAAGTCTTAATCAAATCCACTTCCAACTAACAATTTTATTTATAAAAGGTTCAATTTTTGAAAACTTGATGAGCTATAACTTCTATAGTGTCTTAGTAAAGCTTACTTACAGGTAGTTACTATTTAAGAATATAAACATGCAATAAATCGCTTATTTGTTTCATTTGCGAAAAGCTTTAAAAGCTATGGGTAAATGAGATGTTTAATAAGAACGCTAGTTCCTACAATAGAGCTTGGTATTCTCAATATTAAATAAAAAATCCTCTATAAGGCTTGTGAAACAAAGGATTGTATAACATTAATATAATCTGTGTAAGGGCAGTAGTGAATAAAATTTTTAATTACGAGTTGGACTGGTACGCGGAAGGTCTCGAATCCAGTTCATGAAAGTGTATATTATTCCATTGCTTCCGAGTATTTTGTTTTTATCCAGAATTTCAAGCTTTCATTTATTTTGCTAAAAATTTGAAAGCTGTTTCCACAACATTTTGTTTATATATTTCTTGTGTATATTTGGTAAATTGTTTTCGTCCTTAATCCGTCAAAATACAGTTTTTTTTTTCAGTTCATAATAATGATGAATTCCCTTCATGAAAGATAAAGGGTGAAGGAGAGGAATCCAAAATAAAGAAAGCTGCGATCCGCTGTGCGAGTAGTGGAATACCCTATGCCATTTAATTTTTAAATTAAAGATCCCCAAATAATGGTCGTGGCCTCAAACGTAATAGGGGTGAAATATAGGAAATGACATTGTTACAACACATTATTCGGATAGTTAATCAGAATAACGCAGAAAAATATCTGCGAACAAAATTTTTATATTAACATAACCAATGACTTTGCATTAAAGGTTTTTTCGATTATTTAAAAATTTTACCGAAAAACGTTTTTTTTTTTAAAGTGACCCAAAAACTTTGAGATCGTCTAAATATATCGTTCAGATACTTTTTCAAAATTGTTAACCGTTTGACCAAAAATAACGTTTTTCTAATATATGAGCGTGGCAATGGGCGGATTTTCAAAAGTTTTACACTTCTTCGAACAGCACGTTTAAGGATTGTATATAACGAATTTTCTTATCTTAGCTCAAAATTTAAGGCCTGAAAACCATTGACCTACAGACAGACGGATAGACCGACAGACATGGCTCAATAAACTGAACTAGCAATTCTGAGGCGATCCGCATACTTTAAGGGTTTACCTACCTAAATTATTTCTTTATGTAACAAACTAAGTATTAAGGGTGTTTTTTAGAAGTATAGAACTCCGAATTAAAAAAAAAACACAAAAAAATTGTTTTGATGTCCATCAATTTAGCTTTATTGAAAGGATAATTTTATGCCATTAATGTGTAAATATGAGTCCGGGCATGTGGCCCCGGCTGATACGACTAAAGCACAGTCTAGAGGTCCAATTTTCAACCACTTTTTTGAGCATTTGGGGTCGTATATCGGCAATAAAGACACGAATGTTGGCTTCCAAGTCCCCTAACGTTTCTGGTTTGTTGGCGAACGACACGAACCACTACACATATCCACCAAGAAAATAATCCAATGGTGTCCGATTGACAGAGGTGCATTCCGCGAAATTATTCGCTCATCGAATGTTACCTTCAATAAATCGATTGTGACGTGCGCTATGTGGCATGTCTTGTTGGAACCACATCTCATCAACATTCATGCCATCCAATTCTTGAACAAAATAGTCGGTTATCATGGCTCTACACCGGTCTCCATTAACGGTAACTGACTCTCCAGCATCATTTCGGAAGAAGTATGGCCCAATGACTCCATAGAGCACAACAAACAGTCAGTTTTTGTGGATGTAATGGCGTCTCAAAGATCTCATGGGGATTCTCTTTACTCCAAGTGTAGACATTTTGCTTGTAGCCATTCAACCGAAAACGAGCCTCATCACTGAACAACATTTTGCGATGAAAGTCAGCATCGAGATAAATCTCATTTTCGGCCATAACACTAAAATCACGACGCATTGCATGTTCTCGCGGGTTTAATTCTTGCACATGCTGGATCTTGTAAGGTTATAAAGTTGATGGACAAAGCTCCACTTTGCTCTACAGCGGCAATTGTTTCTTGGGTGCCACTGTTCGACGTCCCTGCGAATGCATATTATCACATAGAGTAAACGTAGTGCGAAAACGATCCATGGATAACCGAATTAATAGCTCTGAAAGAAGATTATGTCGACCATAAAATGGACGGAGCTTGCGGGAACCTTCGCGAACTGAACCATTATGTTCGAAATAAATTTGCACGATTGCAAGCAAATGTCAGTTTTAACTCTATTCGAACAACCAACCTCTAAAAAAAACACCCATTATAACAAACCTAATACACCCTTTGGGATAGGGTATTAAAATATAAGGCTCAGCATATTGCTGAATGTGTGGTGGGTGCTGAGTCGTACGCAGCTTTTTCTTAAGATGTGTTTCAAGTATACATATCTCAATAATCTATCATTACCTCAGTAACCCCTGCATTACCGCATAATATTTATGTCATAAATATGAACCTAATGAAACCCTCATTGAAATACACCCCACCTCAAATATGTAATAATCATTATGATATAGTATTATCAAATCTACATACGTATGTAACAGCTATTACAAGCAACCCTTACCAGGACTTCATTTGTTCTTTGTGTGTTGCCTATTTGTTTCAATAAGCTACGAGTACCAGTGTTTGAAACAAAACAATAATTTGTCATAATACAGCGTACACACACTGTTTATGAATTACGCATTATTTATGGGATATGTACCGTTAATGACGTTAACCTTAAATGTTGTTTTAATACCATTATGAGGTTGGGGTTCGGAATAATAGATGATTGTTGGGGTTGGCGAGGTGAATCGGTACCTCAGTGGCGGGAGTAATAGTCATTACTTATCTCGAGATTTATAATGGAAAACTTTTTTTAACAGAAGTTGTTCTGAATCAGTTACTGGGTTTTTCAGAATCGCAAAACTCAACAAAAGGTCAAGTAGAACTGAGCAGTCCTTACAACAAACAACATGGTAATATCGATGTTATATGGCTTAACGTAGGCTACGAAGGAATTTAAAAAGGAAAATCAACGACGAGACTATTTTAACATTTACCCAAAATGTTCTCATTTTATTGAAAAAAAAAATGCTAATAATCCAACACCCAAGGGGTTGATTGAAAAACAGCTAATCATCCAACACCCAAGGGTTTAAAGAAGATGTGGCCAATTTAGGACAAATCAAAGTTCTGAAATCTTAAAATCCAAATTTTAATAAGTTTTTTATGAACTTCTTAAAACATTTAACATACAAGTTTTTTTTTAAATAAAGCTCCAAAAGGGATACTGGCTAAAAAATTATATTTTCTAAATATATTGTTCAACGTTTTGGAATATAAGCCTTAAATTTGCATACATCACTACCGATGAGATTGAAGACTCTGTATAGAAGGAATTTTACGCCTTCAAGTTATATGACTTAAGGTCACAGATATGAGGCACGAATTCAACACCCTGGATGGACAGACATTCAGAAGACAAACGACAAAAAGGAAATTCAGAGACCAACTGTCTAATGAGAAGAAGCTATTAATTATGCAGGAAACTTTACGTTATTCGCATTATCGAGACGTAGATTTCAAGAGCCTCCCAGTTCAAGGAAATCGAAAAGTCCGACATCCGTCAATTATACAAAAAAACGAAACAACTGGCATCTGACTTCAAAGTAGGAAAACAGCCTCTATAAGACCACAATGACACCCAGTCACTGAGCCACATAGAGTTAATGGTGAATTCAAGCACCAGGGCAGGAAACCGGTCCACCTCCAGGCAAGAGTCAACCCACCCTCCCAGGAAGCTGGAGATTTTAAGAGCCTCCCAGTTAAGGGAAGTCTAAAAGTCCGACATCCGTCAATTATACAAAAAAAAAAAGAAAACGAAATAACTGACATCTGACTTCAAAGTAGGAAAGCAGCCTCTACAAAATCACAATGGCAACCAATCACTGACAGGCCGGAAGTTAAAGATGAATTCAAGCACCAGGGCAGGAAACCGGTCCACCTCCTGGCAAGAGTCAAACCACCCTCCCAGTAAGCCGGAGATTTTAAGAGCCTCCCAGTTAAGGGAAGTCTAAAAGTCCGACATGCGTCAATTCTTCAAAAAACCAAACAACTGGCATCTGGCTTCAAATAAGGAAAGCAGCCTCAACAAAATCACAATGGTAACCAGTCACTGACAGGCAGGGAGTTAAAGATGAAATCAAGCAGCAAGACAGGAAACCTGTCAACCACCAGGCAAGAGTCCACCCACCCTCTCAGTAAGCCGGAAATTTAAAAGAGCCTGCAAGGTAAGGAAATCTAAAAGACTGACATCCGTCAATTCTACAAAAAAACAAAACAACTGGCATCTGGCTTCAAAGTAGGAAAGCAGCCTCTACAAAATTAGCACCAGGGCAGGAAACCGGTCCACCTCCAGGCAAGAGTCAAACCACCTTCCCAATAAGCCGGAGATTTTAAGAGCCTCCCAGTTAAGGGAAGTCTTAAAGTCCGACATCCGTCAATTCTTCAAAAAAAAAAAAACAAACAACTGAAACCTGACTTCAAAGTAGGAAAGCAGCCTCTACAAGATCACAATGAGACCCAGTCACTGGCGCACATGGAGTTAAAGATGAATTCAAGCACCAGTGCAGGAATCCGGTCCACCTCCAGGCAAGAGTCAAACCACCCTCCCAGTAAGCCGGAGATTTTAAGGGACTCCCAGTTAAGGGAAGTCTAAAAGTCCGACATCCGTCAATTCTTCAAAAAACCAAACAACTGGCATCTGGCTTCAAAGTAGGAAAGCAGCCTCTACAAGATCACAATGACACCCAGTCACTGACGCACATGGAGTTAAAGGTGAATTCAAGCACCAGGGCAGAAAACCGTTCCACCTCCAGGCAAGAGTCAAGCCACCCTCCTATTAAGCCGGAGATTTCAAGAGCCCCCCAGTTCAGGGAAATATAAAAGTCCGACATCCGTCAATTCTACAAAAAATACGAAAGAACTGGCATCTGGCTTCAAAGTAGGAAAGCAGCCTCTACAAAATTACAATGGCAACCAGTCTCTGACAGGCAGGGAGTTAAAGATGAAATCAAGCAGTAAGGCAGGAAACCTGTCAACCACCAGGCAAGAGTCAACCCACCCTCCCAGTAAGCCGGAAATTTCAAGAGCCTCCAAGCTCAGGGAAATCTAAAAGTCTGACATCCGTCAATTCTACAAAAAACAAAACAACTGGCATCTGGCTTCAAAGTAGGAAAGCAGCCTCTACAAAATTACAATGGCAACCAGTCTCTGACAGGCAGGGAGTTAAAGATGAAATCAAGCAGTAAGGCAGGAAACCTGTCAACCACCAGGCAAGAGTCCACCCACCCTCTCAGTAAGCCGGAAATTTCAAGAGCCTCCAAGGTCAGGGAAATCTAAAAGTCTGACATCCGTCAATTCTACAAAAAAAACAAAACTACTGGCATCTGGCTTCAAAGTAGGAAAGCAGCCTCTTAAAAATCGCAATGGCACTGAGTCACTGACGCGCAGGGAGTTAAAGATGAATTCAAGCACCAGGGCAGGAAACCGGTCCACCACCAGGCAAGAGTCAAACCACCCTCCCAGTAAGCCGGAGATTTCAAGAGCCTCCCAAGTCAGGGAAATCTTAAAGTCTGACATCCGTCAATTCTACATAAAACCAAACAACTGGCATCTGGCTTCAAAGTAGGAAAGCAGCCTCTACAAAATCACAATGACACCAAGAAAACCGAAGCCGTTCTAGCAATTCGACGAAAAGCAGTACAATGCGTGCCAGAATGCTCGGGAGGATCAAACAATTCAATCGAAACACCCTATCCGGTACCTGAGTATAATGATCTACAACCGTCATAACTTTCTTCGGCTTCGTTGGAATGATTTCAATCACCGTTTGCAGGAATTTTGACAAACATATAGGTGAAGCAGTACTCTGGACGGGAGGCCTGCATTTCTATACCAAGTAGTTCAGGAAGTACTTGCACGTCCACAATGTCTCAATTCTTAAGAACATTCAGGGCATTTAATTTAGTACTGCGCACGTTTTGAGTGAATGAAAGTAGATATCCCAGACACAAACCGTATAATTGGCAAAATGTTTCTTTCAATTGAACCACACCCTGTGGCAAAACCAAAACATACAAATTTCTGGCGCAACAGGCTTTTTAGTACCCAGGGCCGAGCTTTCTCACAACTACTCCGAACGGCGAATTAGACAATTCGGCCTTTCTTGACAATTGATACTACTCGGATGATTTGTCAGATCATCACGAGAGGAGGGAGAGTGAAAAATCATTTAGGTGTTGCTACGGCTGGGAATGGAACCCAGAACTTCTGTGCGGTAGTTCATCGCACTTCTATAGCAACATCTCCGTATTTAAAGAATTTTGCTGGTAAAACATTTGAACCAGCTGTCTTGTTGTTCTTCAGCTTTTTGATGGCTTCACTAGCTTCTTGATTACTGGGAGGGGTTGACTCTTTTCTGGATGTGTACTGGTCTCCTGCGCCGCTGCTTGAACACATCTATAATTCCCAGCGCGTCAAAGACTGGATGCCATTGTGATTTTGAAGATGCTGCTTTCCCCTACTTTGAAGACAGATGCCAGTTCGTTTTTTTTTTTTGTAGAATTGACGGATGTCGGACTTTTCAATTTCCCTTAACTGGGAGGCTCTTGAAATCTCAGCCTTACTGGGAGGGTGGGTCTAATCTTGCCTGGAGGTGGACCGGTTTCCTGCCCTGCTGCTTGAATTCATCCTTAACTCCCATAGCGCCACTGTGACGAAACCACATAAAAAAAATCTCTGATATATTCCTGAGCATAGGTATCTAATTCGGATTATTTATACTATATCCATGGAATGCACAAAGAAACCTCCTCTAACGGACATCTCCATATTGATGACATCCAATTTCCTTTCAATTGCATACCTCACATCACGCTTTGTCAACCCTTCTTAAAAATGTTCCTCGCCACCACAGCAATCCTGAAATCAAAACTACTTCTACCTTCAAATTCAATTCATAGTCCGTAAGACATTATTCACTTAATGCACACACTCAGCATAGTAAGGGACAACCTCCGACTAGGGTTAACAACTGAACATTCACCATGGGGACGACTATCAAGCCCGGAGGAGCAATCAACGTAATCTACCGATAACAATTCCTATACCTTCAGAGTAATTGAAATCTAAAAGGTAAAAGTCGATATCAACACTATTCAGGTGATGTCATTTTACATTTTACCGTTGCTTAGCAGGTGTGTAGGTATCCGTAAAATGCTCTAAGTGACCGCATTTATTCCCAATGAATAATGAATCCCAGAGAAGTGTAAAATGATTTCGAAAACGCTGACAAATTAGACGCAACAAAAAAAGTTAAACGTACCCTTGGTAACAAATCGCTTACTCAGGCAAATGCTACCCATTTACAATGTGCGGCCCATGACCTACCCCTCGCCGTCAACAGTATGTCAGGAGCATAAATTAATTATCCAGAAAGAAGTTACATACAAGTGCACTTGTTGGATAATTAAAGGACGATATAAAGTGTCCTTCACACAAAAATACACTCGAGCGAACACATAGTGACTAAACTCTTGTGTTTAGGGGAGGAGTCCTTAAAAAAAAAAAGAGCCCACCACCATCAACCGCATCCTTTAATCAAATTTCAATTAGCATTCCGCGTTAACACATCGTTAAGTGTGCGGTTGAGTATGCTCATGAATTATGCAAACATTACACCTTTTCTACAGA
The DNA here is from genome assembly GCA_949824845.1 of Rhingia rostrata. Taxonomy (NCBI): domain Eukaryota; kingdom Metazoa; phylum Arthropoda; class Insecta; order Diptera; family Syrphidae; genus Rhingia; species Rhingia rostrata. The sequence continues at coordinate 95,543,511 of OX463757.1, forward strand.
ACTTCGACGAGTGGCAGAGTGGAATAGACAACAGGCCCGGTGTTTGCCAGCGTTGTCTTTGCTTTGTAATTAGACAACTTAAGCGATTTGAGCAGAGGCATACAGTGAGCAGAGTTACACGTTCAATTAATAATTCGACATCGACGACAACGAAGGCGATACACGAAAGGTAAGTCCTTGTGATGGGGCATTAAGGATGTCTGTTTGTTTGTACACAACGATTAAGGATATTCGTGCTAAATTTAGACATTAAGGTAGGCAAACAGAAACAATGGATGATTTGGTTAGGTCGGTTATAGCTGCTTTTGAATGTGAATTTTAGAGTTCGGCCATGTTGGAATGGAATTTATTTCACTTGAGGCTGATCCCTATTAAGTTCTGTTTGTTTTTTGGGGGTTAGCTATATGTGGCAGAGGTATGATGACATGAACCTATTTTCGGAAGTCTATATAAGCTCAGTATGAGATATTACGTCAAGGAAATATTTAGATAAACCGTTTCAGTGGCACAGTGGTTAGGGCGTTTGACGAGGTCTGGTTGGGTTACTAACATTCCTACATAAATACGGTTGTAAGTACAAAACTAGGACCTTGATCGTAAGTGGAATGTTGCTAAAAAAAAAAACGTTTACATTATGTTTATTAAAAGTTTTTTAGAGGTTGGTTTTTTAATAGAGATAAAACGGACATCAACAATGGAAGATTTTGCGCAAAGATCTTGGCTCCAGCTTGTGCAAGAATTACAACCGCGAAACCATGTAATGCGTCGTGAATTTGGTATATGGAGCGAAAATGAGATTGATCTCGATGCTGATTTTCATAGCATTTTGTCAGTGATGCTGGTGAGGCTCATTTTTGGTTGAATGGCTACGTCCACAAGCAAAATTGCCGCATTTGGAGTGAAGAGAATCCACATGAAACTCTTGAGACGCCATTACATCCACAAAAACTGACTGTTTGGTGTGCTCTATGGGCTGGTGGAGTCATTGGGCCATACTTCTTGCAAAATGATGCTGGAGAGTCAGTTACCGTTAATTGATACCGGTATAGAGCCATTATAACCGACTATTTTGTTCCCGAATTGGATGGCATGAATGTTGATGAGATGTGGTTCCAACAAGACGGCGCTACATGCCACACAGCGCACGACACAATCGATTTATTGAAGGTAACATTCGATGAGCGCATGGACCTTTTAATTGGCCACCAAGATCGTGTGATTTGACACAATTGGATTATTTTCATTGGGGATATTTGAAGTCGCTTGTCTACGCCAACAATCTAGAAACGTTAGGGGACTTGGAAGCCAACATTGGAGGCGTTATTGCCGACATACGGCCCCAAATGCTCGAAAAAGTGGTTGAAAACTTGACCTCTAGACTTGGCTTTATTCGAACCAGCCGCGGAGGCCACATGCCCGAAATCATATTTATACATTAATGGCATAAAAATATCCTTTCAATAAAGCCAAATTGACGGACATTAAAAGGATTTTGTTGTTTTATTTCAATTCGAAGTTCTATACCTCAAAAAAAAAACATAATAACGATAACGATAATGCACTTGCCCGAGGTCAAAATAAGGATCACGGTTTATTGTAAGGACAGCAGGACGAAGTCCATTTCGAAAAAGGCGCGATTAAAAGCATAATTGATTCAGACCACTGGAAGCTCATGTCAGTTGCACAAAGAATCTTTTTTTTTCATAAAAGAGGTGTCCATTAACCGACGACAAGAAAAGACGACATAATTGAATCATGACTGACCCAATATATGAGCTTTGTGGGTATGGTATATAGAAAATGGCAATATCACAAAATATTGTTCAGACAGTTTTTCAAAGTTTTTTATGGTTCTACATAAAATTAACATTTTTGTTCTCATATGCCTTGGGATACGGAAAACACACTCGAAAAGTTGACGTGTGTTTAAATAACCTATAGACGAGATTCTAATATTAAATTTTTATATTAATATTACCAATGATTTTGCATCAAAAGTTTTTTCGAATATTTTAAAATTTGACCGATAAGTGTTTTTTTTTTCTAAAAACGTGGGCGTGGCAAGAATCTTTATAAAAACTTAATATAAGTATTGAGATTGTCTAAATATAATTTTCCGAAATTCTTAACCGTTTGACCCAAAACTTCGTTTTCCTAAGAAGTGGCCGTGGCAGGAGGCGGATTTTGAAAATTTGTACACCTGTTCGAACAGAACGTAGATCTTATGTGCCAAATTTCATTATCCTAGCTCAAAATTTAAGGCCGAAAAACCGGTGACCTGCAGACAGACGGGCAGACAGACAGGCAGACATGGCTTAATCGACTCAGCTAACGATTCTGAGTCGATCAATATACTTTGAGGCATATCTAGCTGAATTATTTCTCTATGTTTCAATCTATGTGTCAAAACGAATATACTCCTATGGGATAGGGTATAAAAATGGTAGACTCGCAAATATGTTGGTTCGGATACCATCCAAAGAGTAAGTCATAACACTATCTTTCCGATATTCGTACTTGTGTCTGCCTCTTCGTATTGTTCACCTTGTGAGGACCCGCTATAGGAAAAAGTGTTCATTTTGAGCATCCTTTTACAAAATTTAATAATTTAAAATTGCACCAAACTCGAAGTACCTACACAAATGGAATACAAAACAATGTTTATTGAAAATTTTCCACACACTTATAATGAGGCCTTATTAGCAATCTAAGCGATATTAAAAATTTCTATTTAGAACAAATCAAAAAAAAATTGTTGGCTTTTGGATTTTTGATAACGAATTGTATCTATTGTATCTCTTGTATCTTTTATCGTGAAATCGTATCACAGTTCAATAATTTTTTAAAATTTCAACCAAAATTTCGATCAAAAGTTTAAAAAAAAAAAATCCATACCTTGTCGTTGTTTTAAATTTTAAAAATTTTCATAATTTTTATAAAATTTAAAAAATATACATATCTGCATACATTTCGGAAACTTTTAAATTTTTTATAAAAAATCAAACGTCATCTTGAAACTAGGTTGCCCTAGAAATTATAATCGAAGTTTAAAAATTATTTTTACCCAAACGTATTTTATATTTCAAAAATTACCAAGCTTACGGGGTCTTTCAAAATTTGAAAAATTTCTAGAGTCACCGTGAATTTAGAAAAAAATCGTTTGTTTTGATCTACATTTAAAAAAATATATAAAGGGTCATTCTTATCGCGGTTTCAAGTGGGTATCGCTATTCTGCCCTAGCAAGGTTTCCGGCCAAACGAAAATTTTCCACAACGCATACTTCGTCGGAGGTTCAAATTCCATTCGAGGTTTTTGTCACCAGAGAAAAATAACTTCACAACAATTCCGCGAAGAATTTGTGTCGGAGGAAATCGGAAAAAGAATTCCACAATTGCACGAAAAATGCATCTGAGTGCACTTCAACGCAATTCACCGGGATGCGTTACAAAATGTTGAAGAAATATTCCGAACAGCTTGTCGGAAGAATACCTCGAAGCCTAAGTCCTGCGAATTGTACAAAATCGGCAAAATTTCAGCTCCGACGATTACCTCACTAGAGCCGATTATTTGACACCTGCCAAACTGAGATTTACTTACGATAATATATAGCTCAACAATCGAACAACGTGATAAAATTTTTTAAGACTTACTGCAAAATAATGGTGATTCAAACGTCGTCATATATTCTGAAGAAATTTGGAAAGAGCGGAAGCATTACTGATGACGTAAGGCATGTGCATCATCGTAATGCACGCTCTGTCGACATTTTTTTGCTGGAAGTGCAGGTGTTGTTTTTCAACAAGACGGAGCAAGGAGCCACACAACACGACCAGTTATGTTTCTATTGAGAAAATCATGCACTCAAGTTACGGCCGATAAAACGTACGAAATGTGCCAAAAAGTGGTAAAAAATTACCTCAGAAGAATCGCTTGATGCGAATCTTCCCGAGTCGGCCATTTGATTGATTTTGTTTTTCAAACTTAATGACAAAGTCCAAACTTTAAAATAAAATAAAATGTTCATCAAAAATGTAAAGCTGTGTGTGTTTTATTTTTAGCTTTAATTTCGAAATGAAAAAATGAACGGCCATTAGAGGTTTTCCTAAAATTATAAAATGTTGAACAAGAATTTAAAAAATTATCTCGACAATCGTTCGCTAGTGACAGTTATTTTAAATCTTGAAATATATTGTCCAAATTAAAAAATATAATAACCATGTTGGTCTTTTTAAATGTTTGGGAGTCCTAAAATTTTGATCAATAATTATAATTGTCGTCCTAAAAATATTTATCGAAATTTGTAAATTAAACTAATTCCAAAATCGTCATATTTTGAAAATTTTGATTGAGAACATGAACATTTTCGTGACCTTGGAGTCGTCTTAAATTCTTAAAAAAATTACAAAAAAAATCGTTTGATCGAAAATTGAATATTATTTTCGACCTGAATACAAAAATTCGTAGAAATTTGTAACTTATACTAATTCCAAAATGTTCTTATATGTATTTTGAAAATTTGTCGTAACCTTCCGCCTTAGTTCTTAAACATTTTAAAATGTTCGATCAAACTTCAAAATTCCTAAATTTTGGAAAATTAAGAATGTTATTTCGAAAATAAAGATTATTGTGAACTAGGGCGTTTTGATTGACAACATGAACATTTTCGTAAGCTTTGAGTCGTCTGAAGTTCTTAAAAAATTAAGAAAACAGTTTCATCGACAATTTAACATTATTGTCGTACCAAATACTTTGATCGGAAGTTGAATACTATTACTGTCCTAAAAAATTCATTGAAATTTGTAAACATTTTTGTGACCGACAATTGAATTTTATTTTCGTCCTAAATACTTTGATCGAAAATTTAATATTTTTGGCGTCCTAAATAATTCGAACGAAAATTTAATATTATTACTGTCCAAAAAAAAAATCGTAGAAATTTGTAACTTTTACTAATTCCAAAATGTTTTGAAAATTTTAAAAATTGTCGTAACCTTCTGCCTAATTTCTTAAGCAATTTAAAAAATTTGATCAAATTTCAAATTTCAATTTTGGGCAATTAAAATTTTTATTCGAAAGTAAAATATTATTGTGACCTAGGGCGTTTTGATCGAGAACATGAGCATTTTCGTTACTTTGGAGTCGTGTTAAATTCTTAAAAAAATAAAAAAAAACCGTTTGATCGAAAATTCAATATTATTTTTGTCCTAAATACTTTGATCGGAAATAGAGTATTATTGTCGTGCTAAACACTTTGATCGAAAATTGAATATTGTTATTGTACTAAAAATTTCGTAGAAATTCGTAAGTTACACTAATTCCAAAATCGTCTTATGAATTTTGGAAAAAAAAATTGAAAGGTTGTTGTAACCTTGGAGTCTGCCTTAATTCTTTAACAATTTAAAAATGGTGATCAAATTCCAAAATTCCTCAATTTTGAAAAATTAAAAATTTTATGTCGAAAATAAAACATTATTGTGACCTAGGGCGTCCTAAAATTTTGGGCCATATTTGAAACCTGGCGTTGTCGTAAATAAAAAAACGTGAATTAAGAGACGTCCTAAGGCTTTTACACTTTGATCAATATTTTAAATTTAGAGCAATCGTCCTAAAATTCGAAAAATATCTAACAATTGACCAAAAACGTTGTAATTTTGATTGCAACTTGAAAATTATAGTGACCTTAGACCTAGTTCTGATATTTTCCTTTTATGTAGATGTAGATTTTTGTCTTAAGTTTCCCTTAGGGAACATATACATTCGTACTCGTCTATTTATTTATCTTGTCTATTTTATGTAAGCCTTTGAAGTACTGATTATAGCAATCACTAAAAGTTCATACAAAAAATAGAAAGCTGATATTTGGGGGTTCTTTTGAAGCAACTTAGGTTAAACTAAATATTTTGTGGAACAGTTTTTATCCAATCCTGAGTTGAACTGTCACATTTTCCTCCATAAACATTCACCGTAGCTACGTTGAAGTACAGACTTTAAATGTTTAAAATAAGCAAAACAATTTTATTTCTTTAGCGTTTTTCGTGTCGTTATAACTGGGTCAACTATTGTGAACACTGAAGAATTTCGAAAAATCGAATATAGAAGAATAAAAAAAAACAATAAAAACTCACCTTTTGTCGAATAGTGATCGATATTGAGTGATGAATGTGATGTTGTTCTGGAATTAAGAAAAAAATCCATTAATTTAAGCCCGATACATGTAAAAGGTATAAGACTTTTGGAAATATGATAATACTACTTTTTTTTAAAAACACTCAATATGAAAACTGAATACAGTTGAATTTTTAAAATGTACACTCAATATAAATTTCTAAGCCTATAAGTTCAAAATCATTGTGCAAAATCCACCTACCCATCAGAATAATAAACCCAATCTCTGCAAATTTCGTCTTTTATCCTTTTTGAATTTGCAGAATTCCATTGACCCACTTTTATTAAAATTAATGAACAGGATTATAAAGAACAATCAACCCACATATTTCAATACTGGTACCCATTTATGTGTGCCTACCCCACATCATAATTCCTTGAATCGAGTGAGAGGAAGTTTATTTAATAAAAGCGACCTGAGGTTTATTACTCAACTCTTTCCACTGATGGAGGGAAAAAAGTATTTATGCATTCCCGGGCGGTAGGTTCGATTAATTTTCTTCAAGCCTTGTAAAAGCAATACTCCTGCCCCCGATACTTGAGGATTAAATTTTGTACTTTACACAGGGAGATATATTCGCATTTTTCACTCAAAGCTAGACGTGAGCCAGAGGGATTGGTTTACTGGGAAAAAAGACGCAGTAAGTAGGTAGAGAGTAATGAGGCGTGCATTCCACGCAGATATGAAAACATAATTCAATTAAGCGGTTCTGCAGTAAATTAACTCACGGATATTACGAACGTAGGTGTATTGCAGAGGTACATACATATTTTGACTAACAGATGGTATTATTGATTTGAAGTGTTGGTTGAGCAATGCTCTGATGAAGCTGGCGTTTTATAGAGCTCTAGTTGGAGCTAATCAAGGGTATTATGTGTGTTAGGTCTTTATACACACTTTATACAAAGGGTTTTGAACTAGAGAATAAGCATGTATATGTACTTTAAAATGCAAAAAGGATGAGAGTATGAATGGAGTTATGGGGCGTCGAGTCAATCGCTTTGTCGAGGCATTTTGTGAGGTTTGATTATTTAATTTACCTTGCAAGACTATGTGTGACCTAAATATGCTGACCACTTGGCAATGCCAAGTGGCTGTAACTCTGACTACACATGAAGTGCTTATTTTTAATCTTCAAGTGGTAACCATCGGGTACTGGTCTCATCCAACCGGATTTGACTTGCTGAGCGATAAGCGCTAATGTGGTTAACACGACGAAAAACAGTAACACTATAAACAGCCAGGTCAGAATGGCACGGAATGAATACCCTGCCTGCTGTCCCAGGCGAACATAGACAAGCTGCTTCGACATAGTCGGATAACAGGTTTTCGAGGAATGTCAACGGCAGCTCTCAATCCCATAGTGGATACTGATGGCCACGTGTCCTAGGGGTATCTAATTAATTGAAACTGACCCTCCAGGTTGGAGGTTGTGCTTTGGGTTAACTACCCAATCATGGAAAAAATCCAAGGAGCGTGCTATAGAGAGCAGAAAGAGCGACTATTCGGATGCGGATTTGTTATAAGTCCAATTAGGCAAGTCCAATTTTTGTATTTTTAAGCGCATTATCGAATCTGAAATTCGAAAAGTTCGTCACCAATGGGCGCGGCAGTTGGCGGATTTCTAAAATGTTTACTCCTGTCCTGTAGGCAACGACTGGGATGCCATATACAAATTTTCACTATCCTAACTCAAAATTTAAAACCTAAAAATCGGTGACGTACAGGCGAACAGACAAGCATGGTTTAATCGACTTTGCTGGTGATTCTAAGTCAAGCCATATCACGGGTGTTTTTTTAGAGGTAGGTTTTTCGAAAAGAGATAAAACTGGCATTTTGTGGCCAAATCGGCCAAACGAACAACGCTTGCAAATTGTGCAAATTTATTTCGAACATAATGGTTCAGTTCGCGGAGTTTACCGCAAGCTCCGTCCATTTGATGGTGAACATAATCGTCCATCAGAGCAAGTAATTCGGTTGACCATGGATCGTTTTCGCACTACGTTTACTCTATGTGATAATACACATCCGCAGACACGTCGAACAGTACGCACTGAAAAACAATTGCCGCTGTACAGCAAAGTGTTGAAGAGGACCCAAATGAATTGATTCGACACCGTGCACAGGATTTGGAGCTCTGCCCATCAATATTATAGAAGATTTTGCGCAAAGATCTTGGCTTACGGCCTTACAAGATTCAGCTTGTGCAAGCCGCGAGGCAATGCAATGTGTCGTGATTTTGTTGTATGGGCCGAAAATGAGATTAATCTCGATACTGATTTCCATCACAAAATTTTGTTCAGTGATGAGGCTCATATTTGGTTGAATGGCTACATCAAAAAGCAAAATTGTCGCATTTGGAGTGAAGAGAATCCACATGAGACCCTTGAGAAACCCTTGAGAAACCCTTGAGAAACCTGTTAATAATTTTGCAAGTAGTCAAATCCAGAAGTGTAGACATCGGTATAGGAATAGACAACAAATTTGTAAAAGAATTGTGGAGTCCATTCTCTCTTCGGACACTACTTGCTCGACAGCGGTGCATCTATCTTGTTGCTAGGTAGTGGCTGTTGGGAGTTGGTAGAAAAAGTTGGATTGGAAGTGAAGCCATACAAGAACCACTTACGTACTGCGGATGGAAATTCGCATGATATAGTGGGTTACTGCGATGTGAAAACCACGCTTAATGGTGTCACAAAACCCATCGCATTCTACCTAATTCCCAACTTAACCCAAAAGTTATACCTAGGAATGGATTTCTGGAGAGAATTTCACCTGGTCCCACAAATTAGCGAAATCCAAACCGATGTTCTCGTGGATGATGAAGAGGTGAACTACAAGGAGCAGGCAGATTTTATAGTTCTTAATCCCGCACAAAAACTGTACCACAGTGCCTATTAAATCTCGGCACTACCCGTCAGGAGGAAGTCTTTAAGGAACTAGATCGCATGTTGGAACTTGATGTTATCGAAGAGAGTAAGTAACTCACCGTGGTGTTCCCCTACAGTATTAGTTAGAAAGCCTTGCAAAGTTCGGTTGTATTTAGACTTTCGTAAAGTAAATTCAATAACCATAAAAGACGCGTATCCGCTGCCACATATCAACGGGTTGTTAAGTAGATTACAGGACACATTCTTTATCACGGGGCTTGACCTTAAAGATGCATTTTGGCAGATCCCGCTTGATGAAGATTCCAACCGCAAAACGGCATTTGCTGTGCCGGGTCGGCCACTGTATCAATTTACAATTATTCCGCACAAAGGATGTGTCATCTCATGGATCGTGTAATTCCATCACGTCTAAGAGAGCACGTCTTTGTATATTTGGACGACCTGTTGCTATGCTCAGCGAACTTTGAGTCGCACATCCGAACTTTAAATGAGGTAGCTAACTGTTTGGGTAGGGCGAACTTGACCATAAACATCGATAAGAGCAAGTTCTGCATGCGTGAGATAAAGTATCTCGGATAAATCGAACAAGGTACTTTAAAGACCAACCCTCACAAAGTTGAGGCAATGGCACAGTTTCCAGATCCAAAAACACCTCGATAAATCAGTAGGTTTCTAGGCTTAACCGGTTGGTATAGACGGTTTATTAGGAACTATGCGAATCTGTCTGCTCCATTGTCTGATTGCCTGAAGAAAAGGAAAAACTTTGAATTGACCCCTGAAGCTTTTGCAGCTTTCAATATTCGGAAACGTGCCCTTACCACTGCTCCTGCACTATCACAACCTGATTTTGGGAACCATTCACTATACAGTGTGATGCATCGTCGGAAGGAGTGGGTGGTATACTTTTCCAACTTGATGCGAGTCAAAACGAAACTCGAATTGCGTTATGTCTGGTAACATCCACAAAAACTGACTGTTTGGTGTGCTCTATGGGCTGGTGGAGTAACTGGGCCATACTTCCTCCGAAATGATGCTAAAGATTCAGTTACCGTTAATGAAGACCAGTATATAGCCATGACAACTGACTATTTTGTTCCCGAATTGGATGGCATGAATGTGGATGAGATGTGGTTCCAACAAGACGGCGCTCCATGCAACACAGCGCACGTCACAATCGATTTATTGAAGCAAACATTCGATGAGCACACATAATTTCACTGAATGCACCTGTCAATTTGGCCACCAAGATCGTGTGTTTTGACACCAATGGATTATTTTCTTTGGGGATATGTGAAGTAGCTTGTCTACGCCAACAAACCTGAATCTTTAGAGGAAACATACGGCCCCAAATGCTCGAAAAAGTGGTTGAAAATTGGAACTCTAGACTTGGCTTTATATGAACCAGCCGCGGCGGCCACGTGTTCGAAGTCACATTTGAACATTATTGGCATGAAATTGTCCTTCCAATAAAGCTAAATTGATGGACATTAAAACGATTTTCTGGTGTTTTATTTCAAATTGAACTTCTATAGCTCCACACCCTAGGTATATCTACTTAAAATATTTCTCTATATTACAACCTACCCCTATGGGATAGGGTATAAAAAATCGAATGTGAGATCATATGCTGAAGAAGTTAAATACTCTATCAGTGCGGACGCCACAATTCATAGCACAAAGAGGAGACGAAGGATAAGGAAACTATATAGTTTTATCTCATTCTCTCCTAGCCTTAATCATATAAATACATAGCTGTCTCCTTTTCGTAACACTTTTTCGTTGCATAAAATCAAATTCACACCGTCCCAAAAGAAGTTTCACTTCAACAAAGGTGGATTCAGTAAAACTCTCCTCTTAAGTCTGTTGTGCAAAGGTTTTGAAGTGTATGGCCAACGCACCTCGGTTTCCGATATGAATGTGTGTCAGGGAGTTTACATCTAGAGTTAAAAAGAAAGCGTTTCATTAAATCGCATCGCCCCTATTTAACAAATCATATGTGCTGTAGTTTGAAAACACGTTCGCAGTGCTCATTAATTTTTAACGGATTCCCCATAACTTAAGCTGGTGCAATGAAAAAGCATTTCGACTTCAGCTATATTTTATTGAAGACTTTGCTAAGTGCCTCTTTTGATTGTAAGCCTACCTCGAAACCCAATAATGCAAATATTTCCCCAATAGCAAATACACAAAATTGACAACAAAAAAAGACAACATTATCAAATATTAAAATTACATTTGAAACCTACGCCACCGTTCTCAAGCCCCATCAATGTGTGTATTTGCGAAATCACATCAATAAATTATGTTATTCACTCGACATTTCACAGAACGACGCATCATTTCTCATGTTTGGTAAGTAGCTTAACGGCATAAATGGTCAATACAAACCATCACATTGTTATTTTTAATGAGGACCAATAAATCGTCGAAAAAGGACCCCAGACCAGCCGAACGCCATTGCAAACAAATCATCCGCCAACTCGACTGAAATCGATGTGCATTATTTATAACGGTGTTATTTGAAATGGTAATGTGCGTAATTTGGTATCTCAAACAAACAAATCGTCCTAAAAGTGGGCGGAAGGAATGATAATTTAGCCGGGGTTATGAATATTGGCGTTGGTGAATTACATCGATCATTGAGGATGACAAACCACTTTGGCTCAGTCATTCATGTTTCGGTTGGGGGTGTATCTACTCAAGTCGCCCAGGGGAGAGATGTTGTAACATCTTCTAATGAAACCACAAAAGTTAACCAACTTGAGGGGGATTCTTATGCAGATTCGTCCTTATTAAAGAAAAAAAAAGCAAAAGTAGTAAAAAGTCAAAAGAAAACTAGTATCTAACACGAAATGGTGTTGTAAATGACGTCGAAAAGTCAAAAGAAGAATATAATTGGCCATCACAATAGTGTGCCCTGTGGATATTATGACCTCATTATGGGTCTGGTCGTTGTCGTTCTCGGAGATGAAAAATTCTCTTCTGTCTGTGAGACCATTGAATAATAATTTAATATTTCTTTGTCTTGCAGTGCGACAATGTCTTATGTATTACGTATAGCAGACTCCTTGCCTTATCCCGTCTTTATAACATTGTTTGGTCCACACAGTAATTGAAAATAAAACTCCTTGCAGAGCAATGAATCGTAAATGTCCATTCGCATGAAGTTTGTGGGATTTGTGTTCGTTTGTTTCCTTTTAGTTCACATAAACAGACATAAATTTGAATTACTCCTTCTTTATTCCAAGCGTGTCCTTATAGTTGGAAATAATTTATTAAATTTACGGGAATCTAGTTTTAGATTCTCACTTCGTCTAGTGAAAGAATAAATGACATTCAGACCAAGGTCCATAAGTCGGGACATTCATACAACAAAATAATTAATGGGTTCAGAAGGTCAACCATAACCTTGAAATGAAATCACCTGACTTGGTTTTTTTTTCGCAATGAAGGATGCAAAAATACACCGAAAACGCACACACAATAAGGACAACCGAATTTTCGACATCATTTTCGACAGACTGTTCAGAGAAAATGTATATGAAGCTAAAAGTTTCCGTTTTTATTGCCAAGACACATAACCTTGGCGAAGTTTAAGGAATGGGTTTTTGTTTTTGTTCGTCCTTTAGTATCTGCACTTTATAGTGAAAACTGCAGCTGTTGGTCTGGTTATGCATCGCACTTTGTTAAACTTTTAATGGTCTTTCGTAATGGATATGAAACTATATACGAAACACGATAAAGAGAATGTAAATATTTATTTTACGAGCTAGAGGACGAGAAACTGAAATCCATTTGACTTTCGAAACAAATGGATAGAGAAATAAAGTGACGGGTATCGCGTCGGAAAGGGACTGGACAAGAATGTTATTTATGTAACGAAGAAATATGAAGATGAAAATGCTGCAGCAAAGTCTGGAAGCTTTGCATTTTATAATTTAATTGTGATCGTGAAAGTACTAATCTCTGATGTAATGTAGTCCTTGTGTCCAATTTAAGGCGTACTTTTAGTTAAGTATGTTAAAAAGGAAAAGTTGATCTTGGATTGGGCACATAGAATTTTTCAAACATTAGGTAAAGGAAAGCATTTATAAGTAGGAAATTACTGGATGCAATTGAAAATAAAATAATTAATTATTTCTTATATGGGTATCAAGTTGGGGTAGCTGTTTAATGTGCCCAAAGCCATCTCTGTATACTTTCTAAATGGGCCTCTAGAGGTGCACTCAGCGCAACCCGCAACAAACAGAATTGGTCTTTTTCAGCAGGAAATACAAAGTCCTGAACATTGATCCTCCTAAGCTTAATGGCGTCAATCTCAAGTTCGCTGATTCAGCCAAGTACCTGAGCCTGGTTTTGAATAAGAAACTGAACTGGAAAGTCAACATCCGAGAACGCGTTAAGAAAACCACAGCAGCATTATAAGAGGTGATACAACCAAAACGCACGAAGGGTAAATATTTAATGGTGATGGTTTTTGAAAAAAACATGCGCCTTCTCATGTCCTTAAAACATATTTATCACACCTTAGCGTCAAGTTTTTTGTCCAACTTAATTTGACATTTCTTTGCTTCAGTGTTTCACAAATTCAACCATGAAGAGGTACACGATTGAGCAGAGCGTTAAGATTTTTAAGCCTTTTATGAAAATGGGCGTTCAAATCAAAATGCATTTCGTGCACTACGTGATTTTTCTGTCCAGCATAATCGACCAAACGTGTCCACAATCTATAGAATTGCTCGCAAATTTCAACAAACTGGGTCTGGAGAAAATGTGAAAACACCTGTGCATGCTCACCCAGTCCGTTTTGCGGAAAATAATGCTGTTGTTCGCGATAGTGTGGCAGAAGAATTGTCAACATAGATTCGTCGTCGTGCCCAACAATTGAACATCTCACAAACATCACTGATGCGAATTTTGAATAAAGGATTTGAATTTGAATTTTGAAATGAAGTAGTACGAGATTTCGACATGGTCGTCTACACCGACGGAACAAAGATTAACTCTGGTGTGGGGTCCGGGTACACTCGGAATCACCGAAAAAATCAGTTTCATATCGCCTACCGGACTTCTCAAGCGTATTCCATGCGAAACTACTGGCTTTCCGAGGGTCTTGTACGCTACTGGGGCGTAACAATAGAAAAAAAAACAAAATATTGCTATTCTTATAGATAGCAAGGCAAGGCTCAGCTCTTTGAGGCTTACTTTTGGTAAGGGTCCGTACCCCGCTAGGTGCGGTTAAGGAACACATACACTCATACTTTCGAAGAAGGCCGACTCCACATGGAGAAGGCTAACAAATTGCGTCACAGGGAGGACGATATGGCCGTCCTACGACAAAAACAGAGCAAACGATCTACTAAATAGAACCTACCCAGCGATAATCATGGGGCACTGGCCAATAGGAGACCATGCCGCCAAACTAGAGATCCCATTTAACCCTCAATGCCGCAGTCGCGGGAACACAAGTGGGAGAGAACCCCGTTCCCATTTCATCAATGTCCGGCACTAGCAAGAGAGTTCGATGTGTATAGAAATTTTCCTTAAATTGTATCGAAAATGTTTTTTTTTTAACCAGCGGCGCGATGGTTGGTGCGACGAACTGCCGCGCAAAAGGTCTGGGTTAGATTCTTGCCCTCCTCTCGTGGTGATCTGACAAATAATCCGAGTAGTATTAATTGTCCAAAAAAGCTTTTCTCAAATTCGCCTTTCGGAGTCGGCATAAAACAGGACATCCCGCAATCGTACAAGAAGTACACACGCACACATAAATGATTGTGAGAAAGCTCGGCCCTGGATACTAACGAGCCTATTGCCCAAAAATTTGTATCTTAGACTAAATATATATATTAGGACTTTCTAGGAATGCTTTTCAAATATTTTTTTCACAATTCCCAACCGTTTAGCCAAACAAATATTTTTCTAATATGGGGGCGTGGTAGTGGTCTGATTTTTCTAAACTTGTTCTGCTTCATTTCTCAGTGAGGCTATATACCAAATTTCATCACTCTAGCTCAAATTTGAATGCCCAAAAGTCGGTGACATATAGACGGACAGACAGACAGACATGGCTTGATCGATTCAGATAGCTATTCCGAGTAGAACCATAATGCTGAACGTCAAGCTTTTTAACCGGTTTCAATGGACAGACAGACATGGCTAGCTATTCCGATTCGATCCATATAAAAAGGGGTTCAACCATAATGCTGAACTTCAAATTTTTTTTATCCTGTTTTATACTATTGGTGACTTTTTGGTCAGCGTAATCGACCAAGTGTGTCCACAATCTAGAGAATCGTGCGCAAATTTCAGCAAACCGGATCTGTAGAAAATGTGGAAACACATGTACATCCTCGCCCAGTTAGTTCTAGGAAAACCTTGCTGTTGTTCGTGATAGTGTGGCAGAAGATCCATCAACCTCGATTCGTCGTCGTGCTCAACAATTGAACATCTCACGAACATTACTGATTCGAATTTTGAATAAAAAATTGAATTTACACGCTTACAATTTTCAATTGACTGAAGAGCAGAAGCCTTCTGACCATTTTAAGCGTGATCAATACGCCAAATGGTTATTCGCTGTCACTAGATGAAAACGGAGTTCATCTGGCCAGCAATTGAGGATAAAGACCTGGACTATATGTGCTTCTAATAGGATGGTGCCACTTGCCACACAGCCAACGAAGCAATGGCTCTTTTGCGTGAGAAATTCAATGGCCGTGTTATCTCACGTCGTGGCGAAGTTTATTGCCCGGCAGGATCATGGGATTTCAAACCATTAGACTTCTTTATTTGGGGATATTTAAAAGAAAAAATAAACGTCAATAAGCCAAGAACAATTCAAGAGGATGAGATAATTCGGTACCTTAACGACATTGAACCTCAATTATGTCTCAGAGTTATAGAAAATATGAAATGGCGAGCATTTGACCTATATTTTGTTTCACACAAATTTGTCATTGACCCTTCTATCATAATAAAAAAAAATTAAGATAATAATCTGAAAACTGTTTGTTTTATTTCCAATTAACATCGTGCGTTTTCGTTGGGCCACCAGAATGCAGTTTAACGCGTGTGAACTAAATACTTGATATTTTGAAGTGAAACTTTTTTTATGAAACGAAAAAGCGTCACGGAAAAGAGAAAAAAATCCGCAGCTGAATCTGGAGTGTTGTAAACGTTTGATCGTAAGTATTGAACATGTTTACTTTTATCTCAGGGGTACAGTTATCGGATGTGCGCAGCTGGCGTCGTCTGTTCACGTAGAGGTTTGACGGTAGGTGGCTTAAAGGTTATTATTTCTATGAATTAGTGGAAGACAGTGGAAAGTCGCGGAAGTGATTACGGATCTCAAACCAGGAAAATCATTGTATCAAATAAAATCTTACAGACCCAATTCACTTCTTAAAATAATTTCAAACTTTTTTGAAAGGATATTATTGATCAGAAACGCCTTTTACCTGACTATCAATTTCGGTTTAGATGTAAACACTCGACTGTGGACCAAGTTCATTGAATTATTGATGTAATTGAGAAAGCTTTCGAAGAAAAGAAAGTTTGCTCAGCCGTATTTCTTGATGTGTCGGAAGCTTTTGACAAGGTTTGGCATAGAGGCCTTCAATAAAAATTAAGACAAGTTCTGCCAGAAAAAAATTATATAAAATCCTCGTCTCGTATCTTGAGCACAGACTCTTCCGTGTTAAACTTGGAAAACAATTTGCTTGAACTCTCAAAAGAAGGCTACCTGTCAAACATTTATTACTCGTGATCAAAAAATTGCTAGATAAGTCGCATACTTGGTTGCAATACAAATACAAAAAGGGTGGTGGTTTTAGTCAGTAAAATCTCACACTACTTTGGGCACGTGCTCTCCGTGTCTATAAAGATTTCCACCAGCCCACGAAAAAACAAAAACAAAATATTTCTATGAATATTGAAATGACAGCTGATGATACTGATACTGACACTGGCTTTCCTTTGGTTTGCCATACCTAAATATGGCATGGGTGGGTTTTGAGAAGGTTTGCATTTGACGTCTGGAGTCTGTATTTGAAAGTTGAATCCAAACTGAATATACAAGATTAAGTTTTCGATGTTTATGTGGTAAGTGAAAATGAAGAATCGGAGTACTGCCTCCAGAAATTTTCTATATATGACAAAATTTTAAAAACGACATCCTATAAGAAACGCCTTTGACTTTGCCTATTGAATGTTTGTGTTCCTCGAGTATAGATTTGACGGTTTTATAGAAATTTGAAAGTCTAGGATTTTGTGAGTATTTTATGGCAACACGACTGTTGTTGGTTAATTTGTAAGAGAATGGGACTTTGCACACGAGATGAGTTCAAATGCCATAAAACTGGTTTTATACTAAATCTACCAATTCAAGCTTTGACTGAAAACCATTTTGAGTAAAATTAAATGTTTAAAGTTTTTGTCAATAAAATATTTATAAATATAAAATATTTATTGAATATTTTGATTATTATTTTCACTTGTTATATTTATTAAAAAACATTTTTCAACTAACAAAATGGATCTTACAATGTCTGTCTACTGATCAGCGTTTAGCTGGAAGTTTAAGTCCGGGACGGATGTAATACAAAGCAGTATCTATCTAAGATTCTTAAAAAAAGGTACAGAGTGTCCGCCGGGAAGGTATACTACTTTGTTTTGCCGCCATTGGTAAACATTAGTCTTGACAGATCATATTTGGTAGTCGTGAAGTAGACACGTGGCAAACTTATTATGGAAACATATTCGATAAACCAACGTGTTGAAATCTTTAAAACATTTTATCATAATCAATCGTCGACTACTGTGACGATGAGAAAGTTACGTGACATTTTTTTTTGAAAAACAACGTGCCAACATATCGCCCTATTTATCGTGTAGTGCATAGTTTCGAAGAAAGAGGGTCTTTAGGTGACAGGCCCAAGCATGGACGAAAACGTACTGCAATATCGGCTGAAAAGATTACTGCTGCTCAAGGAAGTGTTCAGAACAATCCATCAAACTCAATTCGACGCAGTGCTCAGGAGCTTGGTCTTCAAAGAACAACTTTGGCCACAATTTTGCACAAGGATTTTCATTTGTTTCCATTAAGATTCAGTTGACACAAGAGCTTCTTCCACAAGACCATTTACGCCGCCGTACATCTACCAGACGGATGTTACAGCTAGCCAATGACAACCCCGATTTGCATGAAAAAATCATAATGAGTGACGAGGCACATTTTCATTTGAATGGCTATGTGAATAAACAGAATAGTCGGTTCTGGGCAATGGAAAACACCAAATTATTCATCAGTCACCTTTGCATCCATTAAAAGTTACAGTCTGGTGTACAATTTGGTCAGGAGGAATCATTGGACCTTTCTTCATTGAAAATGAAAACAGCGTAACGGTAACTGTGAATGGGGAGCGATATCGTGATATGATTGAAAACTTTTTAAAGCCACAACTGCATGCTTTGGGCTTGATTAACATGTGGTATTAACAAGACGGTGCCACATCACATACAGCCAGGATTACAATGGAATTACTGCGAGACCTTTTTCCACAACAAGTTATTTCAAGAAATGGTGATGTTGATTGTCCTCCACGGTCGCCTGATTTGACTGCTCCAGACTTTTTTTTGTAGGGATATCTGAAAAGCAAGGATTATGCAAACAAATCAGAAACGCTTGAGCAATTCAAACTCAAGATATTCGTGATGAAATTAATGAAATACCGCGTATAATGTGTGAGTATGTAATGAAAAATGTACTCAAAAGGGCTCGCATTTGTGAGACTAACAGAGGCGGACATTTTATAAACATTTTTTTTTATCCTAATTGCCGACATTAAGTAAAACATTTATGAATATAAGATCCATTCTCTTTCAATTGATCAAAAATTTTAAACAAACAAAGTAGTATACCTTCCCGTCATACACCCTGTATTTAGGTTTCGAAATTGAGTGTAATAAAAAAAAAATTATTCAAACCCAATTTTACGTTAAAAAAATGATTTTTCGTTATTGGCAAAAATAAAAATGTCCTTCAGGCTTAAAACAAATATTAGGATTATTTGAAATGTCACTGGTAACTTAGATATAAGATTTCATTCTGCTTCACAATTTATGTATACATATTATTATTGAAAAACTGCCTAAAGGAAAGTAATTTTTACGAACTGATATGTTATATTAAACTAAGGCACAGAACCAAATACGCTAGTCTAGATATCTGGGTAGCGTACACCAAAAATTATTTCACTTATAACTAAAAAATTTCTTCAACAAATCAGAAAGAAATGTCAAAAATACTTAAAACAAATCGATAGCCATAAAAGAGAACATCTTGAAGTGGTTCCCCCAATAAGCCATTTTTTTTTCGCTGAATTGATGTTAACAATTTAGATGACATACCTACGTCGATATAACCTTGACAAGCGATTGTGTAAACAAATCACATAACAATCTATCGAACGTTGTACGTATAACATCAACACGTACAAGCGTTTTAAATCAAAAATAAAACTCGTATCTGACAAATGGATTCCGTGTGAGATACATTTTTGAGCGAGAACTGTTGCCTTGTTACATTTTTCAGACACCTTACCATTCCAAAAAAAAAAAAAAAAAAATCAATCCGCCTTTGGAAATTCGAAGAGATGCTTGTTTGGGGAAAATTTGAGATTTTTTGTTGTTTCTTTCGAATGTTTATCCAGACCATTGGTGGCAGCAATAACCTCAATTTAATTGTGAGATACATAGATTTCATCAATGGAATTTTGCGGTGCCATAGAACAATTCTATTGGAACAAATTTAATTGGAAAAGTTATTGTGTAACAAGAGTACTTACGGAAACTTTTAAGAACAAGAAACTAGGGTAGCTGAGTGCTTTAAAATTGATCCTATTTGGCCGGATAATGGGGGCAGTTGTATTGAAGATGTGCTTGTAAATAGATAGATACTAGCAATTTGAACATTGGAAACAAGTAGGAATTTAATTAGAAATTTAATATATGCAGTAGGAAGTTATTGCAGCGTAAGCCGCAAATTGTACATTTTGATGTGTGGAGGTTTTCCTAAGGTTTTAAGAATAAATGAGAACAAAATATATCAGGCTACCTATTAGCGGTATAGTCAGAGCTAACAACATTCAGTTGCGCATTTTTAGAAGATTTCAAACATTTTAAATAATGGTGGTGCGGTAAGACGATATACATCTACATAGCAAAAATTTAGTTTGAAACATGATTTTTTAAGACTTTTACCAAAAATCAGTTAAAAAACGCTCAAATAAGTGATGGTGTTACGAAATATATGTATGAATTTTAGAAAATGTCATTGTCCAAATATGTAACTTAATGGACGGGTCCTTTTTTTAAATTATGTATGCATAGTTTGACAAAAACATTTTTTCTGCATTGTAGTAAGCTGATTCGGGCTAAGCAAAAAATTGAGAGAATATAAGACTTTGCTTAGCAAATTTCATCATTCCAGCCCAACATTAAATGTCTAGAAACTGGCTGTGGATAAACAAGGCTAATTTGGATTAGTTGAATCACATCTGAAGTTTGGTATAACTTACTAACTTACTTAAGTGGCGCTACAAACCGGAATTAACCGGGGCTCAGCCAACATGCCTCGACAATTAGCCCAGTTCTTAGCTAACTGCCTCCAGTTGCGCACTCCAAGTTGGTTGAGGTCGATGTCTACTTGTGTGCGCCACTTAACGCGAGGTCTTCCTCTACTGCGTTCGACGTCTGCCTGGGAATCGAAGACTCCGCGAGCTGGAGTATTGATGTCCATTCGTTCTACATATCCTAGCCATTTAAACGTCCAATGCAGAGTTTTGATATAAGTGTAAAAAAATTAGGCGCTCAGCATGAGTTTCCTGCAATGAATGGATGGTGTCGCGCTTAGTGTGGCATATTGCGTCATCCTGTTGAAACCAAAGCTCTGTCACGTCAATGCCATTCAACTAAGGAACGAAGAATTCATGAATCATGTTTCGTGTAACGTTTTTGCCGGAATCGTCCACAAAGACAAATGGGCAGATTATTCCACTCACTAAACAGTGAATTTTAATGGTTAATCGATTCTCGAAGGCTTCTGCGTTTCCTACACTCAAAATTCGGTAATTTAGCTTGTTTCCATATCCATTAAGCCGAAAATGTGCCTCATCGGAGAAAAAAATTTTGTGTTGAAAATGAGGATCTAGCTGAATCATGTTTTCGGCCTATTCACTGATTCTAGAACGCGTATAATGGTCACGTGGTTTCAACTCTTGCACATTCTGGATCTTAAAAGCTTTAAAGCCAAAATCTTTCCGTAAAATCTTCCATAAAGTGGATGGGCCGGCATTGTCCTCAAAGATGATTCCACCAGCCTATATTCCTGTGCACTATGGCTAATCGACTTATTCGAATGCTCCTTAACATTGAACTCCAAAACGGCAATAACTCCTTCTGTTCGCACTGCTTTTCGTCTTTGTAATGATTTTAGTGATTTTTAAGTGAAGTTTTTTTTTTTTAAATCGAATAAAACACTCAAATTTGCATCAAATATTCAAAAATTTTATTGTCATCGATAAATAGGCCGTTGCCATTTACGTTTTAAGGACAACTTCTTGTAAATGTTGTCCGCGGCTCCGTTTCAAATGGTCCAATCGAAAGGTCCGATTTTGTGTCACTTTTTCGAGCATTTCGGCCTATATTCCACGAGTTACGCTTCTTATGTTATCCTGTCTGTAAGGCTTCAATCGTGTTCGGCTTATCCACATAGACTAACGACTTTACATAACCCCACAAGAAATAATCATGAGGCGTTAAATCGCATAATCTTGTCGGCCAAATCACAGGGCCATTTCGAGAGATAAGCTGCTCACCAAATTCCCCCTTCAACATTTCCATTGTTTCACGAGCTGGCATGTGGCTCCGTCCTGATGAAACCACATGTCAACCAAGTTCAAGTCAGCCAACTAGGGCAAAAAAATCGCGTATCATGGCTCGATAACGTTCGCCGTTGACAGAAACGTTTCGTCTTTGAAGAAAAATTGACCGATGATTCCACCAGCCCATAAACTACACCGAACTTTCGTTTTTTTTTGGCATGCATCGGTAATTATTGTATGGCATGTGGCTGTTCATCACTCCAGATGCGACAGTTTTGCTTAGTTACGTATCCGTTGAGCCAGAATTGAGCCTCATAGCCGAACACAATTTTCCGAAAAACAGCAAATTTTCACCTTTTTTACAGAGCAAGAATTTTGATAATAAATTCCAATAATTTGCAATGTTTGCCCGGTGCATCCATGATTAAATGGCAGAGTACACTGAAAACTTTTGACTTTGACAGATGACGTTTGCACGCAATTACTAACCAGTGCCACCAACCTGGAAAACTAAACTCTTAAAAAATCACCCGTTACTGGATTGTACGTGGTAAAAAAACGATTCATAGTGTTACGAATAACTTGTTCAGATGCACGATTATGGACGTAAGCGCATTATAATATTGGTAAACCACACCATGGTTTTCAAAATAAGTTTGTAAAATTTACACGCGTTGTTCTTGCGGAAATATATTCGTTGCAAATTAGCAAAACGTACTAAACACAGAATTGCAACTGTGGACAATATGTAGGAATAGTGCTACCAGTTTTAAAACTAAACCTCTAAAAAAAAACATTTTCCGAAGATCTCAATGGGGGCAAATGGGCTGCATTTGCATATAAATTGCAAGTCACTGCTCCTAATGCAAGAGAAACAGAACATTACAAATATTCCACGATAATACCTCTGCTAAAAATCCACACATGGGTTGTAGGTATATGTCCTTAATGCACACGAGAAACTAAATATTTATATGGAAATGTGTTTTCTTAATTAACCTCAAACACAATGCAAGAGGTAGTGTGAACATCAGAAATATTTATGAATACCGGAATAAGATTCATTTCTCAAATTTAAATAAAAATTATAATTCGTTAGTCCAATCCATTTCATATTCATTAAAACTCGACAAAATTTATTCGTTTTAATTTTGAATTTCCATCCTCATGGAAGCATATATAAAGGGTTTTTCAATAAGAGCGCTACAAAAGTTTTTTTTTAAATAAAACAAAAACGGTTTTGGATAACAATGAAAGTGATAACTGTGAAAGTACGTTCGATGCCATTATGTATGGAATTCGATTTCTTTTGCATCGCCACCACGGGCACGCTTGCAGAAGTCCAGACGCTGAACCCAATTTTCGACGGTTTTCAAGCATAAATCGGCCGATACTGCTGCAATTTCACGTTCGATATTCGTACGAATATCGTCGCTGGCTTGTTGGCATAGACCATAGACTTGACGTAGCCCCACAGGAAATAGTCTAACGGCGTCAAATCGCACGACCGAGGCGGCCAAGCGACTGGACCATTTCGTGAGATAACACGTTCTCCAAACTTGGTTTCCAATAAATTGATTGTCGCATTCGCTGTGTGGCTTGTGGCGCCGTCCTGTTGGAACCACATGTCCTCCAAGTCCATACCATCCAATTGGGGCCAAAAATATTCGGTTTTCATTGAACGGTAGCGATTCCCATTCACAGTAACGTGCCGGTCTTGATCATCACGGAAGAAGTACGGCCCAATTACGCCGCCGGCCCATAAACCACACCAAACCGTAATTTTTTCGGGACGCAATGATGACTCATGGAGTACGTGTTTATTGCTGCCTGACCAATACCGCATATTTTGTTTATTGACGAAGCCATTCTGCAAGAAATGAGCCTCATCGCTGAAGATGATTTTTCGATGAAAATCCGAATCATTTTCAAGTTGTTGCTCAGCCCAATTCACAAACGACGCATCTGGTGGTCAAGCGGCTTCAGTTCTTGCGTCAATTTAATATTGTAAGGATGTAGGCCAAGATCTTTTTGCAAAATTCGCCAAAACGACGTCACAGAAATGCCCAACGCTTGAGAACGACGTGTGAGAGACACATTTGGGCTTTCTTCAACTGAAGCCTCAGCGGCAGCAATATTCTCGACACTACGGACACTTCTTTGTCTCACTGTCACAGGAACATTTTGTACTGTGCCTCTGGATTCAAATTTTTCCACTAGACGCTCAATTGTTGCTCTGCCGTTGTGTAACGAGTCTAGGATATTATTGTAGCCATACGGCATTGCAGTGCTGCATTCTGACTCCTTGAGTCTTTCTGAGCCGCATAAAGCGGTTTCTTTAATGTGTTGGTCGAGAGGCAAAAGTTCTCTGCCGCCTTTTTAGCTTTGTGCTGTTGTAGCCTTTACTTAATGCGGGCCATCATAGTGAGCCGTATGTGAGAATTAGACCGACAACTGCTGTGTATATTCACAAGGTCATCTTTGGTTCGAGTCCCCACATATTTCCAATGGTTTTGCTACGTCGCCTTCTACGCTCCTTCCCTACTATATGTTCGATGTTGTGTTTCGAGTTAAGTTTTGAGTCAAGCATGATACCCATATACCTTGCGCTGGAAGATAGTGTGAGTGGAAGGCAATTAAGACGGGGGAGGCTAAAATCGGATATTTTAGTGTTGGTGAATAGCACCCATTCCGTTTTGCTCGGGTTTACACCGAGGACACCACTTGCAGCCCAGGTGCTAGCCTTATCTAGAGCAGCTTTCATGATCTCACTTATCACAGAGGGGAATTTTCCTGACATTAGTATCACCACGTGATATGCATATGAACAACTTTGACCAGTTTCTCGTCTTATTTAACTAAAATTTGTTTCATAATCACGCGGGCCCATAGCGATCCCTTTGTTGACGAATCTTGTGCTAGAGTAAAGAGGGATACTTATATGGTTTGTGCTGTCCCAGCAGGATTGGACGATCTGTGCTATAGGGGGATTGTTGTAGTCGCAGTAAAAGTTACAAAGGAGTTTGTTACGGCTGTTGCTGATATCGGGACAGTAGCACAGTAGGTGAGGAATGTCCTCCTGGACGTCTGGATCTCTGCATTTCCTCTATAGATGGTATGTGCCAGTTAGTCTGATTTTATGGAAGTGCTTACCCAACTCTAGAAATATAGGCTCTATTCAGGGCTAGAGGTTTGTTTAATTTGCTACCGCTTAATTCCAGCCATAAGTCTTTGGTATGCTTACAAGTGATAGCAAGTGGGTGTCTTGTCCTACTATCACGTAATCGACTGCTTTCTCATTCCCTGTAATGTTTTTATGTCCTGGCATCCAGATAATTTAGACTTTATTCGATTTTACTATGGTGGATGCCAGAGCTTTTATGGCCGATTATGGCGACCATAAATTGGGCGTAGCGCTCTGAACGTTGAGGCCACTGACTCCGAATTTCGGTTGTAAATTTTAATAATTTCGACTCGTTGTTGGATCGTATATCTTACCATCATGAAATGACAAACCTAACTGAAGAGAAATGTCAAAAGAGCGGCAAGAAATATAGCGTCGTTTGCTGTCCCTTTCGCTCAACTTTTGTAGCGTCACTTTTGAAAAACCCGATACATAGGCATACCACATAAGCTATTAAGAGCATTCCTATATTCTCAGCGATGCTTGCATCAGGGATTTTTTTGAATTTCCTAAGAGGGAATAGTATTAAAGTTCAAAAAAATAGGAAAAGTCAGTGATACCTTCCATAGAAGCAACGCTGGCATCTGGTATTTTTCTGACTTTTCTAAGAGGGAAAAGTATATTAAGGTCGTAAAAAATAGGAAAACTCAGTGTCAAAAAAAAAATCTATTTATAAAAAAAAAAGTACAACATTATTATAAGGAAATTATTAACGAGGCGTTATAACTAAATTTACCTCACTAAGCCAACAAATGTAAAATCGTTTGGTGTTGCGAAAATCACTTACTCAACGTCGAGCACACATAAGAACCAAGCACGTACAACCGAGACGTCTACTTTATTTTGGTTGTTTAATTCTTTATTTCATATGCTCCAAAATCATATCAATGGCATCCAATTTTGCCGCACATATTGGTTTTCTTATTTTATTAGTGTAACCGTTTTCGTCGCTTATGAGCAATTCCATGACAAAACGAACAACCCTAATACACATTCCATAGATGCCATTATATTCGTAGACGAGAGAAAAACGGCTTCCATCACCTTTATCCACCTTTGGTCTATTTATTTTCCATGGAGAAGAAAAAAGGACATCCAACAAGGGTTTTCTGCTTTTATCCCCATTGAGTAACGACTATTGTTTGCTTTTAATATCGAAGGACGCACTTTTTTTTTTTTTTGTCAAAGAAAGTACCACTAAAAATGGATAATACCCTAGATGTCGTGGAGAGGTATTCCTTTAAGAATGAGAGACAGCTTTGTTTTTAATAATTTATTATTATAATTGTATGCTTTTCGGTAGGATGATAAAAGTTATAAATAACTTAGCCTTGATAGACAAAATGGTTGATGGAGAAAACCGTTTCTACATGGATAAGTTAGAATAGCAATAACAAATGGAGTCAAAATTAGTCATATTATTGGAAGAAAACAATAAACATATTTATTATTGAAAGATTCACTTAGTCTCAAAATATGACAAAAAGGACAATGGATATATGTACGTATCTGCCAAGGAAGATGACAACATTGAAAATAGATGAGCATTTTCTGAATAATAATAAATTAACTGTGAATATTATTCCAGGATTCGTTGCAAAAAAAAGATCACTTGCACAATATATCTGGGTGCTCATTCCATAACATTCAAAACGATAATCGTTGACGATAGTAAAGGGTGGGTAAATTTTAAGGGCCGATGTTGATTTTGAATAAAACACAAATCAGTTAGGAAATTATTTCCAGTTCTTTTTATTACGATAATATTGGTACAGTTCGATTATGTATAAAACAAAATATCGACCTCGGCGGCACACCTCCATCCGATGGTCCTAATTTTTGATGACGCTGAGGCAAAATTGAGGTTCTATGACGTAAATGTGCCGAATCATTCCATTGTTTAGCTCTTGAATTGTTGCTGATTTATCGACGTACACCTCTTTGTTCGAATAGCCCTAAAGATAGAAGTCTATCGGTGTCAAATCACATGTGAGATAACACAACCATTGAGTTTGTCCCGAAAAAGAGCCATTATTTCGTTACCTGTATGGCAAGTGGGACCGTTCTGTTGAAACCACATATCGCCCACATCCATTTTTTCCATTTCGGGCCATAAAAAGTTCGTTATCATCTCACGATAGCGAACACTATTCACAGTAACTGGCCTGACAGGCCTCATTTTGGAAAAATACGGCCAGATGATGCCGCCAGCCCACAAACCGCACCAAACAGTCACTCTTTGTGGGTGCATTGGTTTTTCGACAATCACTCTTGGATTATCCAAACGCGGGAATTCTCCTTAATGACGAATTCACTGAGATGAAAATGTGCCTCATTACTGAAGATGATTTTATTTCTTTCCATTCTGACCATTGACGACGCTTGAAATGGTCAAAAGGCTCTTTAGTTGTTGAGTCAATTGGACCTTGTAAACGGGTAAATGCAAATCTTTATGCAAAATGCTCATCAACGACCAGCGTGAAAGGTGCAATTTTTAGGCACGACGACGATTTGAGGTGGAAGGCTCTGCAGTCACATTATCGCGTACAGCAGCAATATTTTCTGCAGAACGAGTTGTACGAGCGGTTTGCTCAATTTTTTGCACGATTTTTCCGATTGTACGCGCATTTGGACGATTAAATTGACCGAAAAAAATCACGAAGTGCACGAAATGCATTTTGATTTGAACGCCCATTTTCATAATCAGCCTGAATAACTGTAACAAGTTGCTCGATTGGGTATCTTTCCATAGTTAAAATTGAATTAATATGAAATTGAGAAATGTCAAATGAAATTCGGAAAAAAGCTGACGTTTTGGTGTGGTTTACATTCAACATCAGCCCTTTAAATTTAACCACCCGTTATTTTAATGTTAAGCTCGAAACGTTATATCGTCTTCCCTCTGGTGTCTGGTTTGAAAGCTGTCGGATAATATAGCAGCTTTCGGATAGTGTGACAGCTTGGACACATTGAAAGTTGTATTTGAACCGTCTTTGACTCTTTGTACATGATGCCCCGTGCCTTTCTCTATGGTATCCATGTCTGTCTGCCATAAAAGTTTGATTTGAACACCCATATTTATAATAAGCCTGAATAACTTTTACGCGTAGCTCGATTGTGTATCATTCCATGGTTCAAATTGAGTTAATCTGAAATTCAGAAATGTCTAATGAAATGCCGACAAAAAACTTGACGTTTAGGTGTGGTTCACATTCAACATCGGCCCTTTAACCACCTGTTATAAGAGAACTTATTAGGTTTAAAGCGATTATTTTTATGTCATATTCATGCACATGTACACAAATACACAGAAGTTTTCCTTCACTATTTAAAGTAGCGAAATGAGTATCCTGACATCAGCCCTATCGATGTATCCATTTTATAACTTTCTCTTATAAAGAGAAAGACAGTGTTTTCTTGAAAATTTTCGACCTCGATATTTTGATTGATTCCAACATTACGATGAAAGCGGAACTCAAAAAGGTGGTTTTTGGAATTCCGTCCGTCGGTCCGTCTGTCCGTACAAGTCTCTCCAGCCTAAACGACTTGACCGATTTTCTTCAAACTTCGTATCCAGCGTTTGTTTGGTCATAATTCTAGGCCATTTTTTTTTCGTTTGCTTTTAGCCATGTTAATACCGGTAACTGCCACATAAAAATCATACATAACCTCAATTTTCTCGAAAACGGCTTTAACGATTTTGATGAAACTTCTTGTACCTATACTATAATCATATTCGTTCCAACAAAACTGCATACCCAGTTTTTTCGAGAAAATCCAACTAACGGATTTTTGCATATAGGCCATATTAAGAAAATTGTCAATTTCTCGCAAACTATTTTGCCAAATTGAATGAAATTTAATTTGTATACTACTATTACTGTTTTCATGAGTTCCACATAATTGGTTTTGGTCGAATTATCCCTAAACGGAATTTTCAGTTTTGGCCAATAACGGATAATCATTATTTTTCACATGGATACTGATTACTTTCAATTACGGAATTAACGTACGTATACTCACATTTCGACATTATTTTGAGCATCATGGGTATTTTGGCGAAATTATTAAAAACGTCAAGTTATCTCGCTGTGAAAGAGAATGTTGCGTACGACCCAGTCGTGCACCCATAGCTCGTTTATTTTGTTTTTTTTCGCAACGGATGCCTCGAAAGCAAATTGAGTTCCGATTGGAACTGACTTCCATTTCGGAAATTATTCGATAGGGATTATTGTTTTAATAATTTAATAAGTTTTAAATGTTTGAATATGAACAAAGACATCCTGATTAAATGATTTACGAAAATTGTAATCCCATTTTATATTTTGTTTTTATCGAAATTTGAATGTATTGCCACAGTAATGGAGCAAATTCGCGTCGTTTTAAATATCAATGTTAGAAAATAGCTTTAATAAAACATTGGTGGACAGGATTCTATTCGAGCCTTGTATTCTTGGCTTTGGCGTTTTCACTTTGGTAAATCTTGCAGATATCGTTCCTCGAGTGGCACCTCTCTATATCCTCGATCACGCGCTTTTCTTGCTCTTTTTTCTTCTTTCTGAAAAGCCGATGGTCTTCCCTTCTTTTTTGCCTACAGAGCTCAATGGCAGTTCTCGTCTTCACCTGCAGCTTAGCTTTGCAGGCCTAGTTGCACGAATATTTTGAAGCAGCTCGTCTAGGTTCGCTTCGGACAGCAGGCCGTTCGAGCCTGGCTGTTAATAGTTTTGAATAAACTTATCGTTTAGCAATTCAAATTCGGTTGGATGAGAACCAGTACCCGATGGTTACCAACTGAAGGTAAAAATAAGCACATTTGATGAGAAGTCAGAGTTACAACCACTGCCAAGTTAAAGCCAGTCAAAGTCTACCCTCGTTCTATAACACCTAACCATCTGACATCATTGTTTGCGTGTTTTTTAAGCCTTAACGGCATTTTCAAATAGGGAAAAACAAAGAGGTAAGAATCTGCTGTTACCAAACATAGCAATGTGGAACTTTGGACAAAACATCAAAACAACATTGCATTTCACATACATCGATGACGATATCAAAATCATCTCATGCATGACACTGCAGTGGAGATCCAAGGAAGATATGCAGCAGGTGCTAATCAAGTTTGGCGAAATTTGTAGTTTTACCTAAACCAGGACTTATCCAAGCAGTCCTTTTTCCATGACTAAAAATGATAGAAGCTTTATCATATACATCTTGCGTGCTAGTTCACGATTCGTTGCTGGCATGCTAGTTCCGGCTTTCTGCTCATCGGAGGACGTAGGCCATTGACGCGGACACGTGACAAAAAGCCTGCGAGTTTTCTGGCAAAAGAAGAAAGAGAAGAAACTTTAACTTCCCTTTCCAAACCCCCCTCTGCAACCTCTTCAATCAACACTTTCAATTCGAAATTTCCTGGCCTAATCTATGCAATCCTTCTGCCACAACAAAGAATGATAGGGTCTTTGCACTTAATTAATTCTAACAAAAATTGTTCTTAATTCCAGCGTGCAAGCTAACCTTTGTAGCCTTTAAAAATGTTTCCAACACGCCTAATTCCACTTGGAAAAGTACTCCTCTTCTCCTCGAGATTCCTAACCGCCTCCAATTCCTTTTCAAATTGAACCATCCCAGCTCCACATTGCGCCAATAAAACCACTCAATGGAAACAATTTGAAACTTAAAATTCATAATATGTCAAGGATCTGCGGTAAACATACTCGCAGCTATATAGCAATAGCTTAAAAGTGTTTCCCATTAAAGCCATCCACTGGTACATTGATTCCACCCATGCTCATCATCAAATCGAATTGGTGTTGAATTTTTATTTCCCAAAGATTGAATAATTCATGAACGAAATGTGCGCTGTTTACTCGGAAGATCATATGGACTTTGAATTATTCATGGCATCCTCGTGTATACCTATCGCCGCATAGAATGCTCTATCATCCACTTGAAGGTGTGAAGTAGTGATGAGCATAGAAATGGATGAATTTACTCCATTTCAACGATAGATTCGTCCTCCGACCAACAATAGGCCAGATGGATATTTTCTTTGATGTCAGCGCTGGAGAGATAGCTTCACGTGTCTTGAACCGGTTTGAAATTGTTAAAATACAACTCAATTGCATTAAGTATCCTTGTCATCGGCATAAATATCATCACAACGTAATACCGACAAACAGTGAATCTGGCTGCGCAATCTGAATGTAAGAATGTACTTGCACGACATGAGTACCACCATCGTCCTTGTTTATCCGCAATTGAGTTGTGAAAACTGGCAACAAACATGCAGGTCATGCGAAATTAAAACCCAATCATTGTGGAAGAACAAATAAATTTTAATATTGATTGGCATTATCGTGTTTTATTGACATGCCATTTAATGTGATGGCTTCTGAGTTCTGAATTCTGATTCTGATTTCAATTCATTGGCCATATTGCCCATCTACTTAGCAGCGTTATCGCGACTTCCGATCGATTCGATTGGGTACTTTTGCAAGGACGAATTGTGAGTTGTGGTGATATGCAATTGAAAATGTTTCCATGAATTTTCGTACATAATGTTGGGCACATTAAAATGAATTGACAATCAATTTGAGGTCTTATTGAGAGAGCGTATAGCTTTCATAAGTGGGCAGAGTTTTTTTTTTAAAGGTTTAATTTCCATTGAGAGGGTTTGATTTAAGTTGTTGTAAGAATTGAATTTTTGATGTCCTTGATGGGGTTTGTCGTTTTTTTTTAGACAGAGTTTGCAAACAGTTACAAAGCTTAGGGTAGGTTTGAGAATGTTTAGCTTTGATTTGGAGTTTTGAATAACGAAAATAGGTATTCAAAAATCCAAGACAATGTTGATCTATAAAAGTGGTAAGGAAGAGCCGAGATACTTATAAAACTCACTCAACTAGAGCTGGGAACATAAATAAAAGAACATTGAAAATGATACATCAAAAAATTTTAAATTTTAAACTAAGAAGTCAAACTTGAAAAAGCTTTTTAAATGCCAAAAATGACCCAAAAACAAATGTCGACTGTTTTAAATTAACTTTTGGAATGAAAATATAATCGATTGACAAAATCATTGTAGTGACTCCCCGAAGCTAGTTCGGACACCACCCATGGAGTTAGTCTCCACTACATCCAAAATCTTTCCTATCCTATCTTTCTTCCCCTTCTCTAACGCTCGTACTATGGTGACATATAAAGGGAATTCATAACCCCTTGCATACTTGTAAATTATAAAAAAAAATTGTAGATAATGATAATACACGGAATACCACAAACACCGTAAACTGTTTTCAAACCAATTTTCAAAAACGGGACTAGTAGTAAAAGGTCCACTTTTTAAAGGATGGAATGGGATCGCAAGAGACCGCTAAGACCTTCGCTTATCCCTTAACACCATACCACCAGCATCGAATGTCGAAGAACAATGGCAACGATGCCAACAAGTCATTAGATCGGCCGCAACTGATGTGCTAGGTTTCTCGCGCCCACCAGCAAGAATCCCCTGGTTTAATGAGGAATGCCGACAGATGCTCGCAGACGAGAGCTGCCGTTGAACTCTATAGGCAGAGAAGAAAGGAAGAACACCGGCTTTTCAGAAAGAAGAAAAAAGAGCAAGAAAAGCACGCGATCGAGGATATAGAGAGGTGCTACTCCAGGAACGACGTTCGCAAGTTCTACCAAAGTGTAAAACATCAAGTGGTAACCATCGGGTACTGGTCCCATCCGATTGGATTTGGCTTGCTAAACGATAAGCGCGAGTGTTGAAAACACGACGAAAAACAGCAACGCTATAAACAGCCAGGTCAGAATGGCACGGAAAGAATACCCGGCCTGCTGTCCCAATCGAACCTAGACAATCTGCATCGACATATTCGGACAACCGATTGTCTAGGAATTTCAAGAGTTAGTCAGGTCCCTTGAGCAGAGATGGTGGCGGTTGAACCGAAAGGCGAACGGCAGCACTCAATCCGGTAGTGGAAACTGATGGCCCCGCGTCCTAGGGGTATCTAATTAATTGGAACTGGCCCTTCAGGTTGGTGGCTGTGCCTTGGGTTGACTATAAAGTGTTACGAAGCGACCGAGACCCTCGGAAAGGAATGATTCTATTGTTGACGACCGGGCTAAACGAAAAAAGGACAACGACGTTCGAATCTGCACCTGGAATGTGAAAACATTAAAAAGGAGAGGTGCAAGCGAACAACTAACGGAAGCCCTAAACCGCTACAATGCAGACATTACTTTCATCCAGGAAAAAGAGGATGAAAAACTGTAACATCTACTACGGACCGTGTTATAGTGAGCAAAAACAGCGACTATTCGGTTGCGGATTTGTTATAAGTGCAAACCATAGACAAGAAGTCTTAAGTTTCCAAGACATAAGCGAACGCATTGTTACTATCCGCATCAAGGCCAAAATCGCAAACATAAGCCTCATATGCGCTCACGCCCCAACAGAGGAAAAAGATGATGAGGACTGCTTCTATGAGCTCCTTGGCAAAACCTATGAGCGATTACCGAAGTACGATCTTAAAATCGTGCTGGGTGATTTTATCACAAAGGTAGGAAGGGAAGACATCCTTCGCAGTATTGTCGGAAAACACAGCCTACACGACAACACGTCTGGTAACGGACTTAGGCTAATTGACTTCGCTACGGAAAGAAATGACTAGTTTTGGTATGCCGCCCAAACTCGTCCGTTTGTGGATGACGATGGAGAACTCTTGCTGTTCCATCAGGGTCGGAAATGACCTCACCGACACATTCGATAACAAAAAAGGATTAAGGCAAGGCGATGCACAATCATGTGACTTCTTCAATTTGATTCTTGAGAGGATTGTGCAAAACTCACGAGCCAACACCAGATGCACAATTTTTCAAAAATCGGTGCAACTTCTAGCATACGACGACGATTTTGACATTATTGGTAGGACCCAACGTGATGTCATAGCCACGTTTGCTAGTATAGAGAAGGAAGCGGCAAAAATGGGTTTAGCAGGGCAAGACGAAGTATGCGCTGTCAACAGGAAAGGACACACAACATCGATGAATTGGAAAGAACGTCACCATTGACAGATATAACTTTCAGGTAGTACGGGACTTTTTCTGACTCGGCTCCGCTATTAACTCTGAAAGCAAAATCTCGTCAGAAATTAAACGAAGAATTACTCTTGCCAACCGCTGTTTCTTTAGGCTAAAAAGGCAATTCAGTAGTAAAGCCCTCACTCGAACTACTAAGGAGATCCTATATAAGACCCTCATAAGCCTGCTCTACGGCCCTGAAGCATGGACCGTGTCAAAAGCGTATGAAGAAATCTTTGGAAAATTTGGGAGGAAAATTCTCCGAAAAATCTCGGGTCCCGTTTGCGTTGACCGGCTATGGAGACAAAGATTCAAACAAGAACTATACGAGCTGTACAGCGACATGCCCTTGATAAAAAAAAAACTCCGCATTGAAGGTTTAAGATGACTAGGACATGTAGAACTAATGGACATCAATACTCCGGCTCGCAAAGTCTTCGATTCCTAGCCAGGCGTTGAACGCATTAGTGGAAGACCTCGCCTTAAGTGGCGCGCACAAGTATAAACCGACCTCAACCAACTTGGAGTGCCCAACTGGAGGCAGTAAGCTAACTTACTTACTTACTTAAGTGGCGCTACAGTAGTCCGGCATGAACCTGGGCCTCAACCAACATGCACCTCCAATTAGCCCGGTCCTTAGTTAACTGCCTCCAGTTGCGCGCACCAAGTTGGTTGATGTTAGGTAGTTAGCTATGGACCGGGATAATTGGAGAGGCATGTTAGTTTAGGCCCAGGTTCATTCCGGACTGTAGCGACTCTTAAGCAAGTTAGTAGTAGTAATTTTAAGGATGGGATTGGGTAGGGTATTAAACGATCTGCACAGCGGATCATAGCCTTCTCATAGGTATGAATTTTTTATTTTCATATTACTCAAAATCTTTCCAAATTTCACAGTAATAAATCAAAACTTTAGGTATAAAAGTCGGTAACAGACAGACATGGCTAAATCGACTTAGGTACCGATTTTGAGTCGATCCATAGGCATAAGGTTATGTTTGGGTGCAGTAGAACGAGGGTAGGCTCTAATTGGTTTTAACTTAGTGATACCCAGTGATTGTAACTGTGACTACACATCAATTGTGCACATTTTTCCTCCAAGTGGTGACCATCGGATGCTGGTCACATCCAACCGGACTTAGCTTGCTAAACGATAAGTGTGAGGGTAGATGACAAGACCAACAGCAATACAATAAACATCCCGTTCAGAATGCCTGGCTCGGAATACCCAGCCTGCTTTCCCAAGGGTTAGTCATGCCCCTTGAACAGAGTAGGGCGGATGAACTGAGAGGCCCACGGTAGCGCTCAATCCCATAGTTGATAATGATGGCCCAGCATTCTAGGGGTATCTAATAGGTTGAAACAGGTTCTCCAGCTTGAGGATTGTGAATTGGGTTTACTACCCTGCATGGGAAAAATACTTGTTGCGAAGCAACCAATAGCCTCGGAAAGCAAAGATTTTATTGTTTACGACTCTGCTAAAGGATAAAAGGATAACGTTGTAAGTATCTGCACCTGGAATGTCAGAACATAACCCAGGAGAGGCCTACACGACAACACGTCTGGCATCGAACTCAGGCTAATTAAAATGCAACTAAAGCCAGCACACGTTTTTTTACCTAGATATCCATAACGGGTTATGGCGGTCTCCAGATCAATGCACGGCCAACCAAATTGATCGCAGTCAAGATACATGCATCCAGTTTTTTTGATGTTCGAACATTTCGAGGGGCTTACTTCGACTCGGACCACTACCTTGATGCAACAAAGGTAAGAATGTGGTAATCCACCACCCCACATTGCGTGGGATGGACGAACTCATAGCTTAATGTTTACCCT
The DNA here is from genome assembly GCA_949824845.1 of Rhingia rostrata. Taxonomy (NCBI): domain Eukaryota; kingdom Metazoa; phylum Arthropoda; class Insecta; order Diptera; family Syrphidae; genus Rhingia; species Rhingia rostrata. Next base: position 95,579,551 of record OX463757.1, read on the forward strand.
ATGATCAGTATAGACATCACTACAATATTTTAGATCCCAATTAATGCTGTTTTGTAAACTTAACAAAAGGATGCCTTACAACAAACTCACATTGCAATCTAAGCTACCCCGTTGACCTGCGCCCTGAGACGTCAAACAACAAATCTTAACGTCGTCCTCAAGTTCACATAATGAAGTCATTACCCCTTTTACGCGGGTACCATCCCAAACATCGCATGTGAACTTTATTACCCCAGAGTGACAAATCTCATTTTAAAATGTCTCCACGCACACAAAGTTTCGCCATGCACCTCTCGTGTGACTTTTACCAGGAACTTTAGTCCTGAACATTTTACGATCATCCCTCTGTTGTAATTTAATTTCTTTTATGCTGAAATAAAACTGTCATATGGGATATGAATTATGCCATTACGAATTTTACAACATTCCATTTCCACTTTGCCAAACGGAACTGCCAAAAAAGAAAACGACACGCGAAAAGAAGAAACTAAACGTCCCGGCCTTGAGACAAGGGGGGGCTATATATAAAATTGTTTCAATTTAATGCCTTTGCTTCGCTTTGTCGCTTCGTCTCTGGGTGATTTGAGAAGTCTTGCTTAAGCGTTTTATTAAATTGACTGCAATTTCGCAGAGTACCCTCGGGAGGATTAAAGGTCTTCATGGGGTTTGATGTTTGATACTAAAATACGAAAATTTCTCTCAGCACATTAGTGTGAAAGCTGAATGTCGTCAAGAAAATGGTTGTTTTCAACATCGTCAGCAACAGTCTTCACACAGCAAGGCTACACGGGGGGTGGTGGAAAAACAAACACAAAGACTTTCCAAACCCATCGAAAGGGTAAAATACAAATAGCAAGACTTTGAAGCCAAAATGGAATTTCGAATTCGGCGGCAGTGTTGGTGGGCGTACAATTCGTTTGATGTATTGTGTATAGAGAGCGCTGAGCTGGAAAGTCATTTCAGAAATAAATATTTACAATTAATCATGCTGCGGGATCAATTAGTGTGTTTCCGAAATCAACAAAAATACTTTGTATTCAATGAACTTTATGGTGAATGTATCTGCGTCAATGTAGTACCATCGCCATCTTTATGACGAATCCCTTGCAAAGTGGTAATAAATTTGAAATATCTCATAGACCAGAATGGCGGAGATAAATTGAGATGTTAAAAGAACCCTTTTTCAACCGAAATTGGTCATAACTGAAAGTGATATTGGCTCTAAGCCCTAACCATCATAAGAGCTCATGGGCAAAACAATTTAATAGCTTAACCTCGGGTTATTATGAAGTACCTACAGGATATTGCTTTCAAAGGAATTGCAATTAAATGCTAAGACCAACTGAGTAACCAAGACAAAACACATTCGACAATTGGAATCCTTAAAGGCCGTATTCAATACTCGACTCATTTCATTTCTATAGCAATACATAAAATTCTTAATTAAATTTCCTTTATAGTTTGGCCATAAGGACTGGCAGTCAAAGGTTATTATTAAATATCCATTTTTATTATGGCGCCTCGGACATTGGAAAATATTTCAAAAATATTTCAATAAAAGCAGAAAAGTTTTTTAAAGGCCAATAATAAGTTTAATTGGGAGGGTTTGTTCAGTGCAAAAGCACACGAATTTTAGGGTCACATTTTTTGGACTTGTTGAGTTTGAGTTGTGGGTGAGAATTAATGAAATAGCACATAGTTTGGCTTTGGCCAATGTAAAGTTTTTTGTAGCCAAATATTTAATATACGAAAGGATAAAGTTTGCGTGATATTAAATCCTGAAACAAAGAGTGATCAATCAAGAGGTAAATTGTTTTTTAATGCGAAGTAACACAAAAATATCAAGTATATTGTGAAATCTTTATTAATAATCTAAAGCACCATTCCTGATATTCACTTTGTAAAGATAATCCCTTTCAATGGTTGGCCCCAACTCTGTCCGTGCGGATGTTCCAATTTTTAATGGCGCATTTGAAAACATTCGTCGGTAACTAGCGAATCATATGGGTAATGTTGGCCTTCAATTCTTTAATTGTTGCTGGCTTATCCATGAACACTTAAGATTTAACGTATCCCCAAAGAGAAAAAGTCGAACGGTGTGATATCGTATGTTCTTCGGCCAATAACCTCTGGTCCGAAGCGAGTAATTTATTGTTTACCGAAGCGATCTTTCAATGTCTCCATTGTTTCACAGACTGTGTGGCAAGTAGCGCGGTCTTGTTGGAATTTAATTTTGTCAAGATCTCGAGCTTCAAGAAAAAATATACTGTTATCATGGCGTGATCACGAGCCCCATTTACAGTAACGTTGGCGGCAGCCTAATTTTTGTAGAAATGCGGACCGATGAATTCATCGGCCCATAAACTACACAACAGGTTTTGTTTTTTTGAGTGGATGTAACTGCAGCTTGTGAACCCCTTTCAGGTTGTTATTCGCCCAGTTTATGGAGATCTAGCTTATTGACGTATCCATTGAGCCAGAAATGGGCCCATCTCTGGATGAAATGAACGAAAAAAGTGCAAACCTTACAGAGTTATTTGTTCTGAATTTAACTCTTTTTTTATGAGCTGCAAGAGAATTCCCCACTTGCAACGGCAGCCATTCACATTTAGATGACAGAACCTGTACCTGCCCAACCTCACTCCCCGGTGCAAATGGTAAAACGCGAGTTGCAGGACTTAATAATGAGATGCGATGCTTAATCTCATCACATACAATGGGGACCGTGTCACAAGGCCAAATCTATAAATTTGGTCTTATGACGCTTTGTTAAAATGACATGTGGACAAAGTCTAGAATTTAGTATTATGACACCTTGTCGACTTATCGAATGATCATATAAGTCGACATTAGGCCAAATGAGGAAAGTGACATAAAGCCAAAAGGAGCTAAAATTGTATATACACGTATCAGGAAATTAAATATAATATACAACGCTGCATAAAAGTGACATAACACTAAATGCGTATTTTTCACAAAGCGTCATAAGACCAAATTTATAGATTTAGCCCTTTGACATTTGGCTTTATGTCACGGCACCTTTCCCTGATGCGTCTATATATTTTGATTTGAGCTCCATTTTGCTTTATGTCACTTTCCTCATCCTAATGTCGCTTTATAGAAGTGTCATTATATGTCAAATTTATAAAGCGACAAAAGGCCAAATTTATACATTTACCCTTATGATGCTTGGGCTTATGTCACTGCAACCATACAACGGGACAGCTCTTAAAACATCGCACGAGGTGATTCTCTGTTTCAATTAATGATAAACATTAATCTGTTTCCGATTAGGGGGTTACTAGTCCACCTTTGTAAGAGGGGACAAGAGGTTCTTCATATCATCCTCTTCAATATCTCTGAGAAATTTGCTCTATGTCACTGGAAAGTTTCATCAGAAACACCAACTCTAATCACAGATTAATAGAAATCGAGGACGACACCATAAAATCTCTTCAGCACTGAAACTGCAAGAAAGCCATCTGGGACGAGTTCCTTGTAAAAATAGAGAAAAACAGTAGCGCCATTCTATCGCATCCGATGGAAACTCCAGCTAAAATTTATGCTGCAGAAAAACAAAAATGGAGCACTTTAGTCAACGCCTAAGAAAAAGACTGTCTTCAAAGTGCAATCAAAGCACATGGTCTATATATGTCTATATAAGATCAGTCAGCGTAAATTCAAAAGCGCAGTCAACAGTGCTAAACGCACCTCCTGGCGTAAGTCCTGTTGAAGCGTTGAAAGTTGAATCAACCAGGCTTAGGTAATTAATCGCAAGGGAACCAGCTGTGCCAGTTCCCCAATCGAGGTTCACTCATGAATCTGTAACACATCTACTGGAACCCATTTTCCAGGATGTGGTTCATACTGTCCGATAGGAATCTATACAACTCCAAGCCTATGATAGCAACAACGGAGGACATGGTTATGGTGCGAATTGGGTAATTGACTGTTGCTCTTCTTATGGTATCACCATCTTTGTTGACAGTCAAGCTGCAATAAAAGCAATCTCTTCTTTTGAAATAAGATCTAAGCTTGTGAAGCATTGTCGTGAATAGCAGAAGGTTCTTGGCGTCCAACATACTGTTAAGCTCTGCTGTGTCCCCGCACACAGAGGCATACAGGGCAATGAAATTTATGACGAGCTGGCGAGGAAAGAATCTGTTACCAGCATGATCAGGCAGACCAGCCTGTCAAACAGGCGCAATGTAACCTCAAATCACAGAGAACACTGAATGTCGCCAAAAACAGGTGGAACTTCCCGCCCACCTGTGAAACATCAAAAAGGACCCAACAAACTCCATCAAAGAAACAGGAAATCTGTTTCGGCTTTTAGGGATTTTTACTGGAAACACACGAGAAATTAAGGGGACTTAACGAACTTTTTTTTGATAAGGCCTCAATGATCATCTGAAATACCTCTCAGAAAATCTTTTCGGTCTTGCAACAACATTTTGATGGCTGGAAACGGGCTAACAACAATAGACCGCAACATGACAATTGAAGGAACAAACCACTTACATGGACCTCCAAAGGGCATCACAATGGTTCTATTTTGACCTGAGTGTGAGGGGGGAAACGTATTCCGATGACCTAATCAACCCACCAACCTACTAACCTCCTCTTTTTTTTCGTCTTTCTCTTCTTCACTAACCATTTAGCTAAACAGAGATATAGAGATCTAGTACCATCATACGTCTCTAAGAAGGCCCCACTTTTTTTTGATACCAAGAGAATCCATCCCATTCGACGAGTTTTTCGCTCGACTTCTGCAAGTGTGCAACCCTTTCCTACTCTTTTATTTTATGGTTTTATTGCGTTTTGAAAAAAAATTAAGTAATGTTGTCGCACCCGGTATAAATCCTTAATAGCGTTTAGGCTAAACATACGCCTTTGCCAACATCCGATTTTGGTTTTAAAAAAAAAAGTAAACCAAACCCCATTCAATATTTATATTCTGTTTTGCATCATATTTCAGGCTTGTCCCACTGTGTGAAGTAGGTACCATCAAATCGGCCTTGATGGGAAATCGATTGCATTTAATTATATTAATGAACAGCCTGTAATGGGATTGTACAAACACATTTTCGCACTTAGATCACAGCTACGGGTGTAGTGGTCAATGGAATGTGAGCTAATATTACACCCATTTGCAGATAATTGTCAGGTCAGTAATTGGAGTAGGTACGCCCTACGAGAAGGAGTAATCAGACGTGAAAGGATGTTCTATAATTACAAGTGCACTCAGCTATACAATTCGGCAGGATGCCTATGTATCAATGTAATGAAGTTTTTGGTGTTGCCCCAAAAAGGAATCTTGTCTGTGGGATTCCAAATGTATCGTTAATGTATTCGTCAGTGTTTTCAGCTACCAATCAGTTTTATTTTTTTGAAAAAAATTGTTTTTTCTTTAAATTTGACGTGGAACAAGGAACTTCAATCAGGGGTAGATATTTCAATGAATGCTTGGTTGTTCCTTTGGTGTAGGGCTATTTGTTAGCCTCGCAACTTTAATATTAAAAAAATGTTACATGACGATAAGTAAATTTTGTTGGTATTGATTGATGGCTGGTCAACGTTGACATTGAAGATTTATTAGTCGCCAACACTAAGCTGTACAGCTTAGATTGTTGTTACAAAGATACAAATATCCTCGAAAAGCACTGATTTTATTTTTGGCGATCATGCAAAACGAAAACATGACAACGACGTTTGTATCACTACCTGAATTGTGAGAACAATAAACAGGAAAGGTGCAGCAGAACTGCTGGCGGAAGCTTTAGGGTGCTTAAAAGCAGACATTACTGCCATTCAGGAAATACAATGGAATGGACCGTGTTATAGTGGACAGAAACAGCGGCTATTCGGATTGTAACACATTGTTACTATCTAGGTCAATTTCGCTCAAACGAGGAGCGAGTAAGACGAAGCCTACAAGGCTAAGCTGCAGGTGCAGACGAAAGCTGCCATTGAACTCTAAAGGCACAGAGGAATAGAAGAAAACCAGTCTTTCAAAAAAAAGTGCAAGGAAAGACAGCGATTGCGGACATAGAGAGGTGCAACTCATAAGACAAATCTGGTCGGATGAAAGTATACCTGAAAAATAGAACCTCAGCATCGTTTGTTCGATTGACAAAAAAGGTGACCCTCTGAACTGCACAAACTATGAAGGCATAAGGCTCCACAACAGCGTCTACAAGATCATATCTGCCGTAATATGTATACGCCTGAAATCGTTTACCAACAAACTGATCGGGCCCGTATCAGCGTGGTTTATGCCTGCTGTAAAATCCAAAAACCGATCCAATTTTCACACTTCGGCAGATCCTAAAAAAAAAATCCAAGAAGTAAAAATCGATACCCACCACCTATTCATCGATTTCAAAGAGGCATACGGCAGCATTTATAGAGATGAACTATGCAGAGCCATGTCCGTTTGCTTACGATGACGATGGAGAATTCTCGCTGCTCCATCAGAGTCGGAAACGACCTTACCGACACATTCGATGCCAAAAAAGAATTTAGGCAAGGCGAGGCGCTGTCATATGACTTCTTCAATCTGATTCTTGAGAGGATTGTGCAAAACTCACGACTCAACACCAGTGGTGCAATTTTCCAAAAATCGGTACAACTACTAGCATACGACGAAGATATTGACAACGTGACTCAACGTGATCTTATAGCCACGTTTGCTAGTATAGAGAAGGAAGCGACAAAAATTGGTTTAGCAGTAAATGAGGGCAGTAAATGCTGTCAACACGAAAGGACACTCAACATCGATGAATTGGACAGAACGTCACCATTGACAGATAAAACTTCGAGGTAGTACGGGACTTTGTCTACCTCGGCTCCGCTATTAACTGTGACAACAACATCTCGTCAGAAATTAAACGAAGAATTATTGTTGCCAACCGCTGTTCCTTCGGTCTAAAAAGGCTATTTAGTAGTAAAGCCTTCACTCGAACTACTAAGGAGATCCTATATAAGACCCTGATCATCCCAGTCCTGCTCTGAAGAGAGGAACATTTTTAAAAAAATCTTGGGTCCCGTTTACGTTGGCGGGCTTTGGAGACGAAGATGCAACCAAAACCTAAATGAGCTACACAGCGACATGCCCCTAGTCAAAAAAAAACTCCCCATTGGACGTTTAAGATGGCTGGGACATGTAGAAAAAATGGACACCAATACTGCGGCTCTTCGATTCTCAGCCAGACGTCGGACACAGTAGAGGAAAACATCGCCTTTAGGGGTGCACACAAGTAGAAACCGACCTCAACCAACTTGGAGTGCACAACTGGAGGCAGTTAACAAAGTACCGGTCTTAATGGAGAGGCATGGTTTGTTGAGGCCCAGGTTCATTACGGACTGTAGCGCCACTTTGGTAACTAAGTAGTCATCAGCGTTTAAGTATTAAGATACACATTGGGGGTATCATTAATAAACATAGATAACAGGATTGGACCTACTATTGATTCCTGTGGAACGCCTGACTTTACTGACAAAAAACGTGAGATTCCCACATTCGTACTTACTTGCTGATACCTTTCATTCAATTTATTAGAATGAGTGTTGATTCTTAATACCGTGAAAATGTCAGATAAAGAAGCGCAAGCCCATTATCAACGATATGAATTATAAACTCATTTATACAGCATAAATGAGGTTTAATCTCGAACATGGTCTACATCGAAGCCAAGGTACGCAAAAGATCTACAATTTTCGACAAGAGCGAGAGACACTCGAATCACACGAGAAAAACATAGCGAGCACGAGCATGTTCGTCTTTTAGGGCTACCTTAAGAGAGACAGGGTAAAATACTTATGGGCCTGAAGTCTTTAAGTTGGCTGCTAGATGAATTTTTAGGTACATGAATAACTTTACGATATTTCCATTAGCTAACAAAATCTGACATCGTAATGCAGGGGTTTATTATATGCGTTCAAAAAGAGTATATTGAACGTATTTTAAGCTTTATAAACCTAAAAAAAAAACTTATACCGTCAACTCCTACCGCAATTAATTTTATATTGGGCAAGGCTTTTAACACATCACATTTCGACACACACTGAAACTCAAAGCAAGATGTCTTTTCACAACTGACTGAAGAAAATTCAGGGGTTCTGTTATTTCAGATACAAGCATTCGAGTCATGATTTGGGAAACAATCTTTTAATTCGTTGGGATCTAGATTGCAAACCAGGGATACATTTTCAAGAACTCTAATGCCATGTTTGGACTTAAGTCGGGATTCACAGTCATTTAAAAAGTGCCTGTGAACAGTTTGTGGGTAATTAACTACTGTAAATGGATCGTAGATGTCAAATAGAAAATTGTCTAGGAGAAAATTGAAACTATATATCGTTAACTAGTAATCAAGAGAAATCCTGAGTTTATCCTTGAATCGAAACCTAAGCTTGCATTGTGAAATCGAGCATAATGGTTTTTTTAAGATTTTTCAACTGAGCAGAGGTAAACTGACAAGGTTTAAGCTTAGTGAAGTAAAATTCAATTTTGCTCTTTCTTATCTCCGCAGTTGTTCTGTTGCTCAGTGCTCTATATATTTGCCAGTTGTATCTACTGCGATTACGACGCCAACGGTAATACTTTCTCTTTCAGAAATAAGATCTTTTATGTGTTCAGAATTGCAGGATTATGAAATAACTCGTATGAACTCGTATTTTTTTTAATTTGTTAAGTTTTCCTCAACTTCTTACATCATCCAGATACATAACCAAAACAATACCTCAAATACTGACCTCCAATTTGGCCGCAAAAGACATCCATACTGGCAACATTTCATACATCTATAGAGTTTTTAGAATTTCTAATCATTTCTAAACAATTTTCTTCGTTACTTTTAAGGGGATCCTTATTCCTATCTTCATATATATTCCATCCATGCTACAACGCAAAATATATTCAATGTGTCTATATATACGTTCAACGAAAAGACTCAAGTGCCTTTCAAGAGTTCCCAAACAGCCATGAATAAATACATCATATATCCTTTCATCATATCATTGACAAAAAAGAATAACAGAGAAAAAAAATGTAATATCTCCTTCTGACTGATGCAATATATTTTCAAAATTTACATCTTCGAAATCATCTCCTGACAGAGTGGAGTAGCTACTGTGTAGGGTATGCATAATATCTTCTACAGAATTTAACCATAAACCCATCCACCATACATGTATAGACTTGTAAAAAGGATATCAACTATTTATATGGTGGTTGTGAAGTGTGAGTGTGAAGTAGTAGCAGTCTTATTAGACTTTAATATGGTGAAGTAGAAAGCTGATCATTAAAGGAATTTTTGCATGTATGGGAATATCCAAGTTTGTAAGCCATGTTGGGGGAGTATTGGGGGCAAGTCCTTACTTTTGTAGCTGAAAATGCGAATGGAAAATCGGACAACATCAATATAACAATGGGCAGTCTGAATTTTGAAGGTAAAAATTTAACAAAAGCTGGAAATTCGTTAAAGGCATTAGAGATGTACTTGGTATAGATTGTACATCTACATGATTTAATATTTGGCTATAAAGCCTTAAAACATTGGAAGAGCTAGATCAGCAAATAAAATCATACGTACCCTGACCAATTTCAGCATATCAAAAACTAGTTTTGTTTAGGTTGGGTGGATTAGAGTGGCTGCCAGAGAGTTCGACAGTACACTTAGACCGTATTTGGTCCATTGTCCATGTCATGTACACTTATGATTCGAAAATGAACGTATGCGTTGGAGCTGGAGTGTTTCAGAAACTTTAAAGCTTAATAGCACTTTTCATTTTCCTGAGCATAGCAGTGTATTCCAGGCTGAGTTATTGGCAGTAGCAGGGGCAGCGAAAGCGACCTCAATGCTGGCGATACAACCAGATTACATCACCATCTTCATAGACAGTCAGGCTGCAATAAAAACAATCTCTGCTGTCGAAATAAAATCGAATCTTGTGAAGTGTTGTCGTGAAGAGCTAAAGGTTCTTGGCGTCCAACATAATGCAAAGTTTTGCTGGATCCCCGGGCAATGAAATTGCTGATGAACTGGCGAGAAGAGGATATGCCTCCAGCATTGATCAGAAAGACCAGTCTGTCAAAGCAGCTCTATGTGACCTGAGATCATAGGTGAGTGAGAAGACACTGAATTTTGTCAAAAACAGGTGGAACTCCCTCCCCACTCGTGAAACAACGTAAAGGATATACCCTGAGTACGACAAAGCCAGAACCCACAAACTATACTTCGAAGAAACAGGAAATCTGTTTCGACTATAGTAGAGATTCTAACTCGACATAACTTACTCAAAGCCAAAAACTGAAAACTGATCTTATAGATGATGACCTTTGTAGGGGCTGCGGTGATGAAGAAATACAAGAGGAAACCCTTCACTTTCTGTGACACTGCCCATTTCTCAGCAAATTAAAAATGAAAATACTTCTTCCATGACATTACGGATTTATCCAAAATCTCGAAATCTTTTCGGGTTTGCAATAACATCTGGATGGCTGGAGGAGGACTAATATTAATGGACGGTAACGAGATAGCTGAAGGAACCAACCGCACACGTTGACCCCCAACGGGCATAGCAATGGGTCCACATTGAGTGGGATGAGGGAAGTCGCACACCGCCTACATTATCAACCCTCCAACCTAACCTTACCTGGTTTTACGGAGTGGATACTGTCCATTCTCCTTGTAATCTATGAGAAAACCATTCTGAGTTTTTAATGAAACGGAGGAGACTTTTCGCTTCCGTTTTTGTCAAATAGCTAGGATTTTGAAAACAGTGTGCTCCAAGATGGATGCCATTTTGTTTGATAGGGCCTGGTATTTACAAAGGAGATGAATTGTTTCTTCTTCCTCTTCGTCCATGCTGCTCCTACAGAAGTCGTTTGAGCGGATGCCTAGCCTTTCTGCGTGCCTGCCTATTAAAGAGTTTCCAATGATGACACCGATATGGTGGCGCAAGCGCATGGTCTATCGGAATCAGTCCCTTGGATCTTCTCAAATCCAGCTTTGGCAAAATTTGTTCGGTTATTTGACACGTCCGCGTCGTGTCAAGAATCCATCTGAGGTTTGTATTGATGTCAGCATGTTGCGCTAGTAAGCTTTTGCATGTAGTGAAAGAATACATAATGCTACCTAATGGTAATTTAGTCCCACGTTTGGCGAGTTCATCAGCCTTATAGTCCCCTAGAAAGTTAATATGCGCAGGCACCCAACATAGGTGAATGTTAAACTGCTTTGACATCTCTTGCAGAAATGAGCAGCAATCTAGAGTTGTCTTTGAATTTGTTGAGACTCAATCCAGGGATATGATGGTCGTTTGGATGTCCGAGAAAATGGCTTTGTTCTTGGTAGATATAACATGCTCTTTGAGTCAGAAGAACGCTTCTTTAATCGCAATCGCTTCAATGATCAGGCATACGGATCAGTTTTGATTAAAAAAGTAGAGAATTGCATGCACTCAGAAGTAAATCGTTCAGATGCTTAAAAGATTTGACATCGATGGCGCAAAATGTAATACCAGGTTGTTCGAAAACATATTGCTTCACAGAAACTATGTAGACTCAGAATTTGCAAAAATTAATATTCTCGTATACCATTGACTCATTGGTAGGAAAGTGCTTATTCTATCCAATCTGCGACAGTGATAGTGGGCAATACTCCATCGAACCAACTTTGATAATCATATTGTTGATCTGAGCAGTGGTAATATAGGTCCAACATGAGATATCATAGCTGAACGAGGATGAGATCATTTTCAAACTAAGAGTGGCCTCGATGTGGTGTTTATACCCTATCCCATACGGGTATATTAGTTTTGATACATAGTTTGTAACATAGAGAAATAATTGAGCTAGCTATGCGTCAAAGTATATGGATCGACTCAGAATCGCTAGCTGAGTCGATTAAGCCATGTCTGTCTGTCTTCCTGTCCGTACGTCCGTCCGTCTGGCCGTCTTTGTAGGCGTTTTCGTATAAAAACTATTTTTATACCCTACGCCATACCATATGCAGGAGAAAAACGTTGTTTTCGAACCATACAAGATTTTTATAAACTGTCTGAACAATATGTTGCGACAATTTCAATTTTAATATACCTTTGCCATAAAATCAAAATTTTAGGGATATTAATTTAAAGGATGGAATGGGATAGGGTATAAAACGATCCACACAGTGGATTGTAGCCTTTTTTTTGCCTTTGAGTGGAAAATAAAGCATAAACCCAGCCATAATTAATAGAACCATAAATTAACGAAATAAAAAATAAAAAGTTTGGTAGCTAATAGCCTTACGAGTCCAACTTGGCGAATATAACGAACGAAAAAAACAGTGACTCCTCAAAGTTAGTTCGGACACCACCCATGGAGTAAGTCTCCACTACATTAAGCATCCTTCTTATTATTATTTTTCTCCTCTTCTCTAACTCCCGCACCATAGAAAAACTTTGAAAATTCATTTATAGCCTCTGCGTTATACAAAAAAGAACCAACACAACAAAATGTCTTACAATCCCAAGGCTGGCGTAAAGACACCGCTGTGGAAATCGCATCTTCTGTATCGCTCCTTGGATTCGCAAAGCAAAAAGATATAAAGGTGCGGACATTTACCCCCCGCTACCAACCAAAATATTTCGAAGCTCTAACACTGCGTCCCTATTTTCCTTCTCTCGAGCATAAGTGAAAATGAGGGAAGAAGACTAGCGACACATCCAACTCTTTACTCGCAGATGATGAACGGTGTAGGTGCTTCAACTTGCAATATTCAGAAAGGTTTACACACGTCAAAAAGGCCCTCATGAATATCTTCGCTTTCTGTCTAACTAATCTTGTTGCTTCTATTGGCATCGAAAAATTGTTTATCTTTGCTTCCTAGGATTTCATGGTATGGTCTTTCTTAGTCCAATTGACGCCTTAAAAAAATGTTCTTTACTTTGAATAAAGTGCGCGAAGGCTGTTGAATGTCCATAACCATATTAGTTTGCCCTTCTTCTGAAGCACTTTTTTCTGAGCTTAAATATTCTAATGCCAAAATTTAAGGCAGTTATTCCCCTGGGATTGGATCCGGATTGGACATGATGCCATATTGATGGTATATAGGATTCACCAAGACTGAAGCAGCCGAAGAATTTTTAAACTGCTCACTCAACTCTGGTTATTTTTTATTTTTTAAAGAATACCTCTTCCTCTTGCACGAGTAAAATATTAAGAATTGTGGGACACAATAATCGATGTTGCTCCAGTCTGAAATCGACTTAAAGCAATTTACGCTACAGTTTACCGGTCGAAATGGTGAAGTCCAGTAACCCCTGTAGAATTAGGCCACGCGGGGCTAAATTTGAAACATAGAAATAGAACCTGCGGGACTTATTTCCTTCTCGAAATGAAAATAAGTCCTGCGGCTGGTAATGCCTTTCGCTCGTGGGGCTTATTACATCTGCATGCACCGGAACACGCATGCAATCGAAGTCCAACAGTAATCCCAAGCAGGGGAGTTGCATGCCCCCGGTCATATTCAAACTTCTTGTGTAGCTTAATTTCATTTTTTTTTTGTTTTCGTGACAATTGTGATCCAAAATCTTCGACTACAGGAGAGTCATTTGGCGACTTTTTTTTTATAAATTACAACTCTCGTGAGGAGTTAGTCGTTCCGCTTAAAATTTAACTTGAAGATTGTTGAGGATCGCTTAAATTATATTCTCTTCCCCTTGACCTGAAACCCATTTTAAATTGATATCCAAACGGGCTCGGTGGCGCGATTGTTAGTGCGATAAGCTGCCGAGCAGAAGGTCTGTGTTCGATTCTCAGCCGTAACAACACCTAATGACTTTTCACTGCCCTCCTCTCGTGATGATCTGAAAAATCATCCCAGTAGCATCAATTGTCAAGAAAAGCTTATCTCAAATTCGCCGTTCGGAGTCGGCATAAAACAGGAGGTCCCGCTATCGCGCAAGAAGTACACGCGCACACATGAATGGTTGTGAGAAAGCTCTTCCCTGGGAACTAACGAGCCTGTTACGCCAAAAATTTGTATTTGTATTTTTAGCCAGTGGAATAAGCCTAATTTCAAGATGGAGAGAGGGAATTAAGTCGCCTCTTGAATTTTTCAACCTGAAACCTCTCTTTTCTGAATAAGGTATATAATTTGAAATAAGTCGCCTCTTACAATATGAAATAATATGCTGAATAGGATTTTTTTTAGAGTCCAACTTATAACATTGTTTCATATTGCATGGTCCTTTGTTCATTGGCGGTGAACTACTAAAAACTGATGCCACAGACTTCATTTCGTTTCGTTTGCTTTTATCCTCAAATCACTTATGCACGTCGTACTCTGTCATGTGCATGCATACTTTCTGCAATAAACCGAATTAGCCCACTATGGCTTCACAACCATAAGGCCATAGTTCCTTCAGTGATTTATGCCAAGATTCGAGTCCCACAAACAATTTATAAAGAGCTCATCCCCAACCCACTCGCAATCCGCATACCAAATCAAAGTCGAGCATAAACAACACCGTCCCTAAACGAGGCCTGATTTGACTAAACTATGCACATTTCCGATACTCATTTGAGTTCGTATTCCACCCCCTGAATGTTATGACGACGTCGGCAACAAGGACGACGTAGAATTATTGAAATGTAATGGAAAATTCGATTTATGTGGAAGGAAATTCATTTCACAGTACTCCGGCAATTCACATCGACTTTAGTTTCCGATGGGACTCCTTTCAGATCTAAGCAGATGATACCGAAAAACGCACGTAAGTTCATGTTCTCCATAAGGACGACATTAAAAATTTTGTTGTTGCGCCGCAAGATTGCAGCATAAATTGCGCGTAGATACATGTAGTACACCACCTAAAGTCATTCATGTTGCAGACAATGCAACATTTTTTGTTCTTCGCTTGCAACTCACTGAGTGGCATTGTCTGTAACTGCGAAAGGATGTCACCAAACAAACAAAAAAAAAGGAACAAAAATGCAATTCTGCACAAACAACGAAGGAGAATGCAATTTTTTTTTGTCCTCCTTTACCGTTTTCGCATTTGAAAGCAATTTCAATAGAACAAGATGAGTACACATAAAAGGAACTGTGTGTGTACTCGTCGTAGTATTTTTTTTTTTAGTTTCTTGGGAAAAACAGACACAACCGAATACGAGATGAAATTGTATGCAAAAATCTTTACGACTTCGCTGGGATGGTAGTTCTATGTTTTCTCGATTTAACTTCTTTTTTTTTTTTGTTGCCGTCATTCTTATTTCGCATTCAATATTTGCAAAGTCAAACTCATACGCTATTTGGATAAATACAAGATGGCTTAAGAGTAATTCCGGTTTAGTAGCAGTTTTATCTCGACGTTATTGGTTGTGTAGGTTTACAAGGGTTTTTCGAAATTCAATCTGCTTAAAAACGTTTAATAGCGATACGAATGTCATTTCAAGTGGGCCATCTTCAATGTCGTTTGTGTGGAGGTGGGGCGATGGCATGCGAAATCAATACCACAGCGAAGCCTATAGATTTCACTAATAGCTACGACGACAGTCATTAATAAGAGGAGAAAAAGTCCCGATAAATTGGCTACAAATGTGCCGCAATAAATTATAGTCTTTTGGGAGGATTCCTAGCAGCATTGCTTTAGGCACTTTCGACTTTCTCCAGACATGGCAATATATCAATGTATTATGGAACGCTTAGTTGACCTTTTTTTTGGCTTTCATTTTTATTTTTTGTTTTTATAACGTATTGGAGGCGTGACGTCTTCGATTTTCTATTAATGGATTTAAAGCCTTTTTATGGCCATCAAATTTCGATTTGCTAAATTCAAATTGATGGATTGTCCTGTATATTATATACACTATATAAAAATAAACAAACAAACGATAAAAGGCTAAAACAAATGTAGAAATATCTACGTCCGGAATAAGATGAATGAGTTGGTGATATTAGGGCGACCCTCATTTTTGCCACAATCATGATTTATGGTGCTTGTATAATGTATATACCAAGCTTTTTTTTTTTGAGTGTTGAATTATTTTGTTTATTGTAATGCGCCGAGTATAAATGATTCCGTTTTTGGAATTTTAATGATGGGGCATGGAAGGAGAACGAAGGTGAAATAAACATAATTTGACATGCATCTCTGAAAAATGAATCAAGTCACTCCCAAATGTCAAGGGAGGAAACTCCATTATTGTCATTGCGGAGAGTAACTAAAGCAGAACAGAGAAGGAGCTGTAAACAGGTGAAATTAAATAAAATTTTAGGTTTTTTAACAAAACGAAAAAAAAGAGTAACGCATACGCGAGAGTGTTTTTTTCTTTTATTGTACGACCTACGCAAATATCACTTCATGCCCTCAAAAGGCGACTAGAACTGTTGAGTTTGGCGACACATTATAACGGGTGGGCCAACTACAAGTTTCTTTTTAAAAATACAGTAAATTTGAAAAGATGTTATTAGTAGGAGCAAAAATTCCCATTAAAAATGGAATAACCACGTCGTTTGAGTGGCTTCCTCGGCTGGCTTCACAGTAGCACATTCTGTCACTCCAATTCTTCATGACCCTCTTGATAATTTCGAGATGAAGCTCATGGATTTCTTGGGTGATATTGGCCTAATATAACATTGATCCTTCACGGTTACCCACAAAAATGTCCAAAGGGGTAAAATCTCCAATTGACATCACCAAGACGGCTGAAACATCAATTTGGGATTTTGATCGACTGTGGCATGGCGCGGCATCCGACCAGAGGTCGGCCGTCCAAGTCCATGTCATCAATTTCATTGAGAAAAAAGCCAATTAACATAAAGCTCCATTAGGCTTTTTGCACGAAAAAGCAACCCCCGAGAGTGTTATTGACATTTTAAATTGGAATTCTATTCAAGTTTGGTGTATGCAAAGTTTGAATGTGAGCGGAGGAGCATGCTGCCCCAACTGCAAACCCCGTTCTTGGGCTTACTGTTGGATTTGGGATGTGTGTGAGTTTGGATGCATACAATTGAAATAAACCCCAAAAGCAAAAGGCATTAACACAGGACTTATTTCCTTTTCCAAAAAGAAATAAGCTCCTCAGGTTTATTTCCTATTTATTGGGAATTAAGTCCCACGCAACAACCACCGTTGACCGAATCGTTGTTATTAGCCTCATTTTCAAAGAAAAATGATCCGATGATGCCACCACTCCACCGAACTGTCACTCTCTGTGGATGGCTTTTTGACAATAACGTGCGGGTTTTCCGAGCCCCAGACGCGGCAATTTTGTTATTTAAGGTAGCCGTCGAGATGAAAATACGACTCGTCAGAAAATATGATTTTTCAAGCTGTTCTAAGGCATAAACTGCGAAGCGATAACGAAGCGGACGGTCGTACGACTTAAGTTGCTGAGTCAATACCTCAAAAGCGAATAATCCGAGATCTATGTGCAGAATTCTCCTCAGGCGAGTGTGTGAAGTATGTTTGGGCTAAACAGCGCTCACTTTGGAAATATTTGCCAAAGTTGTTCAAGCACAAAGCGATACATTTCGTTGTGCGGAGGAATGATAATGAAATTCTGACAAGATTTCGAGCGGGACACAGCTGTCAGTGTCAAAATAACCTAAATATGATTTAAAAATAATCCACTAGATGGCCCACCTACTATAATATATAGTCGAAGACCAGACATTGTCTACGTGCCTTAAAAACGATTGCAACGGATGCCTTAGCTTTCTTTCGTCCATCAGTCAGTGAATGTCGACATATGTTCGCAGTCTAGCATGAGGTCTTCAAGGGAAAGCTGAATAGAGTAAAAGGCTTATAAGGAAAGTAGAAGAAAGGGAAGAACCGTGGTATTCTAGAAAGCAAATGAAAAACGGGATCGACGATGGCTCTATGGCGCGATGGCGCGAATCCAGACCTCGCAGATGGTCTGGATTCGATTCCCAGTCGTAAGAACAACTAAATAATTTTTCACTGGACTTCCTCTCGTAATGATCTAACAAATCATCCGAGTAGTATCATTCTTAAGTGAATTTTATCTAAAATCGTCGTCGAGAAAGCTCGTCCCTGGGTAACAACGAGCCTGTTGCCCCAAAAATTTGTTATTTGTAAGGGGCGTACCTAACATATCTACTGGCGGTAGAATGTTAAGAGTCTGACAAACTCATTTGCCTTACAGTTCCCTGGTATGTCACTGTGGCCCGGCACCCAAAAGTGGTGAATGGTAAATTGCTCCGCCATCTCCTGAAGGGACAGTCAGCATTCGTGGTCTGATTTCGAATAAAACGAGATGGCTTCCAGGGATTTGATTGCCGCTTGGCTGCCGCTAAAGATCCTAATATACTTCGTGGATATAAAATAGCCACGATTTCCGCCTGGAAAATGCTACAATCATCAGGAAGGCGAATGGATATGGATATGCTTAGGCAAAGCTATTTAAGAAAATACACCCCACCCACTCCAGATTCTGTTTTATACCCATCCGTGCAGATGTGAGTCGAGTTATTGCTTCCAATCGAATTTGATTCCCATTCAAGGCGACTGGGAATGGCTGTCCTGAAGTTATGCTCAAAACTGAGTCGGGCAGTGGTGTGGTCGGTGCTTTCTGTAATGGGTAAGGTCATTCAGAATCTTTGTGCGTTCACCCTGATTAAGTGTCCATTGGGAAGAGGTTCTCAGTCTCACAGCTGCACAAGCTGCGGTATGTTTGCCGTCGATAGCATCTAGGGCAGCAGAATCGGTTGTTCTACGAGCGCCACTAATGCATATGCAAGCTGATCTTTGAACTTAGTAGGTAGCGTGGTCGGAGGCTGTTTCTTAAGCTGCCCATCAGGCTAAGACACTATACAGGATCTAATGATAGACACGTAGAGCCGGAAAGAGATATGTAGTTGTGTTCCCCATTTCATTCCGATCGCCTGTTTGTAAAAGTATAAGGCTTCGGTGACATTTTTAACGCGTTCTTGGATGTTGGCTTTCCAGTTAAATTTCTTATTCAAAACCAGACCCAGGTATTTGGCTGAGTTTACATTAACCGGAGTGCAATAAGAAACGATGAACATGACCTACTTCATCAACTTAACCTTACCATGGTAAAGGCCCAGGATTACTACGAACTGGAGGAATTATGTAAGTATTCATGGAAGACCTCGTTTGACTTGACCTGAGATTGGAGGAAGTTGCTTGAAATGTTTCAATTTGCCTTAAAAATGGTCTCTTTGAAAGTAGTGTTTTACCGCTGTTTGTTGAGGTTGATAGAGTATTACTGAACTATAATCCTAGTCTTGAGTAACACGCACAAGTAGAATTCTCCCGATTACTGAACTATAGCCCTATTGAAAGTCTGGTTTAAATACCTAGTTGTTTCCCTTTCGTAATAAAATTCTAATCTACGACTATATTCGAAATAAAAAAAGCCCATACCCCCTTTTTTTTATTTGTCATGAGCTTGCAAATCAACTTCAAGTATTCCAAAATAATTTCGTTGATCCCACCACAGAAATTGCACACTGCGGTGGTAATAAAAGAAATCCTGCTTCTTATGCATACAAAAACCGCAATTCCGCTTTAAATGAGCACACAAGTCCTTTTCGCCTGCAGGTAGGTAATAACTTCTAAATGGCACTCCATAATTTTCCCAACCGCCTAATAATGATTAAGTTGCAACTGACTTCAGTCTATGGAAACGCCACAAATCGCCTTCCCCAAAAACTGTTGGTGTGGCATTTTCGGTTTCTGCCGCATTTACAAAATCATTTCCGTATAACAGAGCCTCTTGGGTTTTCTTACTCCCTGCGGGCCTAATGAATATTTCATCAGATTTCACTTTTACTACCCATTCCGCCAAAGTTTACACTCTTCACCAATGGACCGTGCCAATGAAGAAAAAAAAATACCATTCTCAACCAAAAAAAAGGTAAAATTTAAGAAACGAAAAAAAAACAAGGAAAACTTTCGACGACAGGATCGTATGATATATTTGACACAGTCGACAATAATTTTTCCTCAGTAATTGAAAATAAAACTCCTCGCAGAGCAATGAAACATAAATTTGAATTATTTCAACCGTTCTACCCCCAAACCCTGCATTCAAGTTTGAGTTGTTCAACTGAAGCGAAGTCCTTACTTGCAGTCGTTCTGCCATTTCGACAGGGGGTGGGAAATTATTTATTGCTCTCCTTAACGTTTTTGGTGAAATCTATTTCAAGTTATAGCACACGATGTGTTAGTGCGGTTTGGGTTTATAGTCGCATTTAATATTGACATGTAGAAGGTGGGTGACGATCCTAAAGAGGGAGAGTGAGAAGAGGTCCTTTTAGTACTTTCGATACAAAGACGATAATGGTTTGAGTGGTTGTAACGATGAAAGGGGTGGTTGCAAGGATGATATTACCGGACGACAGAGTACACTTTGGCTTTGTTGCCGTTACATTTTTATGCGGCTAGTCTGCGGCAATCGTTTACACGCAAACTTTTCTGCGAACATTAATCCATCGGCAATTAAATATTGATGGTGTACGAAAGTGAAAATTATGCTTTTCGAGTGGCAATGTCCGTGTCGCATGTTCAAGGAGAACGAACACTGCATAGACCTTATGGCCAATTAACCACTTAAAAGGTCATGTAAAATACGTGTAGAGCGATATGCAAATCCGGCATGTGAAGGAGTGTGTGGCTTATACGTATGCCGTACGTGATTTACTGTTTTTAGGACGGGGGTGAGTGGGAAGCAGAAAACTATATAGTCATGCTGTTAAAGGGGAAAAGAGACCCACCGTTAGGGAAGCTTTATATGTGAGTTTAGACTTTTTTTTGCAACACTCTATTTATGATAGTTGCATAAGGGGAAAACATCCGAAACAATCCGACAACGATTCTTAGTCGATTCATATACTTAAAGGTATATCTAGCTAAATTATTTCTATATGTTAAAAACTATGTTAAAAAACTAATATACCCCTTTGGGATTAGGTATAAAAATAGCAACCTCCAAGGTCTAATCCCTTTGTTTGAACGAAATTAACAAAAGCAAGCAGCTCTTCAAGCTTAAAACTCCGGTTCCAGCCACTTTTTATGGTGAGCTATGATACTAGGATTTATAAGAGTGAAGCAAATGTGTCTAGTGATGAGTGATGAGGACTGATGAAATTCTACCCGTCAATTCAGTTCAGTTGTCGTAATTTCAAAACGAAACAAACAAATAATAACAACTAAGAGGAGGGCACAAGAAATCCCACTTATTATCTTAATTTGTTCGCTTCATATTCCTCAGCTAAATTGGACGGCGGAAAGGCTGGAGAGTGTATGAACCAAAAGATCTGCAAAACATCTTAGGAAGGCAGTGAAATAAACCTTGCATACGTCTGCGACTTAATGCAAAACACGTTGTTTTACTCCAAGTGACAGTTGATCTGGAACAAATTAATGTCTACATGGTCTTGGGAACAGGATCTAGAGTCGCCAAGCAATATGTTCACCAATTATAATTACATTTTTGAAAAATGTAGAAGTCAACACAATGGTGCCTCATCCGAGCTTCAAGAAGCCATTAAATATGACCCAAAGAATTCTTTAAACAAACCTAAATAACAGAGCACAGAACAGTCAAAACAATCGGATTAAAAATAAAAACGTGTTAATGTATGCGCAACCAAAGCACGTTAAGGATGTGATCTCTTCGCTGCTTCACGACCAAAGGAAACATTTCTAGAGATGATTCAGTAGATTTGGGATGTCATTGGGATGTCACTAAAAATCGGTACAATTTTTTTTAAACGATGAGCCATTATAAGGTAAGCTGTGTAATTACATTTGGAAAACTAAGTCCCTTCCCGCAGTTTATGTTTTAATAACCGCCAAAATGGACATCAAATTTTGAAAATGACATAAACAACCGACAAAAAAAGATTTTTTTTTCGAAATTCCTTGTCCTAATAAATGGTATAGGATTGCGCCATAAAATTTAAGACCCCTAAATCCAAAAAACTTTTTGATGATTGTGGACTTGTGGAGCTGGGATTAAGGCTGCAGCCACCTACTTAACAGCTGAACACGTTACCTCTACAAGTCGGTTAGCAACATTTATCATGGAATTGTAATAAATTTTTAAAGGTGGTTGTCCAAAATATTGGTGCCTCGATAAGTCGAGACTTAGAAATTATAAACGCTTTACCAAAGCTTTGTACAGGCTTAAATCTCCAAAATTAACCTTTTCCGTTGTTAGATTGGTATCATATGCATATAAACCTGCCAATATCAAGTACTCTACACTGCAATCTTCGACTGAATGGGTGTCGAATTCACTGCGCAAAAATCCTATAAGGTGATTCATAACCTTTTGAGAAAATTAAATAGTAAGCAATAGCGATCCATTCAAGACCTCCAACCTAACTTCTCTCTTCATTTGAGTGTGCGAAGTTGTTATTTTTGCCATAAGCAAGATGACCTCATTTTTAGCGCCGAATCCAAAAAAAAAATTTGAAAAGCTTGTCAAGACAGTGTTACTATTGAATGTGTGTCAGACTTTCGCAAGAGGTAGACCATTGAATAAAGCCAGGGACCCCTCGCTAGGTAGTCGAAGAAACTTTAAAAGGCTATGGAACCCTTTGAATTAGCGATAAGAAAATAGCATGTGCGACCAGGAAAATAAAACAAAAGCGGAGGCTTATAGAAAAACACCAGCTCTGTATGGCGAGAAGAAAAGCTTGCTCAGGCGAAAGAAAATAGACCCTGAACTGCAGGAAGTCAACGGTATGTAGAGAGCAAAATGAAACAATCTAAATCAGGATTCACTAGACAATACAGACACGGGAGCACGGTAGCGGAAATGTAGACGATGTTAATAATCTGGAGAGACTACTTCAAACGGTTGAAAAATGTTGATGAAACAAGGATATACCAACGAATAAATAGGCACCGTCAAACTGGAGTTACAACCATCCGAACAATATGAGATCTAAGTAGCCATCATGAGGCTAAAACCACCTAAAGCTGTTGGTGCTGAGTTTTTTTTAAGTACGTTGGAGATGTCCTGGTAAGGAGTAATAACCAACTCATCTGTAAAATATGGTTAGAGGAAAGTATTCCCGACAATTGGAGCCTCATTACTATCTGCCCGATTCGCAAGAAAGAAAACCGTCTACTCTGCCTGTAAAATAATCTCCAGCATTTTATGTGAATGCCTTAATCCGTTTGTTGATTGGTCCTTAAAATGTGGAATTCGGGCCGAAAAATACCAAATACTCACATCGCTCCAGGTCCTCGAGAAGAGCCAAAAATTTATTATCATAACCAACATCCTGTTTATTTATATCAAGGAAAATTTGAGCAGAGGAGATCGTCATCGTATCATGTCCAGCTGTGGTATTCTTAAAAACCTACAACGTTTTATCAGAATGACATAACAGGATGGTGGCTGCTTTGTAAAAATCGAAAGGAATTCCACAGAAACAATCTACTCCACCAGAGTGATATGGCAAGGTGACACATTGTCATACAGTGTCATGAATATTAGGATCGATAAGTAACGGGTGGTTAAATTTTAAGCCCGATGTTGAATGTGAGCCACACCTAAACGTCAAGTTTTTTTCTGCATTTCATTTGACATTTCTCAATTTCAGACTAACTCAATTAAAACCATGGAAGATACACAATCGAGCAACGCGTTAAAGTTATTCAGGCTTAATATGAAAATGAGCGTTCAAATCAAAATGCATGTCGTGCACATCGTGATTTTTTCGGTCAATTTAATCGTCAAATTGTGCATACAATCGAAAAAATCGTGCAAAATGTTGAGCAAACAGGGTCTGTAGGAGATGTGAAAACTGCTGTTCGCAATAGTATGGCTAAAGAGCCGTCTTCCTCAACTCGTCGTCGTGCCCAACAATTGCACCTTTCACGCTCGTCGTTGATGAACATTATGCATAAAGACGTGCATTTACACCATTTCAAGCGTCGTAAATGGTCAAAATGGTGGCAAGAAATGGCAACAGTGGATGATTAATTTTCGAAGAAAATCATCATCAGTGATGAGGTACATTTTCACCTCAGTGGATTCGTAAATAAGCAGAATTGGCGCATTTGGGCGAGTGATAATATAGGAGTGGTTGTCGAAAAACCAATGCACCCACAAGGAGTGACTGTTTGGTGCGGTTTATGGGCTGGCGGCATCATCGGGCCGTATTTATTCCAATATGAGGCCGGTCAGGCCAGTTAATGTGAATGGTGTTCATTATCGTGAGATGATAACGTACTTTTTGTGGACCGAATTGGAAGATATGGATTTGGACGATATGTGGTTTCAACAGGACGGTGCCACTTGCCATACGAAACAATGGCTCTTTAGTGCGACAAATTCAATGGCCGTGTTATCTCATGTGGTGGCGATGTCAATTGGCCGCCAATATCATGTGATTTGACACCGTTGGACTTCTTGCTTTGGGGTTATTTAAAAGAAAAGGTGTACTTTGATAAGCCAGCAACAATTTAAGAGCTAAAGGATGAGATAATTCGGCACATTAACGGCATAGAACCTAAATTATGCCTTAGCGTCTTAGAAAATTTAGGAGGTGTGCCGCCGGGGTCGCGTCATTTGGTCGATATTTTGTTCCATGCATAAATTAAAGTATACCGATATTTTCATAATAAAAAGAAATGACAGTAATTTCCTAAATAATTTGTGTTTTATTAAATCAACATCGGCCCTTAAAATTTAACCACCCTTTACTACCTTTGATAAATCCACGCAATATCATGGGTCGCATCGACGTGATGCGAAAAACAATGAGAGCCGCAACATGTGCTTTCACTAACATCGAAGCAGCGATCAAAATGGGACAAGACAGTGTGTACGCTTACATTGAAAGAAGTCGACTCCCGCAGGAGACTTCGCCAGAATATGACCAAGAAAGGTATATCTTCGATGTTGTCAAAGAATTTGTCTATCTGGGCACTTCTGTAATCTCGGCAAATATTATTAGAGCGGAAATCAAACGAAGAATAAATTTTGCTAATCGCAACTTCATTGGGCTAAGAAAGAAATGAGGAAATCAGGAATAAGGCCTTACCGACTTTCCGAAGAGACGCTATACAGAATACTCATCATTCCTATGTTATATGGTGCTGAAGCATGGACCATGCAGTATTCGAGAAAAAAAGTTGTAGGTACGATGTATGGTCCTGTTTGTGTAGACGAACGAAATAACGTTTGGCGAAGAAGATACAAATTATACGTGCTATACTGCGACGCAATCCTAGTCAAACAAAGTGATAGTTAAGCTGTTATATCTCTAAAAGATATCTCAACTGCTAGCGAAGCTAGTAAATACAACATACCTTCGGTAAGATCGCCTTTGGAAGTTCAATGCATATTATTTGTAGACGGGCTCAGTGGCGCGATGGTTTGTGCGATGAACTGCCGCGCAGCCGTAGCAACACCTAAATGATTTTTCACTGGCCCTCCTCTCGTGATGATCTGACAAATCATCCGAGTAGTATCAATTGTCATGAAAAGCTTACCTCAACTTAGCCGTTCGGAGTCGGCATAAAACGGGAGGTCCCGCCATCATGCTAAGAAGTACACACGAACACATGAATGGTTGTGAGAAAAAAGCTAGGCCCTGGGTAGGTACTAACGAGCCTGTTGCGCCATAAATTTATTTTTATTTTTTTTTTGGGTGACCAGATTTGAGCCGGCTGGAAAGACATATTTCTAGAGGCAAAGGAGCAAATGATTTAAATCGCAAAAAATTCTTTGAGCACTTAGATATTCTAAAAAAAAACTTGACCTTGGCTAAGTCAAACATTGACTTTATTCATTATCTGACTGAACGGTTTCCATAAATCAACTAACTTCGCCTGCAGTTGGACCATCTAATCCTGAGTAGGAGAAACATAACAATCTACAAGGTAAGCCAAAAGAGATCCCCCTATTGGAATCTGCTTTGAAATTTGTGGACTAGACAGATGTAGAATACAAGTGAACAAGCCATGGAGCCCTACACTCCCCAAGAACGCGCAAAACTCGAAGTGGACGATTTTTCGACCAAAATGAGCGATGAGGCTCATTTCCACCCCAGCTGGTACGTGAATAAGAAAAACGATCGCATCTGGTGCACCGAAAATCCACAAGTAAAGCACGAGGAGCCGCTCAAATTTACTGCATTGCGCACTGTTCACCTGTTCACGCTGGAGGAGTCATCGGGCCATTATTTTCGAGAGCGCGGCTGGTCAAACGACAACAGGGGTCGGTTTGCGCTACAGGGCCATGTTAACCGTTTTTTTTTTGCCGCAACTAGACGAATTAGGACTGAAGGACATGTAGTTCCAACAGGATGGAGCAATAGCACACACTGCGCGAGCCACAACCGATATTCTGAAGGCCAAACAACATCGGATGACTTCTTTTGGCCCACCTTGTAAAAGCAACACAAACTAGGACGATCGTTTTGATCTAAACAACTTTTTCAAATAGCAATCACGTCACGAAATTTCTATTTAATGGTGCAGAATGATTTCACAACTAATGGTAACTGTTGAGACATCAGAGAATATATTCAACTACAATAATTCCAATACACTTTACTTTAATACAAAAAAAAACTAAATACCAGCACAAAAGTGGTCCCTTAACAATTCTACCCTTAAAAGATACCCAACACTAAATCTTGCCTTCGTCAATTTCTGTGAGCTCTCCTAAAGCCCTTTCATTTACGTTTTTTTTTTTTTTTTTAATTTTCTCCGAATCCACTTATTTCCTTAAACAGCGATAACAAACACGACCAAACCAAGTGTCGGAGTAATAAATTCAATATGAACGTCTACCCAGATAATGTCAAAGTTCAGCGTCACCGATATCTTTGAAACTAATTCATTGCGATAAAAGTGTCTGGAGGTAGTACCTAGGTGCGTGAATGTAAAACCACCGCACCTGCATACCACATAATCAGAAAATGACATTTCTCCGTTGGGATCTATCTGAAATTATAAATCAACTTCAGAGTGTTGTTGATAGCGTTATACATGGACACACTCTGTGGGTGGCGGAAATTTAATTAAAATTAAAAAAAGGATGAAAAAAAATAGTTCTAGATATTCCTGAGTGAATATTACCCCTTTTATGTCTTGATGTTTATAGAAACACCTTAAAAAAAATTATATCCATCGATCCCTTTTGTGCCATAAGCCCCCAATCATTTCTTGATCCCCATCTCCGACACTCCCCAGGGTACAATTTCGATTATAACTAGAAGGACATTACAAACAATTTGCATGGACGACACGAACTCGGATAACAATCTGTATGTTAAATGGCTTCTAAGTCGCACGCTTATAAATCGACTACATCGTTACCGTTATATCGACTTCCGGTTTATACAAAAATACACACCGACCGAATTTCGAATACAATAGAATTCGAAAGTGAACTCTCTGAAATCCAATGGGAGTTGGTAGGTATCAAACCAAAAAAAAAGGGACGGTACACGATTTGAATAAGGAAAGGGACCGGGTCATTGGTCAATATGGGAATTGTATGTTAATTTTTATGTTCGCTTTAATGTACCCTTGTCCAGACAATGAACTTTTTATTACCGACCCAACGTTGTTGCAAACAAATTTTTTTTGTTAGATAAAATTGAATTGAAAAATTACAATGCGATACATTTGTTTAATCATTGTCGAGGAATCAGTAGGTGAGAAGGATTCCGATAAAGTAGCTCAATGGGAATACCCTTTGGAGATGCTAAAGGGGGTATAAATGGGTGGCTTTTGCTTTGGCATGGAAGTTAATTGCAGCCCTAGCTGTTCATTACAAGTCAATCTTTTGCCTCAAAAGTAGGCGTGTTATGATTGCATTTTTTTATGTCCAAAATATAGGAGGGTATAATTTTATGTTTTTTGTTATTAATTATAATTAACAAAACCTCATTAGATGGTTGGTATACGAACCACCGGAAAGTAGGAGCAGGTATGCTAATTTTTGTGATCAGTTATATTTTGAAAAATGTTATTCGGAAATTGGTGTATTTTTGAGGAGAAATATCCACCGAACTTCCTATAATACGATAACTACAATTTGATTCTTAAAAAGTCTGCACGATCCCCTTTGACATAATATATGGACGGCGAAAAAAATATAGATGAACAAAATTTATCGACCCCTATCAGTCAGAAAATTGATGAAAAAATCATACATTGGCAAAACATGGATAAAAAAAACATATGAGAAGGCTACAATCCACTGTGTGGATCGTTTTATACCCTATCCCATTCCATCCCTTAAATGAATATCCCATTGGCAAAGAAATATTAAAATTAAAATTGTCGCAACATAGTGTTCAGACAGTTCATCAAAATCTTGTATGGTTCGACCAAAAAAAAAGGTTTTTCTCCTGCATATGGTATGGCGTATAGAGTGTACAAATGGTGTTTGTATCAAAACGCCTACAAAAAGTGGGCGTGGGTAAAAATAATATATGGAAGAAATGTTTATATTACCAAAACCAATTATTTGCAACAATTTTTTTTCTCGAAATGTTTAAAATTTTACCGAAAAACATTTTTTACTGAAGAGGCCGCCAAAAACTAAGCGTAGAAAAAAAACTTCGTGTCTAGATATGTTGTTCAGGCACTTTTTCAAAATTTTGAACATTTTGGCCTAAAATTAGGGTTTACCTCAAAAGGGGGCGTGGCAAACATTTTTACACTTGTTCGAAAAGCACGTACCAAGTTTTGTTATCCTAGCTCAAAATTTAATGCCCACACGTCGTTCTCAAGCGTTGGGCATCTCTGTGACGTCGTTGTGGCGAATTTGCGAAAAGATCTTGGCCTGCATCCTTACAAGATTAAACTTGACCACCAAAAGCGTCGTATGTTCGTGAATTGGGCTGAGCAACTTGAAAATGATTCGGGTTTTCATCGAAAAATCATCTTCAGCGATGAGGCTCATTTCTGGCTGAATGGTTTCGTCAATAAACAAAATATGCGGTATTGGTCAGGCAGCAATCCACACGTGCTACATGAGTCATCATTACATCCCGAAAAAATTACGGTTTGGTGTGGTTTATGGGCCGGCGCCGTCATTGGGACGTACTTCTTCCGTGATGATCAAGACCGGCACGTTACTGTGAATGGAAATCGCTACCGTTCAATGAAAACCGAATAATTTTGGCCCCAATTGGATGATATTGACTTGGAGGACATGTGGTTCCAACAGGACGGCGACACAAGCCACACAGCGAATGCCACAATCAATTTATTGGAAACCAAGTTTGGCGAACGTGTTATCTCACGAAATGGTCCAGTCGCTTGGCCGCCTCGGTCGTGCGATTTGACGCCGTTAGACTATTTCCTGTGGGGCTACGTCAAGTCTATGGTCTAGGCCAACAAGCCAGCGACGATTGATGAACTACGTACGAAAATCGAACGTGAAATTGCAGCAGTATCGGCCGATTTATGCTTGAAAACCGTCGAAAATTGGGTTCAGCGTCTGGACTTCTGCAAGCGTGCCCGTGGTGGCCATGCAAAAGAAATCGAATTCTATACATAATAGCATCGAACGTACTTTCACAGTTATCACTTTCATTGTTATCCAAAACCGTTTCTGTTTTATTTAAAAAAAAACTTTTGTAGCGCTCTTATTGAAAAACCCTTTAGATACCGACCACAACCAACTTGAAAAGCTCAATTGAAATTAGTGAGCTTAAGATTAGACTAATTGGAGAAGCACCCGAGACTTTAGCGCCAATTAAGTGGCCGTTAGTTCCCTATCATGAATAATCATAGAATAAATACGGAATTTACACATGCGACTCAATTGAGGAGACAGATATATCATTGCAATTGATTCAAAGAAAATTTAATTAAAAAATGTCACTTCACTTACCAATCACAAATTCAAGATTTCTGCAAAAAAAAAACAGAAAATTATTATTAATTCATTAAAATGGTTTAATTCTATATAATATATAGTTTATATTTTAAAATTTATAACTTGAAGATATCAATAGTAGCGTGCCAAACAAATCTAACCCAAGTAATGAAATTTAAAATCCCCAAAATGCTTAGAGATGCATAGAGGTGGCGAGTTTATTTATTTTATTTTTTCCATTGTAAGACACAAATAAAATATAAAAATTAAATTTTTATTCGAATTATTGTAAAATTCTATGAGGAAGACGAGATTCAGTTATCTATAACGCAACTATAACAGCTGATTTTTTAAACGTAATTAAAAAAAAAATCGAATAAACACTCAAATTTGCATCTAATGTTAAAATTTTTTATTGTAATCGATAAATAGGCCCTTGCCATTTACGTTTTAAAGACAATTTCGGTCACGTATCATTGCTCCATATCGTTCGCCGTTGACGGTAACGTTTCTTTCACCGTTGTCTTTGAAGAAAAATGGACCGATGATGCCACCAGCCCATAAACCACACCAAACTGTCGTTTTTGTCAGGATGTAATTCTTGTATGTCGTGTGGCTGTTCATCACTCCAGATGCGACAGTTTTGCTTATCCCAAAAAAGGCGAATCTTCTTCTCTCTCCAACTACCGACCAATTGCCCTTACGTCCCTTCTTTCTAAGTCATGGAAACGATGATAACCCGTCAGCTTATGAAATATCTTGAATCACGAAAACTTCTAAATGACCGACAATACGGTTTTCGTTGCAACAAGTCCACTGGCGATTTGATGACATATATCACCGAAAAGTGGAAACAATCTATCCACCTCGGTGGCGAAAACAAGATCGTTGCACTCGATATTTCAAAGGCATTTGACAGGGTTTGGTATCAAGCCCTTTTGTCGAAAATGCGTGCTTTTGGATTCGATGAAACTCTTCTTCTATGGATTAGAAACTATCTCTCGAAACGTTCAATTCAAGTTGTTTTGGACGGTTTCAAGTCTGCTTCTCACGAAATAAATGCTGGTGTTCCCCAGGGCTCTGTTCTGTCTCCGACACTCTTTCTCATTTTTATTATTGACCTCTTGTCTGCAACTTGTAATCCAATCCATTCCTTTGCTGGTGACAGCACTCTCAGCTTTTCATATTCATTCTCTAATCCACGCCCTTCATCTTCGGACGTGGAACAGAAAAGGCAAAATATGTTAAGCTCATTAAATTCCGATCTTAACAGCATCATTAAATGGGGTAAATCGAATAGAGTGGAATTTAATGCTTTCAAAAACACAATGCTGTCTTCTGTCATCTAAGCGAAACCAAAATTTACAGCCATTATCGATGAATGGCACTTGCATCGCCGAAACCGAAAAACTTTCCATGCTAGGTATGTGTGTTAGTAACGACCATCGTTGGAATGACCACGTATTCGAAATCGCTAAAAACGCAGCGAAATGTCTAGGTTTCCTTAATCGATGCAAATAATATTTCACCCTCTCTGATCTGGCCTTAATATATAAAAATTATATACGCCCCAAACTTGAGTTCAACGCCCACATCTGGTCAGATGCAGCAAAAACATCATTGCACCTACTGGATAGGATACAAAAGCGTGCGATAAAACTGATAGGAGATCCAACCGTAGCGAAATGCACGTTTGTAAGTCTTTCCATGTTTAAATGGCAGAGTATACTGAAAACGTATCACTTTGGCAGATGACGTTTGGACGCCATTACTAACCAGTGCTGTCAACCTGGAAAACGTAATTACTAAAAAATCACCCTACAGATGGCGTTAATGCCTTAATGTGTTGTACAGAAGCATTTTTTCGAATTTCCCTAAGGTTTGACCGGAAATTACTTTTTCTGAAAGTGGACATTATCGCCGATGGACTTTCTAATTGTTCACAGCACTACCTGATTAATTCAACAAACAATTCATTTGTGTTTTCAGCTTTATAATTTTTGATTTAAAAATAAATCAAACATATGAGAATTGACATTAGCCGCCATTTTTTTAAAAATTAAAGAGTCATTCGATAGGATGTTGACAATAGGGTTGTTCATGAATCCATCTCCCTCACAAGTGCTTTGTCCCTTTTTGAAGGATAAAAATGAGTTATTTTATATGTTTCATGAGACTTCTCGTTCACACGTGCGTTGTCTCTTTCATTAAAACGTCAAAATCACTTGGAGGAAAAGAATTTGATAGTTTATATGGCTATGGCGGCAGTGCTGTTTTATGGGGTATTGCATTAAAAACAAAAATATTAGTTGTTTACTGTAAAACACAAACTGTTCACTTATAAAAATGAAAAGTGATTGTGTTAATTCATAAAATTGATAAAAAAGAAGTTAAATTCATGACCAGTATCATTGCAAAGTGTGAATATAACAAATGCAATGTCCATTAAAAAAAGAAAAAGTATTCCGTGCAAAAGTTTGTGTCAAAGTTTGTTTTCACACAGATGATGTTAGTTTGTCATTTGACAGTTTGACACTGAACTGTTAAACTCTATTGCACAAGTTTGTATAAATACACAGCTGGTCATCAGGTTAGCAAACTCCCTCATATAAGTTATTCCTGCTAAAATAATTGAGCTAATATTTTCAAATTATTTAATTTATGGCCGATTCAATTCTCAGTTTAATAAAAAAAATTATTGTACGTCCATGTTTTTAAATTTCGTTATACCTACTTTTTTTTTATAAAAATAAAAATAGAAAATAAAAATTGTAGCTGGTCATCAGAAAATTGTTTTATATAATTTTTTTTATTTTTGTTAAGCTTTTAAGCCATAAACCTATTTTCAAACTTAAACATAAACTCAATAATGTGTCGATCCTGCTTCGATGAGATTCTGAATGAAATAAGGCGACTCGCACAATTTTCCAAAACAATATAAAGAAATAGCTGACCAAGCGCAAATTGCCTTCAATTAGTTCCGGTTTGTTGGAATACTCATCCCTATCGCGGTATCGGAAGAAGTTTTTTCCCGAATTGTTCTAACGAGGTATCCGTTCCGATAAGCATTTCGGACATATCTTCCGACGAAATGTAACAGATGTGACCCTACACCGGCGATATGCGTTAAGTCGACAATTTTTGAGAGCTATGCGTTGAATTTCTTCCGAGGTTGTCCGACGAAAAATTGTTGCGGAATCAAACGAACGCGATTGTATGCTTTTTTACTTTGTTTCGCGACGAATATCTCGAAAGTAAATTGAGTTCCGATTGGAACCAACTTTCTTTTCGGAGATTATTCCAAACAGATACCTCGATAGGGGTGATTATTTCCCAGACTCGTAAGCCATCCCCACTGATATTTTGGACCTCAATCCATGACTTAACCACCTGGGCAGTGTGAATCGTGTTCGCATTCTTTTGTTTTTTTTTTCAATAACTGTACTCTACTCGCAAATAACATAGACTTCCCATGACATCACAACTCCCACCCGACTCTGAAGGAGTTCCTGGGGCCCAACTATGTAAATCGATTCTACAATAAAAATTTTCGAATTCACAAAATTGTAACTCTGTAACTCTATAGCAAACGAAAATCGAACAGCTCTAGTGGTGCCAATTATATTTTGCATTTTGTTCGCAAGATTGGTACCCCGTAATTCGAAAGTCAATGTCAAAATCAGTCGAATTCGCGCATTTTTGTTCTAATGGTATTGTGTTGGCGAGCCAAGTGCAGGTCGAATTAAAAAAAAAATAAATAAAGCAAATTAAGGGAACAAAAAACAAGTACAATGTAAGCAATGTTAACAAAATAATAAACAATATCTCAAATTTAATTAGATGATGTTTTAAAAATCTAAATCTTCACAGGGAATCATCAAAAAGTGCAAGTACAAAGGCATCACAATTCGATAGCATTGTACATTTTATGACAAAACACCCTGATTTGTCCAAGGGATACCTCAAAACACACGATTTGAATGTGCGTTCCGTCCACTACCCCAATAATTCCTGGGATTTGAGCTTTATCCCAAAAATACCTTTTGGATTTTGTTTTTTCTTTATCTGTCATCTGTCATCTGTCAGTTGACCTTGACAATACTTTTTGGATTGCACGTAAAACATCTGCCAGCACTTTGGAAAAAGTTTGTTGTGCAAGTCCTGCATGTCTATCTCCGCCAATTTGATGTTGGTAGCCCCCCGTTGCTAAAAACCTTAGAGTTGATGAAACCTTAATTATAATAGGGACAGACGTTTGTCTACGGCGGATGTTAAGTTCGCTTGATATATTGTTAAGCACATATAAAAAAGCCTCTTTAGAAAGTCTGTAGTGTTTAATAAAACTGAAATGAAGTTATGGGATTATAAACGCTTCAAAATGTTTTCTTTACAAACCTTTTTTTGCTTAGCTCCAAAATATTGGAATTGTCCCTTATCCGTCTTCTCTGAATTTGCTCCACGCGTTCTCGCTGTTCCTCATCCCAATACCACACTGCGACACTATCCATTTTTATTAACAAATGTATTTTGTATTCAATTGTGCAAATTAATTTTCGTTTGTTTCTTCGATTGTTTACTTTTGTTTGTTTTTTTTTTTCACATCACCTTATGTCAGCCAATAATTTGAGACTCTATAGAAATTCGGAATTTTTTTTAGAAAATGGTTGGCAGCACTAACATTCGATTCTACTATTGTACATAGTGCCACTTTAAAGTAGAATCGCAAATGACTTTCGAATAGAATCCAAAGTAGAATAGAATTACATAGTTGGGCCCCTGGTATTTCTCCTTCCGAAGACCATGTAAGTAGTAATTGTATCCATCTGGACTTTGTATGCACGAAGTATAGATATTGGGATTGTCTAATATGTTGTTGACTTTTTTTCAAAATTCCCTACCAAACAATGTTTTTCTAAAAAAATTCAAAACAATAACCTTCTTACACTCAATATCATAACTCCAACATCTACCGATTAAGAAAGTCTAAGTAAAATACTAAAAGGTTTTATAATAACAAAGTTATTCCTGGACACCATTTATTTTCTCTTATTTTTTCATACAATTTTTAAGTAATTAAAAGTTTTTCAAAGTACTAAGCGATAGTAACAAGTTGGTTAATTATTTATCAAGAAGTTTTATTTCTTCTTCCAAACTTCCAAAATCAAGCAAATCAACAAATACAAAAAAAAAACTTCTTCACTACTCCAACTGCTACAAAAAAGGGGGAAAAAATCAAAATCCGAACACTTTAAAAGAATTTAACATTAAAAATTTATGCTGGTATTCAGATGAATCTATAATCGTCCACCCTTTTAAGAGAAATGTAAAATTAATGTGAATGCATTTAATTTAAAAGGGATCTCTCCTTATGCCCACTGCATTAATATCTTTTTGTCACATGCTCTGATTCACATGCGATTCAAAGTCCTGATTGATTCATTAATGGATTATCATATCAATGGGAAAATAAGATAATTATATTCAGAGAAAGTGGATGATGCGCTATAGATTATAGTTGGTGGAAAATATTTTTTTTTTGTAAGATTTTTGTGTATTTCATTGCTTGACGATGGTGATTAAGGAGGAGTTGATGAGCATTTTTAGTAAGGGGTTAGTTTTGCCAAACCAAATTGGATTTCTTTAAGGCATTAGAATTATACACTTAAACTTAGCATCAGCCGAGAATTGTGGCTTATCAATCATGAAACGAATTCATTGAATAAAACTTAGCCATGAATTCTAACTCATTATTAGCTAGGAAAGGAATTTATTTATGTTATACGTAAACAACATTTTTAAAGATTCATTTCGAAGTAAATTTATATCAAATGAACGTTTTGAATATCAAATTTCCAATTTTATTGATTGCAGTAACTGGCACCAATCCTGGATAAGTTAAACGTATAACTTGAATCGAATAAACTTAAGCGTTAACAAAATTCTCAGCCTATAATACAAAGTCAAACTTTATAAATTTGAAACATGAGCCATCATGCACAGTCACAAAGTGTGCTAATTTACTTCATGAGCAACGCATCTACTGATCGTTCCACCAGAGTGCCGCAAGTTTGAAAATGTAGCCCTACATATAGCAGTTTTGCTACAATAGTAGCAACCATAACATGTGTTGGACTAGTTTTTAATTATCTCTTAGAAGACAGAGATATTGTTTCCGTGAAAATGGTTTCCACATTACGATGATAGGGGAGCCCACAAAATCAGTTTTCGCGGTTCCCTTCATCGGTATGTAATGGCTTCTCTATCTTAAACGACCCAACCGTTTTTTTTTTAACTTAAACTTTTTTTTTCTTTACAGTTCAAGGCCATTTGTATGATCTTAGCCAAAGCGGCAAAAAATATTTTCCCTTAACACCCCATATCCAGCCCCTTCACTTGTTTGCCCGTTCACCTATCTTCATCCCGTTGCACTTCTTGGTTGTCCTGGCTCCAGCGCTCATGCTCGAACAACCATCCGTGAAGACAACAAAGCAGGTATGGAGCTAGACGGACGGTCTGAAGAAAGCGAAAGAGAAACGCGGTCTAAAGCTGCAGACGATATCCGTAGCATTCAACCATGGGTGGAGCAAATACCCCAACGAGAACTAAAAAAAGAATTAAAGTAACGTATATAAAGGGTGGTTAGAATTTAGGGGCCGATGTTGATTTTGAATAAAACACAAATTATTTAAGAAATTATTGTCTTTTTTTCTTATTATGAAAATATTGGTATGGTTTAATTATGTATGGAACAAAATATCGGTAAAATGGCCGCCGCGACCTCGGCGGCACACCACCATCCGATGGTCCAAATTTTCGATGACGCTGAGGCATAATTGAGGTTCTATGCCGTTAATGTGCCGAATTATCTTATCCTTTAGCTCTTGAATTGTTGTTGGCTTATTGACGTACACCTTTTCTTTCAAATAACCCCAAAGCAAGAAGTCCACCGGTGTCAAATCACAGGATCTTGGCGGCCTATTGACATCGCCACCACGTGAGATAACACGGCCATTGAATTTGTCGCTCAAAATAGCCATTGTTTCGTTAGCTGTGTGGCAAGGGGTACCGTCCTTTTGAAACCACATATCGTCCACATCCATATCTTCCAATTCGGTTCATAAAAAGTTAGTGTTCATCTCACGATTGCGAACATCATTCACAGTAACTGCCATAAACCACACCAAACAGTCACTCTTTGTGGGTGCATTGGTTTTTCGACCATCACTCATCATTGGATTATCATTCGCCCAAATACGGTAATTCTGCTTATTGACGAATCCACTGAGGTGAAAATGTGCCTCATCACTGAAGATGATTTTCTTCGAAAATTGATCATCCACTGTTGCCATTTCTTGCCAGCATTCTGACCATTGACGACGCTTGAAATGGTCAAGAGGCTTAGTTCTTGAATCAATTGCACCTTGTAATCGTGTAAATGCAAGTCTTCATGCATAATGTCATCAACGACGAGCGTGAGAGGTGCAATTGTTGGGCACGACAACGGGTTAAGGTGGAAGGCTCTTCAGCCACACTATCAAGAACAGCAGCAATATTTTCTGCAATACGTGCACTGGTGTTTTCACATCTCTTACAGACCCGGTTTGCTCAAATTTTTGCACGACTTTTCCGACTGTACGTGATTGACAGAAAAAATCACGAAGTGCACGATATGCATTTTAATTTGAACGCCCATTTTTAATAATAAGACTGAATAACTTTAACGCGGTGCTCGATTGCGATCTTTCCATGGTTGAGTTAGTCTGAAATTGAGAAATATCAAACGAAATGCAGAAAAAAACTTGACGTTAAGGTGTGCTTCACATTCAACATCGACAATTAAAATTTAACCACCCGTTATAAGCAACCTGTACCTACAATGCAACACGTAAAAACTTAACCAACAAATCCAATCGAATGCGGAAAATGACTGCCAGATTTAAAACTTTTCACACACACTTCACTTCTAAAAAAGAAAGCAGACGTATTTAAAACGCCACTTTAAACATATATATTCGTGTAGAATAAAATTTTTAAAAAACATTTGCACCATATCATACCCAAACTGACAGAATAATGAATTTTTGCACTGCAAAACAGAAAGATGGACTGCACTCGTCTCTTTTCCTAACGTTTTTTTTTCAAACTAAATGTTTTTTGGTTGTGATTTTGTAATAGCGGCATAAATGACCGTTCATATATGTGGCAGTTATTTATTTGACGTAATGTTTTTATAATGAAAAATGATTCATCCACAAACTAAATGGAATCTCACAAACGTTGCTATCCGATGTTAACGAACTTCTATTACAATATCGTATTTTATTAAAAAAAATTGCTAACGGATTTTATGGAATTTTATCATTACAAAGTGCATTCATGAGGCTGTGCGAGTCGTTTGGAGTTAAGCAGATGATTGAAATAAAATTTTCAATTTTTGTTGTAATTAAGGATGGAGTGTCTACCGATCTTTCCTACTTCTCCTTCCCACTATATACAAACACAGCTGATAAAAAAACAGGTGTGATAAAATGTTGTCTCATTCCAAAATAATGCGTAATTTTGATTATAAGCGTTTTTAAAGTGCAACTACATTTCATGTGTATTCGGCGGGAAAACCTACCTACTGGCCAACAGATAGGAATAAAACCCCAGATCTTGTCGACTTCTTTATAACAAAAAATATCTCCTCAAATAATATAAATGTGGAAGAAGGGCCAGACCTACAGTCAGATCACTCTTCAATACTTTTCACACTTGGCGATAAAATAATAATGAAAGAACAAAGTCCAATACTAGTTAATAAGCTAACTGACTGGAGCTACTTCAGAGAGAAGTTGGAAGAAAATACCCAAATGATAGCTATTGAAACAGAAGAGCAAATAGAAGCAGTGCAATTATTTACACTCAATATACAAAAAGCTGCATGGGCTGCAACTCCAAAAATAAAAAAACAAAATAAAGCAAAATATGTGAAATTATTGCAGAAAAGAGAAAAGCTAGAAAACGTTGGCAACAAACAAGGGCTCCAATTGACAAAAACAAACTAAACAGGATAAATAGTACACTCAGAAAAAAGTATAACATTAAATCGTCAATGGTACGACCATTGGTTTAATAAGACGTGTTTTAATAAGATTTTACTATTAAAATAATATTTTTCTAATGAAATCAAAGGTATATGGGTTATTAATACAATGGGTTTGAAACTATTATTATTAATAGGGTACAAGCTATTAATTTAATAGGAAATCCTATTTATTCAATAGTTCTTCACCATCAATATTTTTAAACGAATACTATTGTCCTATTAAGAAATACTATTGACTGCTTAATAGTACTGATACCATTAAAAAAATATCGCATCAATAGTGCGTCTCATTAGTTCAATATGACGGACCATTAGTTAAATAGTTTTGATATTAAATTAATAACATTGATACTATTGTTTAAAATGAGGTATTCAGAAGTTATTTAACCAGATGAAACTATAGATTTAATAGGATTTGACTATTCAATATTAATAAAGCAGACTATTGTTTTAATAATTGCATGTACTTAAACATATTTCATTCTAACAAAAATATTAATTTAATAGGATATACCATTTAATTAATGTGACAATTCCTTAGGATAATAGTATTTGGTACTATTGTTGTACATATTAAACACACCATTAATTTCCTAAGCAATACTATTAATTTGGCAATATTTTTACTTTTCATTGTTAATAATACGGACTATAGCTTTAATAGTTCCATGTAGTTAAACATCTTCGATCCCAAAAATATATAAAATTTAATAGTGTATCCCATCAAATCAATGTCACAGTTATTTATTACAATAGTATTTATTACCATTATTTAAAATATTATATGCACTATTACATTTATAAGCAATACTCATTTGACAACATTTCAATATCAATAAAACGGACTGTTGTTTTTATGGTTTCTTTTAGTAAAGTCATGTTAAACAATAATAAAATAGTCCTTTTTGTTTATTTTTGCAAAATAGACAGTATGTTATGTGTTATGTGAACAATTTATTTAATATAAGAAATAAACTTAAAAAACAATAGTCTTGTTTAGTAAATTCATCATTTCTCTTTAATTACTACTTACATTAAAAAGCTTTGGAAAATCGCTACTGATTTTATTAGGACAAACAACCTAATTTCTTTGAAAATTTTCAAATTTGATTCAAATTTTATTTTATTTTTCCCACACATTATGTGCATATAAAGGAATTCAATTAAATTTGCCTATCATTCTACCCAATTTCGAGGAAAATAAGTAGCAAATCAGATGAAACCGTTCAAACTAAATCGTAATTCATAATTTGCACATGAAAGAAGAAGCCAGCATTCAAAGTTTTTATAGTTTGTCCTATTATTATTTTAGTCAATACTATAAATTTCAATAGGAACATCCTGTTTGAATCAATAGTGATATCATTGAAACAATGGTTTATTTGCTTATTGTTTAATAATACGTACTTTTGTTTTAAATCTGTAATACCATTAAAACAATAGTATGAGAGAAAGAGTTTTTATGGAACGTCGCTATTATTTTAATAGGAAATACTATAACTTTCAATGGGACCACTCACTTTAAATCAATAGTTATCTTATTATAACAATGGTTTAATTGGTTATTTTTTAATAGTAAGTACCTTTGTTTTAAGCCGGTAATGCTATTAAAACAATAGGATGATCTAATTGATTTAAAAGTTTGATCCTATTATGTATTAGTATATAATATACATCTCAATAGTATGCACAGTTTTGAATTATTAGGAGTCTTATTGAATCAATAGTGTGTAAATTGTTGAATACGATTTAAATAAAAGTATTTTGTTGTTGGTTCAATGGTATACCTT
The DNA here is from genome assembly GCA_949824845.1 of Rhingia rostrata. Taxonomy (NCBI): domain Eukaryota; kingdom Metazoa; phylum Arthropoda; class Insecta; order Diptera; family Syrphidae; genus Rhingia; species Rhingia rostrata. The sequence goes on from OX463757.1 coordinate 95,620,280, forward strand.
TACATAAAATATGTTTTTAATCCTATTGAAAATAGTTGCATCACATTAATACAATGGTACAAACTATTAACCTGTTAATAAGACAGACTATTGAAACAAAATTCTAACACTGTTGAATTTATAGTAAGATCGTACCATTACTTTTATAATTTACAAATTATTATTTCAAAAGTACGCATCCCATTGACTAATTTTAATAGTAAAAAACGATTGATCTAATCATAAATCCCATTATTTTCATAGTATTTTTCTCTGAGTGTAAACTCAGAAAATCAATAATTGAATTCAGTAATGAGTCACTAAAAAAATACCTTACAGGCCTAACAAATGTTGCTAGTACTGACTACTCGCTCTGGAAGGCAACAAAGAAAATGAACAGGCCAACAGCTCACATCCCACCAGTGAAAACCAGAAAAGGAAACTGAGCAAAAAGCAGTCAAAAAAAAGCAAATACTTTTGCTGAGCATCTTGAAGGCGTCTTCCAACCATATGAAGATAAAGACTATCAAAAAATGGAAGAAACGTGCCAGGAAGATGTACCAATTCGACCGGTTACGTCTAAAGAACTTGCCAAAGAAATAAAAGAAGGTATAAACATAAAAAAGGCCCCAGGGTTTGATTTAATAACGGGGGAAATTTTAAAACAATTCTCAAAAAAAAAAACTAAAACATCTAGCGCAGATCATAAAGGCTGTATTTAGATTAAGATATGTGCCAAACATATGGAAGGTCGCGGAGGTTATAATGATTCCAAAACCAGGTAAACCACCTAGCGAAGTAACCTCATATAGGCCAATATCGATACTACCAATGTTGTCCAAGCTATTCGAAAAGATGCTGGTAAAACGCCTGCAAAATATTATTGTAGACAAATCGCTAGTACCGAGCCATCAATTTGGGTTCAGGAACAAACACTCAACAATTGACCAAGTGCATAGAATCACTGATAAAATTGAAAATGCTTTTGAAGTATGTATGCTCTACAGTATTTCTTGATATATCACAAGCTTTCGACAAAGTATGGCACAAAGGATTGATCCATAAATTACAAAAGCAACTGCCGAAGCAGTATTCAAAAATACTGGAGTCGTATATTCTACAGCGATTTTTCAGAATTAAACAAGAAACAATGTACTCAACATTAAGAGAAATTAAGGCTGGTGTACCTCAAGGCAGTGTTTTAGGTCCAGTACTATATCTCCTATTCACTAGTGATCTACCAGAAAGTGACGAAATCACTCTAGCTACCTTTGCAGATGATACTGCTATACTTTCTGTAGGAGAAACTGTCGAAATAGCTACAAAAAAGCTTCAAAAGGCAGTAAAAAATATCTCAGAATGGACTAAAAATTGGCCGATCAGATTAAATGACCTGAAGTCAGTTCATATAAATTTTACGTTAAAGAATGTACCACACATTCCAGTATACATAAATAGTAATGTAGTGGAATATTCAAATACAGCTAAATATTTAGGGATGACTCTAGACGCCAAACTGCGCTGAAAAGCACATGTAAAGAAAAAAAAGAGATGAGTTAAACATCCGCTACAGTAAAATGTATTGGCTTATTGGGAGATACTCACCCTTATCCAACTACAATAAATTATTGCTATATAAGCAAATTCTTAAACCAGTATGGACCTATGGGCTCCAGCTGTGGGCATGCACATGCAAGACAAACTTACTAAGAATACAAACCTTCCAAAACAAAGTACTACGGAGCATAGTTAACGCACCGTGGTACATACGTAACACCGATCTACATAGAGATCTATATATTGAAATGGTTGAAGATGAAGCTAAAAAAGTAGCTCTAAGACCCAGAGATAGGCTTCTCAGCCATGTTAATTTAGAAATAGCACAGCTTTTAAGAACCGACAATATAGTCAGGAGATTATGAGGTTAAGGGTTAAACCCCTTGACCTATGTAGCTAAAGATATATATATGAAAAAAAAAGGAATACTGAAACTTAAGTACAGTTTCAAACAAAACTCATAGAAATCCGACCAACGTCGGAATTTCTTTTAAAATTTATATTTTTATAAAATATAATACATGTGAAAAATAAATTGCTGATTAGTCTAACGACTAGGTGCGATTCCTTGAAGACATACAGGAGTCAGTCTTCGGGAGGTTTTTTTTAGATCGGGTTAAGGTCCCTCACTATTGCAGAAGGTTCCCTCGCGATAAAACCTCTGCAATGTCTTTCGATGATTTTTCCTTTCAGCGAACCCCCACAAAAAAAAAATGTGTATGTTGTAAGTTGATCGTAAAAATAAATGTTGCCCAAAGAAACGTTAGATTTATGACAAAGAAACGATAGTAAAACATACAAGTATCTAGCAGTCCTTAGTGAAAAATGCTTCGCCGAGGCCTAAGGCGCATAAATTGGTAGTATAATTGGAAGTAAGTGCACGGAAAATTCACAACAGGCTTCAGCATTTTTATCTCACAGGAAGAGTAGCCAGGAAACTAATAAAATTTTTTAAGAGCTTTAAGCCTTTAAACAAATATGTAACATCATGTGGAGTGATGAAGCAAAAGTACATTTGTTCTCAACGGATTTTGGGAGTATGTCCTTGTTGTTCTGTTCTGTATCACTAACAAACGCACTAAATGTGACGCTGAAGCAAATCTATGCTCGTAACATATTAATCATTTTTAATAGCGCTAGCTGCTAGGGCTTTCGGCTAGGGAGATATTATATTATGGGCTATTTGGTAGATTTCATGTTCGCATTTGCCGAAGAAAACATTCCCTAAAGTGCAACTTTCAGCAGGATAACGAACCGGCAAATTAAGCGGGGCTAGCTATTCTGAGTCAATTAATGTTCTTTAAGGTATACCTACCTAAATGATTTTTCTGTGTTACAAACTATGCATCAAATCTAATTTACCGCCATACAGAAGCGGTTATAATAATTTCAAAATAATTTGATTGCCTGTGTATTTAAGTGTGACCGAGCCTTTAAGAACAAATCCCTGACTTATTTCCTAAACTCCAGCGATAATCAGTTTTCATCGGTTATGAACGTATCTTATATCCGTAGGATCGTCTCTATTATTTACCTAAATATTCTCGATGCAATTATCTGACATAATAACTAAATTAAGTGTCTGCTATAAAGACGTGCATACGTTATTGGCTAGCGGGACATTAATTGCACAAGTTGGAGGTTAGAAACGATGAATCACGTTCAGTATCCAAAGTGCATTAGTACCATAATTAATATGGAATAGGCTATAATTAATATGGATGATGATGGTGGCAATATTTGAACCTATAATTGAATCCACTGACACATCGAGTTGTCAGTCATTTAATTATGCAGAAGGTGCTAAGTGCAATGTGTATAGCGACAAAGGTGTTAAATTTTCAATGAGCTGAAATGGAATATTGTGAATTATTTTTTCTTTGTTTAATTTCAAAAGTAATATAACGAAATAATTAAAAAAAACAAACGTAATTAATGTATGAGTTATAATTGATTTTCGTAAGAAAACTGTGTTAACTGGAATTCTAATGAGGGACGAGATAACAACGATAAAAGCACCCTAATCTCTAGTGTTGCCAATAGAATAAGGGTTGATTGATTTTTGTCTGCACGTTTTGTCACCTTTTTTTCAACATTTTGTTGGTATTATATTTAAACCTTTTTTGGGATGCTGCAACAAAGCGGGTAGTTGATGTGTTATAAGGAATAAGTCCAATATGTTCTAAAAAAGTATGGATTTTTCGTTGGTCGTTAATAAATCTTCGAATGAACAAAAAAATACAAAAAATTGCTAATTTTATGATGAAGCCAGTGGATGTTTATCTGTCAGTGTTTAAAACTTTAAAAGTGTATACATAAATTCCACGTCATTTAAAAATTAAAAAAGGTATAATACATAATTGTAAGTATTATTGTTTTTTTTATAACTTTTTTTTCATTTTTACATTTTTACCCCTCCCGCCCAAATTGGGGGTGATAGACCCCTTTCTATAGTAAAAAATGCTTTTATTGAACAGTTACACAAAAAACTGTTCTTATTTCTTGGCGCCTAAGTAACCGTTCTCCTACCGAAGAAGATTTTAAGTGATAGTTAACGTTTTAAACTGCTGAGAAAATGTCTCGCAGCAATTCCATTGTAACCCTGGCTTTATGCCATGTGGCACCGTCTTGTTGATACCACATGTTAATCCAGCCCAAAGCATGCAGTTGTGGCGTTAAAAAGTTTTCAATCATATCACGATATCGCTCCCCATTCACAGTTACCGTTACGTCGTTTTCATTTTCAAAGAAGTAAGGTCCAATGATTCCTACTGACCAAACTACACACCGGACTGTAACTTTTAATGGATGCAAAAGTCTGATGAATAATTTGAGGGTTTTCCATTGCCCAGGACCGACTATTTTGTTTATTCACATATCCATTCAAATGAAAATTTACCTCGTCACTCATTATGATTTTTTAATGAAAATCGGGTCTGTCATAGGCTAGTTCTAACATCCAATTGGCGTACGTACGGTGGTGTAAATGGTCTTGTGGAAGAAGCTCTTGTCTCAACTGATTCTTAAATGGAAACAAATGCAAATCCTTGTGCAAAATTGTAGCCAAAGTTGTTCTTTGTAGACCAAGCACCTGAGCACGGCGTCGAATTGAGGTTGATGGATTGTTTTGAACACTTCATTGAGTAGCAGTAATGTGTTCAGCCGATCTTGCAGTACGTAGCGGTCCATGCTTGGGCCTACCACTTTCACATCCTCTTTCTTCAAAATCATTCACTACACGACAAATAGTGCGTTTTGTTGGCACGTTGTTTCTCCCAAAAATTTCACGTATCTTTCTCATCGTCACAGTAATCGATGATTGATTTTGATTAAATGTTTTAACGATTAAAACACATTGGTTTATCGAATATTTTTACATAATTAATTTGCCACGTGTCTACTTCACGACTGCCAAATATGAACTGTCAAGACTAATTTTTACCAAAATGGCGGCAAAACAAAGTAGTATACCTTCCCGGCGGGCACCCTGTATAAACGAGTGTTAATCAATACCAATTGAAGAATTGTCCGAAGAAACTCATTAATTTAAAAAAAAAGACAATAAGAAGTATAGGTAATAATATACATGTATTTATAGCTAGAATTTTCCAGAAGGAAGACTTATTACATTATTTTATGATTTTTGCAACCAAAAATAGAAAGCTAGCCCATTGTGCGTAGTTAAAAATTCGTTAGCAGTGACTGTCAATACGACAATATCAACAAATTTATGCCATTCTGTTAACATTATAAATAATATTAAATGTTATTTACTAAAATATATTACAATGGTAAAAAATCATATGAATCGGATAGCCACTGCCAACGTCTTTTAGACGGTGAACAGTGGGCTATATTTCAATTTTCGGTTGCAAAAATCATAAAATACATGTTTTTTGGTACAAAACTTCTTATGATATTTATTTTTAGATTCCCGAGCCACATTATGGCTCTCATCTCAAAATTGGTGCAAAGAAAAGATGCATTTTTATATACAAGCTACTTTCTGAACGGTGGATTATGATGGATGTTACTTTCTGCTGTTACTTCAATCGATGTATCCAATATAATAAAATAAGTGAAGTACTGTACACAAAAAATCTAGTTTCAGCTGCTACTAACGTTGCAATTGACCAGTTCTTTAGTCAGTGTATGAACCGTCTTAGTTGTGATATCCTTCACTGTCAAACAAAACAAATACGTGACTTAGTACTTTCTTGGGATTGCCAAATGAATAAACTCAGCATTGAGATAAAATAATATTTACCACAATATTACTGAAGAATAACTTATCAAATTGCCTTTAGATTGATGCCTCGCCCGTCCATGTAAATAAAAGTCATAAATATGTAGGGAAATTCCATTCATCATCCTACCCATAGTAACCCATCCATAATCAACAGATGTCCGTCCAAAAAAATAACCATCAATCGGAAGAAAAACCTTTGCTCCTAAATAAATTAGCCAAAATGTCATCATAAAATAAACTCCGGAAATTCCAATTGATTCGCTTTCGATATTTGATTCAAAAAATTTCCACATCACTTGAGGCATAATCAGAAATTGGTTGCGATTCCCAGAAACGGACGAAAATCCTTTTTTTCTTTTTTCTTCGTTTGCCTCATTTCCTAATAAGATGATCATCAACAACCAGCAATAGATCTTTCTCTCTAAAAGACCATCGTTTATGTACGCTTCTGAGGCATGAAGCCATCAACACAGGAAAAAAAAAAGACTCTCCATAAAGACTACCGAAATCTAGTCATGCAAAAGGACTCAATACAACAACACAAACGAGAACTCAATGAAATGAAAAGATTCTAGGTTCCCAGAAGAAAGGCGAACTTACATTTCCCCAAAGTGAAAGTTTCATTCTCAGTACCACCCCCGCCTCCACCAAGGACACCAAGCCCGGAGGGAATAAATCAACTTAATTTGCTGGGGGCAATTTCTTAAGAACTAAAAGCAGGAATACACTACTCCTGTGATATAATTAAGAGAAATGTGTCGAGAACAATGAGAGCATGTGGAAGAGTTCATTGAAGTGTTAGTGCGGTGGCAGTACTGCGGTCTCTGAAGTACTCTGTGAGAATGACTTGAGTGTATAACCATTCATTTAGTGTAATAACGAGAAATCACTTCTAATTGCTAAAAACAAGTGAGTGTAGGTGTGGGTGGGGGTGGCAGAACCGAAACAATGAAGTCAGTCTTCCCAATGTTTCGATATCATTTATCACTAGATGATACCTTCGGCTACATGGATTGCATGTGCCTTTGTAAGGAAACCACTACCCAGAGCAAAGGGGCTCACAGTTAACTGGAACAACAAACAAAATACGAGTACAAAGGACGAATTTAATTTTGTTGCCATCCAACAGATGATAATTATGTTGATGATGATGGCGATGAGCTCTGATGAAAGGATGCCAACGAAAATGGGAAAATTTTAATTTTATTGAAAACCCATCATCATTATTATTGTGGCTAATGCTAATGATGTCGTTTCAAATGTAAATCTTTGACATTAAGATTCTGTTTGGCTATTTTTTTTATTTTTTATTGTTTATGAAGTGAATGGATATTTTAATGTGCAATGAAGTATGTGTCTCTGCTTCTCAAGCTGAATGATTCGGAAATATACACTCAAGCTACTGGGAAGGAAGTTTCTGAACTTGCTGTTGGATTGTTCTTAGTATCATATTCGACGATTGGTGTATTAGGAAAACTCTCGATCGATTCTGCCAAAATCTTCGAAAAGTAACTAAGATCATCGGCCAGAAGACACTAGAGGGACCCCCACGGTGGAGGTTTGTCCAATTGTCATTAGGACTTAGCAGTAAAAATTAACTGTAACTCATCCTGGACGCAGAGGAATGTCAATCACGATATTGCCTACGCGGATGATGTTCCTATTTCAGGAAATAACTTCTCACTAAACAAGCTTTCCAAACGGCCAGTTAGATGTGGTTTGGGAGTCAACCGCCACAAGACTGAACAGGTCCTATTCACTAGGATATATAAAATTTCGGACACTAAAAGGAACCGAAGTAGCCTTCTCAGACAAAGCTTTATACCTTGGAATTATTTTTGGACAGGATGATCATAACAAAAAGAGTAAAGAAAGTTACGATCGCAGGCACTAAATTCTTGCTAGAAAGACATAGACATGAAATGGGGAATGCAACCCCGCATCTTGCATTGGTTCTATACCTATAAGACCGATACTTCTCTATAAAGTAGTAGTATGATGGACAACGCTAGAGATAGCGATAATCAGCAACAAAGTGGCCAAGGTGCAAAGAACTGCGTATGTGCATCGGGGGTGCACTTCGTACAATACCCTCAGCAACACTGGACATTCTTTGTTATTTTCTACCCTTTGATATTTTTGGCAAGCAAATAGCAGCTAAATAAGCCATTCGACATAAAGCCAGCCAGCAGTGGTCAAATCTACAAACTGGCCACTCAACAAATATAATCGAACACACAAATATTTCTGAAAATACCGATTACACCCTCACCAGGTTAAACTTCGAGAAGAGCTTCCCAAACAGATCGTCATGCGAAAGTAATGAACCTGCACAAAATGACTCGATCCATTTTTACATGGCTCCAAAACAAATCACGAAGTGGGTGCTGGTGTATTCTCCAACAGGCTAAACCTCAGCCTACCTTCCGTCTATCTGATCATTACAGCGTGTTCCAGGCGGAATTCATTGCGATCAAAGAAGGCTTATCTTGGCTGAAAGGGAATGTAATATCTGCCAAGGATAGTAGCATTTCCTAAGACAGCCAAGTGGCCATCAAATCTCTGGAATCAGTCTCAATAAACACAAAGACCACCCAAGACTGCCTTCAAAAGATGTCAGAGCAGCTTAATATTTACATTTGCTGGTGCCTGCGCTTATTGATAATCCAAGGAACTGAAATGCTGTTGGACTCCCCAGACATGAAACTATATTACCGGTCGGACACGACACGGGTGCACCTGATATTCCTATCGCTACATGCAAAAGCCTTCTAGCGCAGAATTCTAATAGCAAATCAAATCTCAGATGGAGTCCTTACACGACGTGTCAAGCAACCAAACAAAACTGACCGTAGTTATATTTAAGAAAATCCAAGGGACTGATCTCGCTCGCTATACCATATAAAGGTGACACCATGGGTGTCATCCCTGGAAACTGCCTAGGAAGACGAAACAATACTTCATCTTCTTTGTAACTGCCCTGCCATATCAAACAAAAGGAAGTGTCATCATGGAGCTTTCCTTGCGATTTGTCAAACACTTAAGTGAGAAGTCTCCTCCGCCTCATAAATAGCAGAGATTGGATTTTCTGTAGATAAAAAGGAAAAGCAAACGATCCACCTGGTATCACAATGAACCAAAAAATGGTTTAAGTGTGCTTGTGAGTTCGCTGGCAGCTGATCTAGCGTAACCAAACTAAGACCCCGTATTCAGGATCCCAAACGAGCAAACTCAACTGGAGGAGTTCGACCAAGTCCGCTCTTTCGACTACCGAAGGACGAACTGGCCGCGCTTCGCCAGAGTTGTAAATCGAGAATTACGTTTGAGCGAAATCAACCCACCGACAAACAGAAACCTGACAAACGATGAAATTGACCAAAATTTACTAAAAATGAATGAGGTCATCACAAGGTCAATGGAACGAGCTATCCCTAAGGCAACTAGTTCTGACGACCAGACGGAGAAGTATCGAACGCCAGCAATCGATGCACTCCACAAACACAAAAGCATACTGGTCTCCAGGCTTAAACGGCTGCGTAGACAATTTACTGACAGACAAGACCCGGAGATTCGGACATTGAAGTCGTTGATCAAAAACCTTAAACAGTTAATTTCGGAAAATTACAAAAAATCTGTCAGTTTGTACTGGGGCAAGAAAATTCAGGCTATAAAAACCAGTAGCCCGAATATGTTCCCGCAAATAAATAAAATATTCAGGCGAAAAGATCATAATGACATTCCATGTGTCCGAATTTCCCAAACGACAGAGAACAGACAGACGCTCACGGATGTTGGTATAAATCCGGAAAGTGTTGACTCGAACGACGGTTTTTTCACGATCGAAGATCCTCAAGAGAAGGCGAATTCGATAGGCGCTATCTTCGAGACCGTGTATACGGTGAACAGTCCTGTTCGCCCAAATCACGATATTGAGGAGAGAGCCTTTCTGAATCACTTTCATCTACGTACCGAACTCCAAGCTTGGCGATCTGAGAATAACGGTTTTACCGTATTCAATGACGAAAACCCTTCAAATGGCATAGTCGCCAATAGCATGATGCTGTTCGTTCAAAAAGATGAACTCCTGGACATCTTCGTATCACTGAAAAATAAAAAGTCGGCGGGAGAGGACGGGGTCCCAAACGTCGTATTGAGACACTTGCCAGTGGAAGCAGTCGATATTTTCACCACGCTGTTTAACAATGCACTGAATAATGCACATTATCCGGTGCACTGGAAAACGGCGGTGGTACATCCTATCCCCAAAAAGGGCAAGGACAAAACAAACCCAGCTAATCTTCGGTCAATAAGCCTTCTGCCGAATGTAAGCAAGGTATTTGAGAAAATAGTCAATAGGGCTCTGCTTAAGTGGGTCGAGGAAAACAAAATTATTCCGGAAAATCAGTTTGGTTTTCGAGCGAGGCATGACACCATTCATGCCGCATCGAAACTAGTGTCCGACATTCAATGGAATAAGTCCAAAAAACAGTGCACAGGGGCCTGTCTGGTTGACTTTGAGAAGGCCTTCGACACCGTATGGTTAGAGGGGCTTTTCTACAAGCTGATCAGACTGGGCATGCGTAAACCCATGCTATATATGATTTATGAAATGCTTATGGGAAAGAAGTTCGTTGTCAAATGTGGCAATGTAACTTCGAGTAAAGTCTTTGAAATTAAAAACGGTTTACAACAGGGGGCGGTTAACTCCCCGATATTGTTTAACATTTATACAAGTGATCTTGTAGGTTCCCTCAGTCACGCTATAGCGTACGCAGATGATCTAGTGGCGTACAGATCAGGTCCGAAAATCGAGGTCATCAACACACTTTTGCAACGTGACTTCGATCACATTAAGGGATATTGCGATGATTGGAAATTGAGGATCAATTTCCAAAAAACCGAAACAATTCTATTCAGGACCCCAGTGCAGAGGGCTTCTTACGATACCAGAAAAAACTGGAAAAAATTGTGTATCCTGGGACAGCATGGACGGCCGTTGGCGGTGAGAAGTGAAGTCAAATACCTTGGCATCTGGCTTGACAAGTTTCTATATTTTAATAAAAATGTGGATGCTTGTCTGGCCAGGGCTAGGGGGGCTTATGCTCTGACAAGAAGATTGTTTCATAGCAGTCAACTTGATTCAAGGGTGAAAGTCATTTGCTACATGGCCCTCATAAGGCCGATCATCGCTTACGGTTGTCCCGTGTGGTTTAATGTATCACCATCCTACATGGAAAGGATACGGCTGTTTGAGAGGCGTTGTCTCCGATCCTGCTTAGGATTGTACCGAACGCCGGACTCCGAGTACATAAAATATTATCGCAACGAGGTTCTATACAATGGGGCTCAGTTGAATAGAATTGACAATTTCCTAATTAAGGTGACTCGAAGGCACGCTTCAAGGGCGATGAGTAGCGACAACAGCCTGATCTTTGGGGCTTATTACCCCAATGAAATGTACATGGAGAGTGCGCTCATGTCCGGCTTTATTCCACCAGAGGCATTCATTTATATCGATTCGTTAGGGTTAATACAAGACAGGAACGGTATCCCGGTTTTATACCATCGCTACCGTGACGCGCGGGACAAGCGGCTAGTCCGCGATGGGTACGTCGACAATGCTCCGGAGCTCCTCCGCTTTAGCACGGCGGTATCGGATCGCGATAGGACCGACGCTGAAAAGCAGCGCACCGAGTTTTGGTGGCTAAACGAGGAAAGTATTTCTGCAGTTCCTCAGGTCTTTGCGGACTTTTAGTCCACTCCTTAGTACTTAAGAAAATTAAATTTAGGTACAAGGTCTGGGGCTGGGCTTATGCACCATATTTTATTTAATATGGTTGCATAAATGCTTGCTGGACCCAATGACGCAATCGGGATGGCAAACCCTCGGGGCAGATGCAACGAGTGCTTGCCACCCCGATTATAACTAAGTTAGGTTTAAGTAGTTATGTAGTCTTAAGTAGTGTTAGTTAGGTTTAACTAGTATTAAGTAGTTTAAGTTAGTTTTAGTCTAGATTAAGTTTTTATATAAAACAAAAAAAAAAATGGTTACTGTTCAAAGTTTTAATTTTTTCTTTGAAAAATCAATTAAACGTCTATATATTAGTAATAAGAAACAAATGACAAATTCAGGCTGAAAAGCAAAAGAAAAATGTTAGTTATAAGCTTACAGCGCCCGCTATGGGCCGATAAGTTAGATTAAGTAGATATGTTATTGATAAGTTAGATTTAAGCATTTTTGTCTAGTATTAAGTTAATATTTTAAGTAAATAAAAAATGAATTAAAAAGTAAAAAAAAAAACCAAACTAAGACCTTTTATGGAAACAAATGGACAAATTGACCATGAGGTGGAACTATTCATGATAGATATTCAAATTAAGGGCGCAAAGGGAGCACACCAAATAATTTGAATAGACGAAATACAGAAATAAAATACTGAATTCCGGTAAAAAGATTGGTAGGAAGGAAAACCAACTAACAAATTGTCTTTTATAAATTTCAAGAAGCAATTGCTTCCATTGAGCTTTTGTTGGACTTGTGCGTAGAATGTTCAGTCTGTTTAGTAACTTTTTGAAGTCAATCCACAGGCTTTATATCGGGTGTCCCACAATTCAGGGAAATTTTGAATTTTTCCCCATTTAATAGGAGGTATTATTGTGTCAATGGAAGTTCACAAAATTATTGCTATACAGTCCAAGAACATCAATTAGGAACATCAATTGACTCAAGAACTGAAGAAAATTGACCATGCAACGCGAAGAGGAACGTTCAATGGATTTTGGGTGTTGGTTTTTCGAACAAAATCATCTTCAGTGATGATGTTTATTTATTTCATCTTGATATTTAAAAAAATACAAATTTTCGGCGCAACAGTACTAATGAGCCTGTTGCGCCGAGCTGAGGTGAGCTTTCTCACAACCATTTATGTGTGTGTGGTGGGACCTCCTGTTTTATGCCGACTCCGAACGGCGAATTTGAGATAAGCTTTTCTTGACAACTACTAACAATGAAAAATCATTAAGGTGTTGCTACGGCTGGGAATCGAACCCAGACCTTCTGCGTTCATCGCACTAAACATCCGCCACTGAGCCAGTCTTTAAAATTGTCCTGTTTGTGGTTCAGAAAAACAACGAATAACTGTTGCGAAAAATGAATTCACATAGCATGACTGGTCGGTGTGGATTTTGGGCTGGAAGCATTATCGGATGATTCTTTTTCGAAAATGCCATAAATGGTGATCGTTATCGTGACATGATAACGCAATTTTTAGTGCCTAAATTACAAGATAAATGGACGTGACTAACATGTGGTTTCAACAAGGCGGTCATACTGCCAGAGAAACAATTAAATTACTGCATGTGTCATTTCCTAATCGTGTAATCGCATGTTTTTGCCATCAGAATTGGTGATCGAGAACTTGGGATTTAACGCCATTGGACGTTTTTCCTTGGTTTCTCTTGAAGTCTATGAAAACAATCCCAGGAAAACCAATGTCTTGAAAGAAAAGATTGGGAGGTGTATTCATGAGCCACGTTTTTAAGTTTTTCGGACATGGAACAATACAAGAATATATTCATTCAACACATAGTTCAATATCATTCCAGTGGTGCTTTTAAACAGAAAAGAAACATATACTTGTTATTAATTTTCAAAACCAAAAGATACTTTCTATGTTTGCTGAAAACATTGGGAAACGTCTAGATTTTTTGATCGATGCAACATAATATGATTCACACCTTATTATCAAGGGTCGATATACATATAAAGAGTATTTGTTCTAAAATTGAGGTCAATATCCACATCTGGTTAGGTGCAGCAAAAACATCACTTCATCTACCTAATGGTAGATGAAACTGATAGGAGATTCAACTATAGCCATTGCCAAATTCTCGCTCAAAATCCATAGGAACATCTTTTCCTAACACTAAGTTACCACTAATATTAAAACAAGGGTTTAAATGAAATACCCGCCTTAAAATTTCAAACGCACGTCACGACAAGTAACATGAATTTTATTCAAATTAGCTCCAAGCGGTGCCATGAAATAACGCCGAGCGAAATAATTTAGCCAAATTCCAAAATTCGGCGTTATCTCATTTTGTAAAATTTTTAACGACACTGCTCGAAGCATATCTTTTGACATAAATGGATTAATTTCTGAACCGAATGACACAAATGGAGAATGCTTCGCCAAACCCCGTTTTTTTCTACTCACTACAATTTGCAGATGTGGTTGCAGTGCCCCTCGTGGTTAGTAGGTTGACTTCTTAACAAAGCGTAACTGTTTTAAATCCCAAAAGTAACAACACCTAAATTTTTAGTAGGTGTAGTAGTAGTATTCAGGATCCCAAACGAGCAAACTCAACTGGAGGAGTTCGACCAAGTCCGCTCTTTCGACTACCGAAGGACGAACTGGCCGCGCTTCGCCAGAGTTGTAAATCGAGAATTACGTTTGAGCGAAATCAACCCACCGACAAACAGAAACCTGACAAACGATGAAATTGACCAAAATTTACTAAAAATGAATGAGGTCATCACAAGGTCAATGGAACGAGCTATCCCTAAGGCAACTAGTTCTGACGACCAGACGGAGAAGTATCGAACGCCAGCAATCGATGCACTCCACAAACACAAAAGCATACTGGTCTCCAGGCTTAAACGGCTGCGTAGACAATTTACTGACAGACAAGACCCGGAGATTCGGACATTGAAGTCGTTGATCAAAAACCTTAAACAGTTAATTTCGGAAAATTACAAAAAATCTGTCAGTTTGTACTGGGGCAAGAAAATTCAGGCTATAAAAACCAGTAGCCCGAATATGTTCCCGCAAATAAATAAAATATTCAGGCGAAAAGATCATAATGACATTCCATGTGTCCGAATTTCCCAAACGACAGAGAACAGACAGACGCTCACGGATGTTGGTATAAATCCGGAAAGTGTTGACTCGAACGACGGTTTTTTCACGATCGAAGATCCTCAAGAGAAGGCGAATTCGATAGGCGCTATCTTCGAGACCGTGTATACGGTGAACAGTCCTGTTCGCCCAAATCACGATATTGAGGAGAGAGCCTTTCTGAATCACTTTCATCTACGTACCGAACTCCAAGCTTGGCGATCTGAGAATAACGGTTTTACCGTATTCAATGACGAAAACCCTTCAAATGGCATAGTCGCCAATAGCATGATGCTGTTCGTTCAAAAAGATGAACTCCTGGACATCTTCGTATCACTGAAAAATAAAAAGTCGGCGGGAGAGGACGGGGTCCCAAACGTCGTATTGAGACACTTGCCAGTGGAAGCAGTCGATATTTTCACCACGCTGTTTAACAATGCACTGAATAATGCACATTATCCGGTGCACTGGAAAACGGCGGTGGTACATCCTATCCCCAAAAAGGGCAAGGACAAAACAAACCCAGCTAATCTTCGGTCAATAAGCCTTCTGCCGAATGTAAGCAAGGTATTTGAGAAAATAGTCAATAGGGCTCTGCTTAAGTGGGTCGAGGAAAACAAAATTATTCCGGAAAATCAGTTTGGTTTTCGAGCGAGGCATGACACCATTCATGCCGCATCGAAACTAGTGTCCGACATTCAATGGAATAAGTCCAAAAAACAGTGCACAGGGGCCTGTCTGGTTGACTTTGAGAAGGCCTTCGACACCGTATGGTTAGAGGGGCTTTTCTACAAGCTGATCAGACTGGGCATGCGTAAACCCATGCTATATATGATTTATGAAATGCTTATGGGAAAGAAGTTCGTTGTCAAATGTGGCAATGTAACTTCGAGTAAAGTCTTTGAAATTAAAAACGGTTTACAACAGGGGGCGGTTAACTCCCCGATATTGTTTAACATTTATACAAGTGATCTTGTAGGTTCCCTCAGTCACGCTATAGCGTACGCAGATGATCTAGTGGCGTACAGATCAGGTCCGAAAATCGAGGTCATCAACACACTTTTGCAACGTGACTTCGATCACATTAAGGGATATTGCGATGATTGGAAATTGAGGATCAATTTCCAAAAAACCGAAACAATTCTATTCAGGACCCCAGTGCAGAGGGCTTCTTACGATACCAGAAAAAACTGGAAAAAATTGTGTATCCTGGGACAGCATGGACGGCCGTTGGCGGTGAGAAGTGAAGTCAAATACCTTGGCATCTGGCTTGACAAGTTTCTATATTTTAATAAAAATGTGGATGCTTGTCTGGCCAGGGCTAGGGGGGCTTATGCTCTGACAAGAAGATTGTTTCATAGCAGTCAACTTGATTCAAGGGTGAAAGTCATTTGCTACATGGCCCTCATAAGGCCGATCATCGCTTACGGTTGTCCCGTGTGGTTTAATGTATCACCATCCTACATGGAAAGGATACGGCTGTTTGAGAGGCGTTGTCTCCGATCCTGCTTAGGATTGTACCGAACGCCGGACTCCGAGTACATAAAATATTATCGCAACGAGGTTCTATACAATGGGGCTCAGTTGAATAGAATTGACAATTTCCTAATTAAGGTGACTCGAAGGCACGCTTCAAGGGCGATGAGTAGCGACAACAGCCTGATCTTTGGGGCTTATTACCCCAATGAAATGTACATGGAGAGTGCGCTCATGTCCGGCTTTATTCCACCAGAGGCATTCATTTATATCGATTCGTTAGGGTTAATACAAGACAGGAACGGTATCCCGGTTTTATACCATCGCTACCGTGACGCGCGGGACAAGCGGCTAGTCCGCGATGGGTACGTCGACAATGCTCCGGAGCTCCTCCGCTTTAGCACGGCGGTATCGGATCGCGATAGGACCGACGCTGAAAAGCAGCGCACCGAGTTTTGGTGGCTAAACGAGGAAAGTATTTCTGCAGTTCCTCAGGTCTTTGCGGACTTTTAGTCCACTCCTTAGTACTTAAGAAAATTAAATTTAGGTACAAGGTCTGGGGCTGGGCTTATGCACCATATTTTATTTAATATGGTTGCATAAATGCTTGCTGGACCCAATGACGCAATCGGGATGGCAAACCCTCGGGGCAGATGCAACGAGTGCTTGCCACCCCGATTATAACTAAGTTAGGTTTAAGTAGTTATGTAGTCTTAAGTAGTGTTAGTTAGGTTTAACTAGTATTAAGTAGTTTAAGTTAGTTTTAGTCTAGATTAAGTTTTTATATAAAACAAAAAAAAAAATGGTTACTGTTCAAAGTTTTAATTTTTTCTTTGAAAAATCAATTAAACGTCTATATATTAGTAATAAGAAACAAATGACAAATTCAGGCTGAAAAGCAAAAGAAAAATGTTAGTTATAAGCTTACAGCGCCCGCTATGGGCCGATAAGTTAGATTAAGTAGATATGTTATTGATAAGTTAGATTTAAGCATTTTTGTCTAGTATTAAGTTAATATTTTAAGTAAATAAAAAATGAATTAAAAAGTAAAAAAAAAAACCAAACTAAGACCTTTTATGGAAACAAATGGACAAATTGACCATGAGGTGGAACTATTCATGATAGATATTCAAATTAAGGGCGCAAAGGGAGCACACCAAATAATTTGAATAGACGAAATACAGAAATAAAATACTGAATTCCGGTAAAAAGATTGGTAGGAAGGAAAACCAACTAACAAATTGTCTTTTATAAATTTCAAGAAGCAATTGCTTCCATTGAGCTTTTGTTGGACTTGTGCGTAGAATGTTCAGTCTGTTTAGTAACTTTTTGAAGTCAATCCACAGGCTTTATATCGGGTGTCCCACAATTCAGGGAAATTTTGAATTTTTCCCCATTTAATAGGAGGTATTATTGTGTCAATGGAAGTTCACAAAATTATTGCTATACAGTCCAAGAACATCAATTAGGAACATCAATTGACTCAAGAACTGAAGAAAATTGACCATGCAACGCGAAGAGGAACGTTCAATGGATTTTGGGTGTTGGTTTTTCGAACAAAATCATCTTCAGTGATGATGTTTATTTATTTCATCTTGATATTTAAAAAAATACAAATTTTCGGCGCAACAGTACTAATGAGCCTGTTGCGCCGAGCTGAGGTGAGCTTTCTCACAACCATTTATGTGTGTGTGGTGGGACCTCCTGTTTTATGCCGACTCCGAACGGCGAATTTGAGATAAGCTTTTCTTGACAACTACTAACAATGAAAAATCATTAAGGTGTTGCTACGGCTGGGAATCGAACCCAGACCTTCTGCGTTCATCGCACTAAACATCCGCCACTGAGCCAGTCTTTAAAATTGTCCTGTTTGTGGTTCAGAAAAACAACGAATAACTGTTGCGAAAAATGAATTCACATAGCATGACTGGTCGGTGTGGATTTTGGGCTGGAAGCATTATCGGATGATTCTTTTTCGAAAATGCCATAAATGGTGATCGTTATCGTGACATGATAACGCAATTTTTAGTGCCTAAATTACAAGATAAATGGACGTGACTAACATGTGGTTTCAACAAGGCGGTCATACTGCCAGAGAAACAATTAAATTACTGCATGTGTCATTTCCTAATCGTGTAATCGCATGTTTTTGCCATCAGAATTGGTGATCGAGAACTTGGGATTTAACGCCATTGGACGTTTTTCCTTGGTTTCTCTTGAAGTCTATGAAAACAATCCCAGGAAAACCAATGTCTTGAAAGAAAAGATTGGGAGGTGTATTCATGAGCCACGTTTTTAAGTTTTTCGGACATGGAACAATACAAGAATATATTCATTCAACACATAGTTCAATATCATTCCAGTGGTGCTTTTAAACAGAAAAGAAACATATACTTGTTATTAATTTTCAAAACCAAAAGATACTTTCTATGTTTGCTGAAAACATTGGGAAACGTCTAGATTTTTTGATCGATGCAACATAATATGATTCACACCTTATTATCAAGGGTCGATATACATATAAAGAGTATTTGTTCTAAAATTGAGGTCAATATCCACATCTGGTTAGGTGCAGCAAAAACATCACTTCATCTACCTAATGGTAGATGAAACTGATAGGAGATTCAACTATAGCCATTGCCAAATTCTCGCTCAAAATCCATAGGAACATCTTTTCCTAACACTAAGTTACCACTAATATTAAAACAAGGGTTTAAATGAAATACCCGCCTTAAAATTTCAAACGCACGTCACGACAAGTAACATGAATTTTATTCAAATTAGCTCCAAGCGGTGCCATGAAATAACGCCGAGCGAAATAATTTAGCCAAATTCCAAAATTCGGCGTTATCTCATTTTGTAAAATTTTTAACGACACTGCTCGAAGCATATCTTTTGACATAAATGGATTAATTTCTGAACCGAATGACACAAATGGAGAATGCTTCGCCAAACCCCGTTTTTTTCTACTCACTACAATTTGCAGATGTGGTTGCAGTGCCCCTCGTGGTTAGTAGGTTGACTTCTTAACAAAGCGTAACTGTTTTAAATCCCAAAAGTAACAACACCTAAATTTTTTTCAATGAATCATCTCCTGCGAAAACCGGGAAACCATCCTAGAGTACATCAACTGCCACGAGAAACTTTTCAAATGAATCGAGAATCTAGGTGTGAGGACCTGGACAGGTAAGCCGTATATTCCAAATTTGATACAATTTGAGACATTTGAAAACTGTGCCCAATTACTATGAGGGTACTAAAGGTCATGTTATAGATATTATTCCGTATAATTGTATGGACCAACATCGCGATTGAATTAAAACTTTTTTACAACAACAAATTATTTCCAAAGAGAATTATAATAGTACTCGATTGTGAATTCAATTGTCAACGATAAAATTCTCTTTTTCCATATTCCCAAATACATTTGTTTATAATGTTGAGTCCAATGAAATACAGGGTGCCCAAACATGTCGGCCCCTATTGAAGTGACTACAAAATAATTTTTTTTTAGTGGATTCACATGAGGTGAGTTCTTGTTTTAATACATTATAGACAATAATTTGTTAGTGGAGAACAGGGGTAACGATCCCACCTTTGTCTTCAGCAATTCTAATAAATTCGCAGTGCGAAGAACTCGTTCCCTTTACTAGTAAGAGAAAGATACCAATATTCGACTTACCGATTATCGACAGGATTACCCTCAAACTATCCGATGGCGCAAAATATCTGGGTATCATTCTTGATAGAAAACTCAACTGGAACCTTAACGTGTGCGAGCGCTTTAGAAGGCCAGTCGCTTTCTATACGTGTAACTGAATATTCGGAAACAAAACGGGGGTCCGAACCGTATAGATGTACATGGCCATTGTAAGACCTATATTTACATATGAGGGGCTTGTCTGGTGGCAATCCACAAATAAAGTCACCCATCTGGAAAATATGGCGTGAGCACTTCAAAGTTATTTGGATCGGATCATTTGGATGAAATCGGTCTGGAAATTAGCAGATTCGATTTTTGCACTTTGCTATGAATGAATTCGAAGTCAGATCGCCCACAACTTCTAGATTAACTGCCTTCCTTGGTGGTCGACTTCTGATGCCTTCTACAAAAATTCACACCTGCGATAAGTAAAGGCCTCGTTAGTTCCATCCTGTTCTTAGGAAGATTCCCCATGATCTCCGAAATCAAACGTGGACGATACTTGAAGCACAATATACAGCTTCACTAGGCTGAACGCCAGTCCTCTGCAACTGCTGCACCTTTTGTCGAGCCAAGGCCATCATTGAAGAGCCTCAATGTAACACAAAACGTAAAGGAATTGAATTTTTAGTTGACAAGTTAATTAGAGCAATTAGAAAATTCTGTTATTCAACTCAATACTGTGAGGGAACAACCATTCGTTAGGTTCGGGATACTACCGACAGTTTTGAACAAACGAAAAAGTTTACAGAAATCATTGGAACGAATGTGTTTCATTAAGGTGAAATGACAAACAGTACTTCAGAAAAATAAATCTTGATAATAGAAAATCAAAAAGTGATTTTCCACAAAAACTTAAAATATTTTTCGATAAAAATGCCGAACGTGTTTTAATGTTCAAACACCAACATTTACAAAGCGATATTGACCATATATGCTCCGTGATGGGATTACTTCTTAAATCCCATCACGCAGTATCATTTAGTTCATGACAACTGATGATTTACAACAACATAGATGAAATAACTTTCAGTGGTGTTCCGCGATTTCGCAAGTTTTACTAAAGTGTAAAACGTCAAAGCAGCCAAGGATACAAGGCTCGAACAGAATACTGTCGATATGAACAAGGAAATATCGTAGTTGAGACTCAGTCGATGCAGAGGATATGGAAGAACCACTTCTGCAGACTGTTAAAAGGCGATGACGAACTACAATCCGCTTTCAGGCAGAACGGACCGGACCATTCAATATTGGCAACGACAGCAAAAAAACTTGAAACCACCGGACCAGAGTGAAGTGAGGATAGCGATATCTAAACTCAAGCTGAAAAAGCTGCCGGAAATGACGGCCGAGCCGAGCTTTATGAAGTCGGCGGAGATGACTTGGTAAGAAACATCCACCAGAGAATTATCGCTGCTCCATCAGGCTCGGAAACGACCCCACCGACACATTCGATAACAAAAAAGGATTTAGGCAAGGCGAAGCACAATCATGTGACTTCTTCTATCTGATTCTTGAAAGGATTGTGCAAGACTCACGAGCCAACATAAGAGGCACAATTTTCCAAAAATCTGTACAACTACTGGCATACGCCAACGATATTGACATCATTGGTAGGACCCAACGTGATGTTATAGCCACGTTTGCTAGTATAGAGAAAGAAGCGGCAAAAATGGATTTAGCAGTTAATGAGGGCAAAGCGAAGTATATGCTGTCAACACGAAAGGATACACAACATCGACAGAACGTCACCATCGACAGATATAACCTTAAGGTAGAACGGGACTTTATCTTTCTCGGCTCCGCTTTTAACTCTGACAACAACATCTCGTCAGAAATTAAAAGAAGAATTAATCTTGCCACCCGCTGTTTCGTCTGGCTTAGAAGGCAATTCAGTAGTAAAGCCCTCACTCGAACTACTAAGGAGATATTATTTAATACCCTGATCATTCCAGTCCTGCCTTACGGCGCTGAAGTATGGACCGTCTCAGAAGCGGATGAAGAAATCCTTGGTCAATTTGAGAGGAAAATTCCTCGAAAAATCTTCGGTCCCGTTTGCGTTGACGGGCTATGGGATTAAACCAAGAACTATACGAGCTGTACAGCGACATGCTCCTGGTCGAAAAATTCCGCATTAGACGTTTAAGATGGCTAGGACATATAGCCCGAATGGACACCAATACTCCAGCTCGCAGAGTTTCCAGTTAGACGTCGGACGCAGTAGAGAAGGACCTCGCCTTAAGTGGCGCGCACAAGCAGAAACCGACCTCAACCAACTTGGAGTGCGCAACTAGAGGCAGTTAGCTAAGGACCGGGCTAATTGGAGAGGCATGTTGGTTGAGGCCCAGGTTCATTCCGGACTGTAGCGCCACTTATGTAAGTAAGTAAGTAAGTAAGGTGCTCCGCGATCATAATAACACGTTAAAAGTCTGTAAGACCTTAAGGCGTCGGGCTTCTTTCGATACAAATTCCATGCTTAGTATGAAAAACTGAATTATTCACAATGCTATGTCAGTGAATTTTTAATATACTCCTCAGGATATTATATGCACAATAACAGACATATGACAGAGCTGAAAATCTACACCAAAATGAAAGAAAACTCAGAATCATTGCCCTATGTTCCCTTTACTAAAATCCTAAACACACATATTTCTTTTGCAAGCCTAAATAAATCTCCAAACAAATAGAATGAACCTTTCCATTCAGTTACCATTTTTTGAGGGAAACGACATCGCTTCAGCATTGTTAGTCGCTCAGACGACAAGCTCCTTTTTAAGAAAATTTATAGCCGATCTTAATTGCTTCCTAAAGTTGTGTCACTAAAATGAGAGTCAATTGAACTCCTTCCTTTTTGTAGATTCATCAGTTATCCTTGTGAAAATACTGCACAGAGGCTTACATCCAACAAGAAGTCGTTAGCACGCATACAAAAGCCCTTAGTAGGTAATAAGATACTTTGTGTGCAAATTTATAACCATCATTAGTTACTAGGTAACTTTCCTCACCTGCAGCATAAATTATTGGTTATAATTAATTTTGAGGCACACTAGATACCTGTATGCATATACATCTGGTGATGGTGAGTGTGGGGATGTATACAGGTAAAGGATGAAACTTTTTGAATGAAGGCTCTAGCAATATTTAATTTTTTAATTAAAAGTGATTTTACCGAGGACCTAGTATTACTCTTATACGTTTAGAGCGACATTTAATTATTAAACTAAACAAACTTTTTCTGGTCGATTTTAAGCATCCAAGTTGAATAAATGTGAAAGTGGATCGTAGAATATTGTGCATTCCAAGTTATAGCGGATGACTGGTCCTTTAAGCTGTTTGAAATACAAAAAAACACCAACAAATCCATTCTTCATTGAATCATATTAAGACTAAGTGGATCCTCCATCAAATATGAATCTTTTCCAGATTTATAACACTAATGGTCACTAACCGTAACTTTGGTCGTAACCCTCCCATCTTTTTGCCATAGCTCATGAAAAGGTGTATTTTTTTTAAATAATATCCCCTCTAGTGCATTGACCTCATTATATTACAACACTAACCACGAAAAAAAAAACTTTTCCTTCATGTAATAACGTCCTTTCCGTACCCCAGAAAGACTGATTAATTTGTGCGTCCTGTGGATTAATAATAAAATTTCAGGTGCACAGTAATGGTTTTCTTCTCTTTCGTCGTTTAACCCCGTGGCAACAACAAAAAAATCCATTCACGAAATTCCATTCACCATTTTGTCGTCATCGTCGCGTAATGATAATCTGCATTCGCCTTTGAAGCTGCACCCTGACGGAAGCTTAATATCATTTGCCAGGAGTATGGTCTTTTCATCAAGTGGTGGTCCACCAGACGCGACTGTGAACGTAAATGACGCCCAAATGAACGCTTATTGCGGTAACAGCTTGTCCCTGTATCCGCACCAAGCATATACCATGGCGACGGCGGCTCTTAGTCCTTGCCACTTCATTTGATTTTCTACTTTAATTTTCTACTCCGCGAAGTAGGAACGGCGTGCACTTAATGGAGGACATTCGAGCTAAATAAAGCAATAAAATTACGCAAAGTACAGAGAGGTGAAACTGCTCAAAACACCGCTTGTTGGTTATGGAAGTGATGGATAATTAAGAGCTGTTTAGCAAGTTACGTATCTGCGATAGTTGGGATGAGGTATATGGGAGATTTTGTGTCCCAGTCTGAAATTGTAAGCAGAAATTGAGGACATGAAGATGCAATGCTGAAAAGCAAGAAATACTCACAGCAAGTATATGAATTATGAAAAGGATTTGACTGCGTTCCTGTTTATATTTTGTCTACTTAGAAAAAAAATCGTATAATACCTCCAAATCTTAAATCATAAAGTCATAGTTAAATTGGAATCGTTGTTTAGATTGTGTTTCAAGTAAATTTTTTACGAGATTCTGGGAATGGCGCCCAACAAATTAAAATCAATTAAAAAAAAAATTTTTTTTTGCTATAATGAAGGTCTGCTGGGCGCATCATATGCTATGCTGAATATAAGAAAACCGCGTCGCTTTTCTTAACATTGATTTACACCAAAGCTGGTTCAAGGTAAGTGTGGTATTTGCATATTCGGAGCATTTTTTAAGAAAGCAAATATATATCTGGAATCAACTTCTTCATTGGCTTAAGTGTGCCAAGTTATACTTTTAAAATAGATGGGATCTCCTGTTTATCCTCGACTTCGAATGGCACAGTTGAGCCATAAGAAAAAAATTCCAGTGTCGCGTAATCGGGAGATCTGGATAGCCAATTCTGATCGCATAATGGCCGAAAGAACCCACGCTGTAATTGAATTGTTTCTCTGCCTATGGCATGTGACACCGTTTTGTGAAGAGCACATGTTGGTCACATCCATATCTTCCAATGAAGACACAAAACCTGGATTATCGTGATATGATAACGAAAACTGTTAATTTCGAAGAAGAATGGTCTGGTAATGCCTACAGCCCGAAATCCGCACCAATAAGTCGCGTGGTGTTGCCAGTCTTTCGTGAAAGTTCGCTGTAGAGAGGTGCCTAATTATTGACTAAGGTCTCGGATTGATTGAGTGCACATACATACAAATCCGTGGACATAGAGAGACATTTAGATCACCGTTATCATCAAAGAAATATCAAGCAAGTCAATAAAATGAGTGTCACTATGAAAGGGGAGTATCACAATGAACTCTATATGTGCAACTGTAGCGATACATTAGATGTTGAAGGGTCATCCCTTTCCAATGAACGTATTAAGTCGATAAAGAATGAAGAAGAAGCATAGATAAAGGTTTGTTCATGTTAATGGGTTATTGACACATGTGGACGTGGCATACCTTTATAAAATTATGTGGACCCTTATCGATATTCATTAAGACGCGTCTTCAAGAACTTCTAAAAAAAAAACTATAAATAGTCCCATTTGGCATTTAGCATGCTGGACATCTCAGGCAGGTGTTCCCGAGTTTTTCGGGTTTTTCAACAGGGACGCTACAAAGGTTGAGCGACAGGGACAGCAAACGACGCCATATTTCTTGTCAAAAGGACCTTTCTCTTCAGTAAGGTTTGCCATTTCATGATGGAAAGATATACAATCCAACAACGAGTCGAAATTATTATAATTTACAACCGAAATTCGGAGTCAGTGGCCTCAACGTTTAGAGCGCTACGTCCAATTTATGGAACTGAAGCCGCTTGACCACCAGAAGCGTCGTATGTTCATTAATTGGGCTGAGTAACAACTTGAAATCGATTCGGATTTTCATCGAAAAATCATCTTCAGCGATGAGGCTCATTTCTTGCAGAATGGCTTCGTCAATAAACAAAATATGCGGTATTGGTCAGGCAGCAATCCACACGTACTCCATGAGTCATCATTGCATCCCGAAAAAATTCTGGTTTGGTGTGGTTTATGGGCCGGCGGCGTCATTGGGACGTACTTCTTCCGTGATGATCAAGACCGACACGTGGGAATCGCTACCGTTCAATGATAACCGAATATTTTTGGCCCCAATTGGATGATATGGACTTGGAGGACATGTGGTTCCAACAAGATGTCGCCACAAGCCACACAGCGAATGCCACAATCAATTTATTGGAAACCAAGTTTGGAGAACGTGTTATCACACAAAGTCGCTTGGCCGCCTCGCCGTTAGACTATTTCCTGTGGGGCAACGTCAAGTCTATGGTCTATGTCAATAAGCCAACGACGATTTATGAACTTCGTACGAATATCGAACGTAAAATTGCAGCAGTATCGGCCGATTTATGCTTGAAAACCGTCGAAAATTGGGTTCAGCGTCTGGACTTCTGCAAGCGTACACGCCGTGGTGGCCATGCAAAAGAAATCAAATTCCATACATAATGGCATCGAACGTACTTTCACAGGAATAAAGAATTTCATTGATATTTAAAACCGTTTTTGTTTTATTTAAAAAAAAAAAACTTTTGTAGCGCTCCTATTGAAAAACCCTTTATCAACGGATTTATATACAAACACACACGAGTGTAAAAAAAAATCATTGAAATTTGGTAGAGTGCTCAAAAATGCTTCCCAAAATTGGTATAATCTTATAAAATTTATTTCCTCCGTTTTTTGCCAATACATCTAATGGAATGAATAGAACAAAAATAAACTCCCCAACAAAAAAAAAAACGTTTTATATCCTTGTGCATCCTTCAGTCTCCTGGCTGCAAGTTTTATTTTACTTTACATAGGATTGCATCTTAAAAATAAATCCACCCTCAGAGCAAAGAAATTGTATTCAATTTATTTTTGTCCTACGCTAGGATACCGCACACAATTTCCGGAAAGTAATACAATGTGCATCGTACCAGTCCATTTGTGTTTTGCTTATTTTTTTGTACCCACCTAATTCGCTATAGGAGCTTAATGAATTTTTTATCTGATGTCAGTTTTACAATTTATTTTGTAGGTCTGCCCCCCTCCCACACTCTATCGGTATGCCAGCATGGAGTAGAAATTCATTTACCAGTTTTAGGATTAAAAACCTATTAGGATAATAAAGAGTAGGATATTTATTAAATCTGCTGGATCCAGGTGCTGGTATCATTTAACATTTCCATTTCCGGTGCCATAGTCAATATCAAAGCGGGAGAATGTTTGATTATGTGGTGTGTATGTATGGTAAGGTAGGGTGCGGGTGTGGTTCTATCGATTAAGTTATTGACATTGACAAAGATGGCAGATATTTTACCCAAGAAGACTGAAATGTTGAAAAATATTTGATCTAGGCGACAAATGGTAAATGGAGATGTTAGTAATTCAATGCCTTTGGAAATTATTTATAAACGTTTTGGATGGAATTGAATTTACAGTCAAGGCATGCAACTTACAAGCAAATGCTGTTTCATGTGGTTTCGTTTTGGGTTTTAATTTTCTGCTTTGCAAATATCTAAACACACATAAATTTTATTCAATTATTGTGGGCTTATGTGAAACCAATTTAGAGTTTCATTTGACATGAGCTTGGTCTACCTACGTAGAGCTGTAATTTGGTAGCCGGATAGAGTCTAACTACCTGTTGGGAACCCGGAAACTCTTTTAATTTTATTTTCTCAAAAATCAATTGGGTGGAGTTGATCTAACACAGTAGTCGATTAAACTATTACCGATCGTATTTTGTTTTGAATAAGGCTATTGAAACCAAGGGGACCTACTCTATTATTTCATTCCGAAAGTTATTTGAATCTAAAATTGATTTTCGTTCCGTTTTATTATGCTCTGTAATACGAGGGTGTCTCAGTAGAATGCATATATTTAGCCTATTTCGTGAACGAAAATCCAAGGTTTGCATGTGATACGTCAATGTTTACGCCCGAATCTAGAGAATTCAGTCACTATTGAGCTTTTCGGGAGTGACGCGCTTTTTGTGCCCTGTAATTCGGCAACTTCAATTCTGCCATTTCAATGATGATTCAAGGATACCTCTCATTCAAAAATGAAACAAAAACTTTGAAGACTTAACTTTTTTTTTTCAAAATCCCGGCTACCAAAATTAGTAAAAACTGTCGAAAACGTGGAGATTGTTAATCAGTCTGTTCTTGACGGTCCAAACACGCAAATGCTTTAAATGTACATACACCGTGCTACACCGTATTTTGACAAAACACCTAAAGCTGTACCCCAAAAAAGCCAATTTGTGCAAAAACTAAAATCCCAAGAATTCAGCCGGAGACTTGACTTTGACAACCTTCAATTGACTGCTTACCAACGTATTATCGGATGAAGCTTATTTTTATTTTAACGGACAACGGATTAATCAGAACTGACGCAACTGGAGTGCAACGAATCCGAAATGCTAGCATCAGAAACCTCTTCATTCGCCCAAAGTTAGCGTATGGGCTGCGATGTTGGCAACAGGAATTATCGGACCAAATTTTTTTAAAGACCAAAAACAACCTGCATGTACATTGAATTAAGAGCGTTATGTGGAGATGTTGTGTTTCATGGTTCATGAATTGAACGTGGTACATACCAGCAGGATGGAACTTCGTCACGCACGTCCAATACATTCCGAATTCAGAGCGTAATGTGGAGGATGTTAGACGGTTTCTTGGTACCCAAATCGAACATGGTACCAGCAGGATGGAATTACTGCACGCTCGTGCAATTCGTCTTTGACATAAGCTTCGTGTCAAACCTCTAGAAGAGGTGACATAATCGTAATCCTGATTTAACGAAAATAAACTTTTTTCTGTGGAGTCACCTCAAATTTAGAGTTTACGCCAATAAACCGACTTCCCTAGACCATTTCACAGATGATCTGCACCAGAGAAGTTCTGAGTTGGATTAGCAACCAATTATGGATTTTTATAGTACCACCTCTTGCAATGGTCTGATTTGTCAGTAGCATCAATATTGCCATGAAAAGCTTATCGCCATTCAAATGTTTAAATTTGGCAGTGAACTATAAGTATCGACATTGTGCAACAATGACAAAAGCAGACATGATTGGTTATACAAAAATCTAAAAAGAAGCTTTTGCCCAGTCAAATTATATCCCGCTTTAGAGATAGGAGGCAGATGGACCCTTGTGAAAGCCAGTAAAGCCATCCATGGACTAATGGATTTAAGTTTAAAGTATGAAAAGGCTAAAATCCGCTTTGATAATAATGAGATCCTTTGCTAACCATGACATCCTTGTGCAGACAATATGAACATTATGAATAATCCTTATCGATTGATTACCAAAATTGGTCTTGTTTTATGAAAGTGGGCTTGGCCGTGGACAGATTTCCACTATTTGTTTGGACTTGTACTGAAGTCATGAACAAAGATATTACATCCATACAAAATTTCAATATTCTACCCCCCCCAAATTTAAGAACCAAAATTGTTTTTTTTTGTTAGGCAAAACTCCTCCAAAACTGGGCGTAGGATAAAATGTCATATATGCAAACTTTTTCAAATAGACTATCTTTTGCCAAAAATCTGTTTTTTTAATAAAAGGCCCCCAAAAAGTGGGCGTGGCTAAAAACTTTATTTCGATGAATGACGCAATCGAAATATCTTGCTAAGACACTTTTTTTAATTTCCTATGGTTTGATCAAAAAAGACGTTTATTTCAAAAGTGGGCGTGGCAATGAGTGGATTTTAGAATTTTTTATACTTGTAACCTTGTAATCTTTGTTATAATTTTATTATACGATGTTATAAATTAATTATACCAACACCAAAAGACATAATTGAAGGGTTTTCAGATATTCAGAGCAACAATTCTGTTGTTAATATTGCTAGCGAAAACCACAAAGACCCGGAGGTCACTGAAAGCAAATGGCACGTTCTGTTGAAGGATTTCGAGACTTCCAGACTAATAGTTCTGTGAAACATTGCTCACGAAAACCTACTGATGAGCATATGACTGTTCAAGTATCGGGTTTTTCAACAGGGAATCTACAAAAGTTGAGCACCAGGGACAGCAAACGACGCCATATTTCTTGCCACTCTTTTGACATTTCTCTTCAGTAAGGTTTGCCATTTCATTATGGAAAGATATACGATCCAACAACGAGTCGAAATTATTAAAATTTACAACCGAAATTCGGAGTCAATTTATGGTCGTCATAATCGACCTAGCAGATCAACAATGGAGCGCCTAGTGGAAAAATTTGAATCCAAAGGCACAGTACAAATCGTTCCCGTGGCAGTGAGACAAAGAAGTGCCCGTAGTGTCGAGAATATTGCTGCAGCTGAGGCTTCAGTTGAAGAAAGCCCAAATGTGTCTCTCACACGTCGTTGTGGCGAATTTTGCGAAAAGATCTTGGCCCACATCCTTACAAGATTAAATTGACGCAAGAACTGAAGCCGCTCGACCACCAGAAGCGTCGTATGCTCGTGAATTGGGCTGAGCAACAACTTGAAAATGATTCGGATTTTCATCGAAAAATCATCATTAGCGATGAGACTCATTTCTGGCTGAATGGCTTTGTCAATAAACAAAATATGCGGTATTGGTCAGGCAGCAATCCACACGTACTCCATGAGTCATCATTGCATCCCGAAAAAATTCTGGTTTGGTGTGGTTTATGGGCCGGCGGCGTCATTGGGACGTACTTCTTCCGTGATGATCAAGACCGGCACGTTACTGTGAATGGGAATCGCTACCGTTCAATGGTAACCGAATATTTTTGGCCCCAATTGGATGATTTGGACTTGGAGGACATGTGGTTCCAACAGGATGTCGCCACAAGCCACACAGCGAATGCCACAATCAATTTATTGGAAACCAAGTTTGAAGAACGTGTTACCTCACGAAATGGTCTAGTCGCTCGGCCGCCTCGGTCGTGCGATTTGACGCCGTTAGACTATTTCCTGTGGGGCTACGTCAAGTCTATGGTCAATGCCAACAAGCCAGCGACGATTGATGAACTTCGTACGAACGTGAAATTGCAGCAGTATCGGCCGATTTATTCTTGAAAACCGTCGAAAATTGGGTTCAGCGTCTGGACTTCTGCAAGCGTGCCCGTGGTGGCCATGCAAAAGAAATCGAGTTCCATACATAATGGCATCAAACGCAC
The DNA here is from genome assembly GCA_949824845.1 of Rhingia rostrata. Classification (NCBI taxonomy): domain Eukaryota; kingdom Metazoa; phylum Arthropoda; class Insecta; order Diptera; family Syrphidae; genus Rhingia; species Rhingia rostrata. The sequence goes on from OX463757.1 coordinate 95,651,195, forward strand.
TTTCACAGGAATAAAGAATTTCATTGATATCCAAAACCGTTTTTGTTTTATTTAAAAAAAAAAAACGTTTGTAGCGCTCTTATTGAAAAACCCTTTAATAATTGACTGTACTATAATCTTGATGAATGCTGAGCAATAGTTTTAGTGGATTTTATAGTATTTATAGTATTTTTCTGGAAATCTTTAGAAAATATGCAAGCTGCAAATTTTCCGGCTCAGAGGGATCGCTAAGTCGATTAAGCCATGTATGTCTGTCTGTCCGACCGTCCGTAGGACACTGGTTTTCAGTAAATGTGATCCTTGTACATGCTATTCGTGTGATTGCTTTTAAAAACAAAATAATAAATATGTGTACAAAAAAAAACATTTTCTCACAAAAAATAAAGAAATATTTTTTTTTTAGTGAACGGCCCATTAAAACAAAAAAAAAACGGTTGCTGAATGCGCCTAATGTCGAGACCCGTAGGTCTTATTCGATTCCTAGTTGAAGCAACGCCAAATTGTCTTTCACTGGCCTTTCTCATGGGATGATCTGATAAATGATTTGACAAAAAAAGCTTATCCCAACTCAGACGTTTGATTTTGGCATAAAAGCGAACCCCCCTGTCCTAAAAGAACACTTGCTTACATGATTGATTGTGAAAGAAAGCTAAGCCCTAAGTTCTAACGACCCTGTAAGTATGTACTAAGTATTTTTTTATATGTAGCCGGATGCCAAGAAAACATTATGGGAAGGCCCATGAAAGTGTCGAATATAATAGGGAAAATTTAGATCATCGTTTTACATATATGAGGAATCACCCTCTTGGTGTTGCCAAGTAATGAATGTGCGTGAACTGTGTGTTGAATAATTTCTTATACGATTTATTTTCTTGTGATCAAATAAATTCTTAAATTTGGCATGCTCCACATAAATTAAATAAATCGTAGGTCAATACAATTCTCCCAAAAATTTCTTATTAATAATTAATAACACAAAAAATAAATTAGAGTTATCAACTTACCAATTTTCTTGAGAATCCGATGCTTTAAATCCATCATTTTGATTCACTTAAGGCACAATCACAACACTAGCACATTTCTTTTCAAATAGACAAAGGGGCTTATATTGAAACACTTTAAGGAGGCCAAAAAGGCCATCATTTTGATTCACTTAAGACGCACATTCACAACACTTGCACATTTATATTAAAAAAGCCAAAGGTTATTATACTGAAACACTTGTGCCTTGAAAGGACTTACAGAGAAGGGGTGGAATCGATTCTTTTTTTAAAACGCGCTTTAAAATAAAAAAAAACTAGAACTAGATTTTATTCGCGGCGGACTTTTATACGATTCATATTTTGATCACATGATACTTGAAAAGCCATACAGGGGGAAGGGGTGGAATCTATTCCTTTTTACCACGTTTTTTTAAACAAAACTAAAACTAAATCGATTATATTCGCGGCGGACTTTTAAGATTCTGATTCCGATCGATTTAAGCGAAGAGAAGACGAGTAATGAGCGACGGCCATTTCGATCTTTCAACAACGTTGATCCTTGCATTTCTGTTCTGGAAAATAATTAATAAAACGGTAAGTTAAAAAAAATATATTTTCATTTATATTTATTTGTTTAAAATAAACTTAAATTTAATTTGTTTTTTAATTAATAAAAAAAAATATAATAGCTGTCAAATATTTGAGGATATTTTATCGAGGAAAATTTGAAGGGTCAAATATTCCGGAAATTCTTTTTCTACTTGGTCAACTGTTCTTACCTATTACAAGAAAGTGGATAACTCTTGGACGGCATCTAGCGAAGAATTTATTGGACATGTATATCCCAGATAGACCCAATGTAGCTTCGCAGTATGCTACCAATAGAACAAATCTCTTGTCTAACAACTTCTAGAGTCTTATGACTTCCAAAATTCCAAGAAAAAATGTTAACCATACTCGAAGCTGCCGAATTGGCTAGAGTATTGGTCTAATCACAAGAGAATATTCTCATTTACGTAAATAGTCAAGCGGCCATAAAAGCTCTGACATATGTACAACATACTGCTGCACACAGCCAAAGGCTCTATGAAACCAGAATAACGTCAAAATTATCTGGGTGCCAGGATATAATAACATTCAACGAAATGAGAAAGCAGACGAGTTAGGACTAGGATCGTCTAGTTGTGTCTCAGTATGTGACAGTAGGGTTAGGCCCCATTTGCTTTTAAAAAACAGAAAATTAATATGTGCACCTAAAATAAAACAATAACAAGGTGCCAGAAAACAATCACTTGAAAACATACCAACGACTTATGGCGGGAACACAACGGTTTCAAAGTAAACAAGCTTTTAGCTTATAGCCTTACTGAAACACACCAACTGTGCAGGAAATGTGAATATCCAGACATCGAGGAGGACATTCCTCAACTTCTGTGTCACTGCTCGCTATCAGTAACAGCTGTATCAATCTCATTGGCTGTTTCCACTACGAGGACCTGACGGAGCGAGTACTAAGTGGCATAGCATAGATCATCCGAGATGGAGCAAATATTTTCTTGAAGTAGTAAGTTTCACTCTTTACACTAGCGCAACATTATTTTTCAGGTATCAAACTCCTCACAAAAGAGTATCGCTATGGGCTCACCTAGGACTATGCGGGTTCGGTGGCTCACTTGAGTGTCAACAGCCGATAAAACCGAACCTGACGTATGACTTCCAAAAGACGTATTAACACTAGTGTTAAATCTAAAATAGTTCCAGAACAGAGTTTATATGGTGCAGTGTAATAACCTACGCGGAAATAAGCCCCTCAGGGCTTAATTTCCAAGAAAGGAAATGTCGCCCGTGTGGATTATTTAAAAAAAAAAAAGGAAATGGCGCCCATGGGGATTATTTCTTTTTTGGAGATGGAAACACGTCTCACGGCTGTTAATGCCTGCTGCTTGTGTGGTTTATTTCCTTTTACATTCATTCAAACTCACAGACATTCCAAATCTAACAGTTAGCCTTAACAGGGGGTTGCAGAGGAACAACAACACTCTCATTCAAACGTTGCATACACCAATCTTGAACAAAATTCCAATTTAAAATGTCAATAACACCCGCTGGTGTTAATGCAATTTGGTGGCAGGGATTATTTCCATTTCGAAAAGGAAAAAAAGCCCCGTGGAGGCAATTTCGTTTTTTGCGAATTAGTCCCCATGGGTCTTATTTTCGCGGGGGTTATTACACTGCGCCAGTTAATATACATCTGCAAGCTTCATATAATAGCGCTTAAGGTTCCCCTCACCTGAGAAAAGCTTATGAAAAAAGATCTTGTGCGAGGTCACACGTGGAAGAAGTGAAATTGTATTCTGGCTAATATTTGAAAAGCGTTTTATCTCATTCTCTGACAGCTTACGTCTTGTAAATATATTGAGGTACAATTGCCGCTTTTTCGTCACAATTTGTCGTTTCATAAAATCAAATACACACCGTCGTCCCAAAAGAAGTTTCATTTTAAAAATACAAATAACTGTGACAGCTTAAGACATTTCAAATCTAGATCTAGGAGATCATGGTGCCAGTTGAGTTGCAACACACATCGGTTCTTACTTCCATAGTTGGAGGCTGGTCTCAAACTGACAAACATTGTCAAGTCATAGAGACGCGTTATTCATAACCTAATATAGTAAAACTTCTCAAAAAACAGTCCGAAAAGCATTCGAAGAACTTGAGAATTTTGTACTGTAGCCCACAGAAAGTATGTGTCATTACAAAGGACTTGCTTGAAACCGAGATTTCGGTCGTGAAGAAGTCAGGGAAAAATGAAAACTACAAGAAATACGACCTCGTTATCCAAGCAGGCAACACGCACTTAAAATTATAGACATACAAAATGGGAGACTCTGAAAGTAATCCAGCGTTTAGCCACAGGCTCAATATTAAAAGCCTTTGGAAGACAAGCATTCGGTTCGCTTTTCAGCTTTGACATTACAGTGAGCCACATTGTTCTTAGAAGATTTTTGCGTTTGAAATTTGGTAGGCATGCTCTGGAGTCTTTTGATTTTATCTTGAACGAAATCTTGCCAAAGGTGGTACTTACTTAAGTGCTGCATGGTGCTACAGGTCGGAGTGAAAGTAACTCAGCGTTTAGGCACACCGACATGCTCGATATCAAATGCCTTGGGTAGACAAGTAATCGGTTCGCTTTACAGCATTGAAATTGCAGTGAGTAGCATTCTTTTAGATTTTTTGCATTTGAAATGCCTTGAGAGCTTCATTTTCCCGTAGAGTTGAAGTCGAAGGTTCATTGTTAAAGGTGCTCTGGAGTCCTTTAATTTTACTGAATAGGTAGAAGAGGAGCAGGGGATCTTACTTAAGGTGGTACTTACTTAAGTGGTGCATGGTTCACAGGTCAGAGCGAACTTTGCCCTCCACCAATATATTTAGCGCAGTATTTTGCGAATTTCTGATGGTTGAATTCGGTTTTTTAACTCGTGGGATTTGCTTAAAACGAGGTCTTCCTTTACTGGCTGGGAATCAAAGACTCTTCAGGCTGGTCTACATTCGCTCTACATGTCCTTGTCACCTCAAGCGCTTAATGTGGGGTTGTTTGACAGACATTGTCGATGTCATATTATAAATTTTAGTATATACGGTCAAGATCAAAGGGACCTCAACTAACTTGAAGCGCAGAACAAGAGGCAATTAACTTTGAAAATATGTCAGTTAATATTCAAATAGCCTTGAACTTTAGGACTATATATATCGGAATCGAGACTACCTGAAGGTGGAGCTGGTGAGGTTTGAAATATGAATACACACCCTGAAGCACAAGTAAAACGTATCAACTTGTCTTTGCCCCTGTACGAGAACAGTGTATTTTAGGTTCCTCATTCCACGACTTTTCGGAAAGAATTTGCTTAAACACCATTACTTTAGTCCTTGGCTTAAGCTGGTAAACTTTTTCTTTTGACATTTACATCACTGGCACACATTCTGAATTTTGTATTACCAAATGTCTTACTCTCATAAATTAAACATTTTAAAGCTGCTTAAACGGCTTTTAAAAGTCACAATATGTTCGCATCATTTAATGGCGGGTAAATCGACCCTTTCTGGTAACAAGTAAAATCTTAACAGCTCCTCCTCCACCGCAATTTCAAAAACATTGATGACCTTTCTTTTCCAGAATCATTAAAACCCCAGCGACAGTTACATAAATAAGACAATTAAGCCCTTTATAGCTTCACAGCAAGCTGAAGGACCTCATAATATCGCCATTAATGGGCGATTTCGCCGATTTGTCAGCAAAGATATTCCACGCACATTATGGGCGTCATTTCTCACTAAATACCCAAAGGACATGAAAACGACAGAAGAAAAGTTTTACTTCGCTGTAATTAAAGGCGAGGTGAACATAGAAACGTTTAATTGTCGACATTCATTGACGTCTTGACGTCATTTTATGAACAAGGTTTGTTAAAAGAAAATTAAAATACCAACTAAACGCAATTTTGTTTCACTACACAATTAAATTGAAAACTCTCAAAACGACATTTTTTTGCATTTCACAATTAAAAAGAATAGCGTCTACAATTACTCAGCAATTAAATTGGAGAAGCTTCAATACTTTTGAACATCCGGGGAAAAAAGGACTGCGTTTTTAATTGCAGTGACTAAAAATGCTCTAAAACATAAAGCTGTACAGCTTCACAGCATAGAACTCTGCTGGTTCACAAAAAGTAGTTCTCACCAAGAAAAGAGCTAGATACGAATAAAGGAAGGCTATCAAGTGTCATATGAAAGAGTATAAGTGTGACTCTTCTATATTTAAATTGAATTGGCTATGCACATCCGATTTCCTGATTTTTCATACCCATGTTATCCTCGGCAGAGGAGGATACAGAAAATATTCTGACGTAAGATATTCCCTTTTCAAAATTTGTGTTGAGTATCTACCTAACCTTTGATATAACCAACTTTAGACGGAGCTATGCCTTCCCACATGAATGACACTTACCCCGGAAGTAGAAGCACAAATTTCCTTTTATCTTATGCCGTTTGTGACAAGGATATGAGTGTGGATGGATATGTTGAAAATAAAAGGTTTATTTCTGAATTTAAGTCGGAAAGATACTGAATGGTATTGGAAAAACTGAATGAGGGTTGAGGAAGATCATGGGAAAGGATATTTTTTACTCGGGAATGCAACTTGGGGAGTAGTTTAAGATTTTGATTGAAGATGTTGTTTTCTGTTGAACACAACAATTTTCGCACAATCACACTAGCTTTGGTGGAGATTTCGTTATGTGGTGACAGTAAAATTCGTCGGTGCTGTGACTCAGTAGGTTTTTTTTATTTTTACTGCCCCGCCTTACGTAAGGTAAACAGAGGTATCTTAGGGAACTGTCATGCGAATGCGATTGTCAGACTCGATATTCCAGCGCCAGTTAAAATATAAGGTATACCCCTCGCTATATAAAATGAATTATATCAAGAAACCAAACAGCAGAGGGATAAACTGGCAAAAGAAGTCTAATATCAAGACAAATCTGGCCAAATTATAACCAAACGGGCTCAGTGGTGCGATGGTTAGTGCGATGATCTGCCGCGCAGGAGGTCTCGGTTCGATTCCCAGCCATAGCAACAACTGGCCCTTCTCTCGTGATGATCTGACAAATCATCCGAGTAGTATCAATTGTCAAGAAAAGCTTATCTCAAATTCGCCGTTCGGAGTCGGCATAAAACAGGAGATCCCACCATCTTGCAAGAAGTACACAACCGCACATGAATGGTTGTGACAAAGCTCGGCCCTGGGTACTAACGAGCCTGTTGCGCCAAAAATTTGTATTTTTTTTTGCTCCCCCTGCTTCATAATACTTAACAGATCAGTACCATCATCGGCGTTAATAAAAAAAACACTCGGACTTTTGCCTACATGCAAAAGACCTCTTTGCCAATGACTTTTGCAGGAGCAGCTAGAACAAGGATGAGGAGGAGTGCATTCCGCATATTCGTTCCTCTTGTCCAGCTCACTTCGACAATAGAAACTCTACTTTGGAGACTACCCCTTTGACAATCTATGTGATCTGGCTAAAATTAATGTCAGAAACCTCCTACGGTTGAAAGTTAGCTCGGAATTGTTCACTTAGGCAAACGTGTATTTAGGAATTAAAAAATATATTAAAGCCCCAGGAAGCGAGTCAGAGGCTTGGCTTCGTAGACTAACAATTTTCAAAGTTCACCAACATCTTATATTCGGATGAGGCTAATTTTCATTTGAACTGACGATGAATAAGGCCCTCGCGTAACGCCTATCCCTTCACTTCTTGATTAATACCATACCACCAGCATCGAATGTCGAAGAACAATGCCAACGATGCCAACAAGCCATTAAATCAGCCGCGACTGATGTGCTAGGTTTCTCGCACCCACCAGCAAGATACCCCTGGTTTGATGAGCTCTATATTCAAAGGAGAAGGAAAGAAACGGCTTTTCAGAAAGAAAAAAGAGCAAGAAAAGTGCGCGGTCGAGGACATAGAGAGGTGACACTCCAGATAACAAAGTGTAAAACGTCAAAGCCAAAGATACACGGCTTGAACAGAGCCCTAGCGAAAGGAACAAGGAAATATAGTATTTGAGACACAGTCGATGCTGAGGATATGGAAGAACCACTTCTGCAGACTGTTAAACGGCGATGACGAGCAACATTCCGCTGTCGGGCATAACGGACCATTCAACATTGGCAACGACAGCAAAAACTGCAAACCACCGGACCAGAGTGAAGTGAGGATAGCGATATCTAAACTCAAGCTTAATAAAGCTGCCGGAAATGACGGCCGAGCCGAGCTTTATAAAGCCGGCGGAGATGACTTGGTAAGACACATCCACCAACTCATAAGCCAAATCTGGTCGGAAGAAAGTATGCCTCAAGAATGTAACTTCAACATCGTTTGCCCGATCTACAAGAAATGAAGTCCTCTGAACTGCGCCAACTTTAGATTCATAAGTCTCCTCAATATCGCCTACAAGATCCTATCTGGTATAATATGTGAACCGTTTACCAACAATCTAATCGGTCCTTATCAGTATGGTTTTAGGCCAGGAAAGTCCACAACTGATCAAATTTTCAAACTTCGACAGATCCTTGAAAAAACCCAATAAGTCAAAACCGATACCGACCATCTATTTATAGATCTCAAAGCCGCATACGACAGCATTTAAAGATACGAACCGTGTAGAGCCATGTCTAGTTTTAGTATACCGCCCAAACTCGTCCGTTTGTATGACGTTTGGATGACGATGGAAAATTCTCGCTGCTCCATCAGGGTCGGAAACGACCTTACCGACACAATCGATACAAAAAAGGGATTTACGCAAGGTGCTGCGCTGTCATGTGGCTTCTTCAATTTGATTCTTGACAGGACTGTGCAAAACTCCCGAGCCAAAATCAGAGGCACAATTTTCTAAAAATCGTTACAACTACTAGCATACGCCGACGATATTGACATAATTGGTAGGACCCAACGTGATTTCATAGCCATGTTTGCTAGTATAGAGAAGGAAGCGGCAAAAGTGGGTTTAGCAATAATTGAGGGCAAGACGAAGTATATGCTTTCAACACGAAAGGATACACAACATCGAAGAATTGGACAGAACGTCACCATTGATAAATATAACCTTGAGGTTGTACGGGACTTTGTCTACCTCGGCTCCGCTATCAACTCTGACAACAACCTCTTGTCAGAAATTAAATGAAGAATTACATCTGCCAACCGCTGTTTCTTCGGGCTTAGAAGGGAATTCAGTTGTAAAGTCCTTACTCAAGCTACTTAGGAAACGCTATGTAACACCCTGATTATCCCAGTCCTGCTCTACGTCGCTGATGCATGGAACGTATCAAAGTGGATGCAAAAATCCCTGGTCGATATGAAAGGAAAATTCTTCCAAAACTTTTTGGTGCCGTTCGTTGACTGGATATGGAGACGAAGATTCAACCAATAGCTGTAAGGAGCTGTAAGAGCTGTACGGCGACATGCCTTGGTAAAAATCTCCGCATTTGACGATTAAGATGACTAGTAGGTTTAATAGGTACCAATTCTGGCTCAAAGAATCTTCGATTCCAATCCAGATTTCGGACGCAGTAGAAGAAGACCTCGCCTAAAGTGGCGCGCATAAGTATAAACCGACCCAAATGAAATTGGAGTGTGCAACTGGAGGAAGTTAGCTAAAGACCGGGCTAATTGGAGAGGCATGTTGGTTGAGGCCCATGTCTTTTTTAGATTGTAGCGCCCCTTAAGTAAGTAGACTATGAATAACGAACAACGAATCTGAAACGCAAGATCCAGAAAGTCGTTCGTCTAAAGTGACCTTTTGAAAAGCGATATCTATGCGAAATGTTCGCAGGCAAATGATCTCTTGGAGAGGTGACCTAAATTTTCCTCTACGCCATTCTGATTAACCCTTCCTCTTTAATTATCCTAAATCTATATATGACATCTTTGGGGAATTTAAACGAAAATATTCATCACGAAATCTAAATCGAATCTTTCATAAGAAATGTCACTATCCAACTAAATGCGTGCTTCGAACTTTTAGAGTTTATGGAATATCAAAACGAGCCTGCGGATGTTGAAGCCACGTAAAGCAAAACCAACACACTCTTGGTCAGTTTCATTCCTCGATAAGATATTTTCGCACATTCAGTTATTCATTTTCGTATTATGTGATTTTATTTTATCTTCCTTTATTCCTCCACTTTCTTTATCACCCGCTCTATATATCTACAATTAACATGGCCTTCCGATCGTTCATCCATTTCCTCCTCCCATAAACGTCTCTGCCAGAAAATACTGTCTAAAAATTAAACAAACATTTTCCATTCTTCCAGTTCCCCTCCCTCCTCATCTATGCATGCACAGCTGTTTACGAGCTTGCTTTCATTTTTCGAAATTTTACTACATCCTTCTTCCTGTGCAAATTGTTAACTGCCGCCTTGGAAAACTTCCTCCGGCCCATGTAATAAAAAATAGACAACCATGCAACAACAATAAACTATCTAGATACCTGTCCGCATACACTACGAACTCTTTTTAAAGGAAGGAAATGTGCCAACAATTCAACTTTGTGCAACCTTTTTCCTGTTTTTCTCTAATTTAAGGATTATTTTCTTTCCTGCATCCTTTGCACATACAGCAATGGCAAATGCACGACGTGTTACTAATTGTTTTGTATCCTTGCAACAAACACCATTTTATGAGTAGTTTTCTGTTTGTTTATCCGAATAGAGCCATTTGCGGTTGGTTGCTTACTCATTCTGAGTCAGGTCGGTCTGAATCCTTACCAAAGGATGTTGAATATTTTCAGCCAACAAAAGAAAACAACACTTTTGCCATAAAATAGCAAACTATGAAAATAAAAATTCACCCCTCATTATAGAAACAATAGACTTCCGGGACCACGAATAGACACAAAATACACCATTCATCACGGCTGCCATTGACAACGGAAATTAATTCCGTCCATCCTTTGCCGTATTCGATTTTATAATTTCTCAAGCGAAAAACATTTATTAGCATGGCAACAAATGTTGGGTGAAACTGTACTGTGTATATTCACCACAGGATCGTACCACCTCGGCATGGCGTCGTTAACATGAAGAGTGAATGCGAACTCACTTTGTCGGAGCTGAGGACTGAGTACACGTATAGAGTTTGTTCACTTGTCCAGGATTTGCTAGTGTGCAAGGAGAAAAAAGTCCTTCAAGCGTTACAAAATAATAGACAGAGAAAAAGCCTGTAACCGTTGAACCGAATTGTTTGGTGTTGTATCTCGAGCTAAGCCGAATAACAAACCTTCTATAGGAGATGACGCCCATCGTCCTTAACGAAAAGTCAATGTTGCGTTGTTTAATTAGGTTACGCAACCGGAACTATTGGAGCATTAAGACGGCTGCACATTTATTATATCTAGGTTATTTGGTTTAACACAAATTTACTGTTTTCATGGGAAAGATTTACAAAGTTATGGAAGAGTGCGAACGATTTAGAGATACGTTACCTGTCGGGATATTGCGTGGGTAATGACTGTTTGTAAAGTGTTAGGTTGGTATATCCAATCAAGGGCGACGTTCTGTTTTGGTGAGTCCTTTCGGAATTCATTGATAGAGAATTTATTCATTTAAAGGCGGTGTAAATCATTTGATAAGCTCGGAAAGACTTGACTTTTGTCTGAAATGAAAAGAATTCCTCCCCCAATAAAAAAGGATCTGTACAAGAATTGAAAACATATTTTACGACTATTAAAAGGATATCTTTAGCAGTATAATGTGTCCATACATAAAAGACGCATTCGATTGTCATGTAATGGAATTCATAATTACCCCGACAGTATATTTGCCTGGTCCTATTATTATGGAAAATGTTCAAGGATACCTAACCGGGGAATAAAACGGGTATCCCATAATTCATGTAAAACTTGAAAAAAAAAAAATAACAATGTGACAGCTGTCAATACTGGGTTAGTACAAATAGAGCGTTTTACGAAAGAATATTTTAAAAATAATGGACCATCGAAAATACGGTTGGTCAGGCAGTAACAATGAATGGTGTTCGACATGATAACCAAGATTTTAGTATCCAAATTACATGATATGGATGTGACCAACATGTGGTGTCAAGAACGCGGTGCCTAAATGTATGCTTATTTAAATCATTTTCTTAACTTTCAGTCATTTTTGCCATCAGAATTCGCAATCAAGATCTTGCGATTAAACGCAATTTTACTTTTTTCTTTTGAGTTTTTTTAAGTCAAAGGTCTACCTACGTAAACAAGCAGACGAACACCAACACATTGAAAGAGGAAATTTGGCGGTTTAATAATAAAATTCAGACACATTTTTACGAAATGGTCATAGAAAATTTCAATAAAATTGGACAGTACTTGCCAGCAAAACCATGGCGGCCATTTATCCGATATGCTATTCCACGCATAACCCCAATCTGTATCTATACACATAAATTATAAAAATCAAATGTCGTTCGTAAGTAACCACATCACTTGAGAACGACTGCACCGATTTGGCAAAATTCTTTTTTGAAATGTTCGCTCCCCACTTTAACGCCCATTTTTTTTATTTATCTAAAATTGAAAAAGGGCTGAACCGATTTTACTATACCCTATCCCATAGGGGTATATTAATTTTGATACATAGTTTGTAACATAGTCAAATAATTTAGTTAGGTATACCGCAAAGTATATGGATCGACTCAGCATCACTAACTGAGTCGATTAAGCGATGTCTGACTGTCCGTCCGTCCGTCTGTAGGTAACCGATCTTTGGACTTTAAATTTTGAGCAAGGATGATAAAATTTGGTACATGTGATCCTTGTACGTGCTGTTCGAACAAGGGTAAACATTTTTGGAATACGCCCACTGCCACGCCTCCTTTTTATTTAAACTTACTTTTAGGCCAAACCGTTAAAAATTTTGAAAAAGTGTCTGAACAATATATCAAGGCAATCCTAATTGTCTATATTTCGCCTGAACAAAGTTTTTTTGACAAGCCCACTTTTTTGGGGGAGTTTTCAGTAAAAAAACGTTTTTCGGTAACATTTTAAAAATTAAAAAAAAAAACATTGATGCAAAATAATTTGCTATGGTTATGTAAACATTTCTTCCATATATAATTTTTAGCCACGCCAACATATTGTTCAGACAGTTTATTAAAATCTTGTATGGTTGTACCAAAAACAACGTTTTTCTACAGCATATGGTATGGCGTAGGGTATACATATGGCTTCTGTATGAAAACCCTCCCAAAAAGTTGGCCTGCAAAAAACTTTGAATGGACGATATGTAGACATTAGGATTGTCTAGATATGTTGTTCAGACACTTTTTCAAAATTTTAAAGGGTTTGGCCTAAAATTAGGTTTTTCTAAAAAGGGAGCGTGTCAGTGGGCGGATTTCAAATTTTGTTGCACTTGTTCGAACAGGATGTACAAGGGTTACATGTACCAAATTTCGTTATCCTAGCATAACATTTAGGGCCCAAAAACCGGTTACCTACAGACGGTCGGACCGACACAAACGTACAGGCAGACATGGCTTAATTCAATCAGCTAACGATTCTGAGTCGATCCATATACTTTGAGGTATACCTAGCTAAATTATTTCACAGTGTTACAAACTTAATGTCAAAACTAATATACCCCTATGGTTCAAATGCTCATTCAGCACTTACGTTGCCATTGAATGCAAATCAATGAAAATCCAAAGTGCAAAATTTACAAGAACAATGCGATGGCCAAAGTTTAGCAGCAAAGCAAACTGATCGTTTGGGATGAGTGTACAATGTTGCATAAAACGTCTTTGGGGTAATTAGACAAAACTTCACAAGATATGCGAAACAATCATGAAAGGTTTTGTAGTGCGATGATTAAGGTGATTTTCGGCAATCATTGCCAGCAATTCCACGGACAACACCAGTCGATGAACATAGTGCATGTTTAAAGTCCTCCGTGTTGTGGAAACACTAGCAAAAAACTCAAACTGAGTAATTCCTAAGCAATTGCTTGATATTATCAACGGTAATATCCCTGTTGACATTTTGACCGACTCTCTTCGATTTCCCGTCGCTTTCTGTCAGCTTACCGAATCAAAATTCGAACTCATCCGAAAGGTGCTTCCAAACATTGCACAAATTTGCAAAAATCACGTTTTAACTGATCGAGCGTGATATATAAGCTGCAAAAAACAGTAATGTCGACGAATTGAATTTTAAGATTCAATGTAAAATTTTTCGCGAATTGGTGGCGTGCCAATCGGTGGATTTCATTACATCCAAAGATGAAATCGTCACCTGAATGCAATAAGTTGATAACTTCACTTTCTACTCTTTTGAGAAATCCGCAAAAAAACGTTTAATTCTGCTCTAAACAACTTTTTGAAAACCTATTTCCTACCTTTTTTTTGTAGTTCCTCCATAGCTGCAGATATTTGGTATAAAAACATAAGGATCCTTGTCAGTGCCTGCAGAACCACTTTTTAGAAAAACTTTATTTTTGGATAAATATAAGGGTATTTTGTAAAAGTGTCTAAACATTTACAATTACAATTCTAATATGTATTTATATTTCGTCTTTATAAAGTTTTTGGCTAACGCCCACTTTTTGGTGGCGTTTTTGGTATAAAAAAAAAACATTTTTTGGTCAACTTTTAAGAAAATTTAAAACAATTTCGATGCAAAAACTTCCAAAATGGCAATATAAACATTTTGTCTTATGATCATTTCAAGTATGTCCTCCCTCATAGCATATGCCATAGAAAAATGCCGTTTTTGTCGAACCAAGGAAGATTTAGATACATTCTGAACAAGATGTGATTTCTTTATTGGATTCCCATCCAGTTTTTAGTCTCGCCCAATTTTTGAGGATATAAATTCTAAGGATGGGATGGGATGGGGTATTCAACGATTCGGACAGCGGGTTTCAGCTTTCTCATATGTTTTTTGCTAGAAGAAATCTTTTTTTAAAACCATGGCAGTTGAGAATCAATTGGTTTATTAGTAGACGTTTTTAAATTTGACCCATACGGGACCTTATTTATTGGGGCGTAACAACCCTGTTAGTACCGCCACCATGCTTTTTTCTAACAAGAACTCGTGTGGGCGGGACTACCTGTTTTATGTTTAGTCCGAACGGCAAGCTTTCATTGAAAGTCGATATTACTTAGAAGATTGGTCTAAGGACTAATGAAAATTCATTTTAATTGTTGCTACGGCTGGGTGTCGTACCAATACCTTTTGCACCACTAGTACATTATTTATTTTTATATTTTTGTTTGCATTAAAATGTAGGTGTATCGCAGGGAAGCGTACTTGGACCACTCTTGTACCTCATATTCACCGTTTTATCCCACAAACAAACGATACAATTGTTGCCGCGTTTGCTGACGATACTGCTATACTAGCACAACAATAGAGGAAACAAATATAAAATTACAAAACGCTCTCAACGAGCTTAATGAATGGTCAGAATGATGGCGGATTGCCCTTAATGAGAACAAATCGATTCATGTAGATTTTTCGTATAAACGGACAAATATTTGCATGTTTTTTTCTTCTAAATACGGCTCGAATCCCGTTTGCACATGAAGCAAAATATCTCGGAATCACACTCGTGCAGAATTAAATGGAAGTCGCATGTTAAGAAGCAATGCGAGGAACTCAAAAATTAATATAGATAACTGTAATGGTTGCTCCGAAAATATTCGAAACTTAACCTTGATAACAAGCTACTAATTTACAAGCAGGTGCTAAGACCGATTTGGACATATGGTGTACAACTATAGAATTGTACCCGTAAAACAAATTTTACCATTCAACAAAATTTAAAAAAAAATGTTAAGATCATACATCAACGCGCAACGTACATAAGCAACGAAGTTCTACCCAGAGAAATAGGTATTCCCGCGGTTAAGGATGAAACGAAAAATTTGCATGAAAACATAAAAATCGTTTATAAGGACAGGTTAACACAACAATCCTCCAAATTCTTGACGAAATTTATTGCGTCGTCTTCAAAGAACTACCCTTGGATTTAGACCGGTAATCATAAACCGTTCTATAAATTGCGGATAGAGCAGGAGCTCTAAAACCAGGAAAGTTACCTGCCAATCATTTATATGTACTCGTGATAAAAAAAATTGTTTAATCAGTCGCATACTTGAATTGAAAATACAAAAAGGTTGGTGGCCTTAATGAGTAAAAATCACACACTACTTACTGTAAGCACGTGTTGATGGTGTTTATGAAGTTTCCACCGGACATCCTGAAATGCAGTAAAGTGGAAGGCAGTCCTGTTTAAGGTAAAACAACTAAGAAACTCTCACGAAATGAGATATCCAGTAGGTAAACAGGAGTGCAAAGTCGACTGCTCAAGTATAAAAATCAATTATCTGGATATGAAAATTTCTGCTTTTAATAGGAGGAAAAGACTGCAGACTGCGGGCTTTTATTTCTTAAGCTGTTTAAGGTAAATTAGTGTAACAGCCACTGGTTCGGAAACATAATTTAAACAGGATACAGTTGGTTCATTGTAACTTATTTTGGCACACAAGCACAACATGTCAAGGGAATATTATAAGTCCATCCTTCCGCGGACATCTCATTTTACCATGGTTTCAAAAATTACAGACATCACTGACATAACATTATGATTAAAAATTAGGTATTTACGTTAACTGGGTTAAGATATCGCGTCACGAATTTAAAAAAAAAACAATCTTGGATATCACGGAACCTGCAACATTCCTGCTAATCATTCCAGTCCTATTCTATGGCACCAAAATATTGATCTCATAAGCTAACTCCTTGGTTTTGAGCGAAAATATTTTGTAAATGTATTCGGCTCGGTTCACTTTTGACAGGTTTGAGGGGATATGATTGAACGAACAATTTCGCGAGTTGTATCCGACCCTGCAGATACCGTTTTTTTTGTATTCCCCTTTGTTTGCCGAATGTCCAGTGCCCCTACAACTTTTTTGTTCTGAAAAAAAAAACCTACAACCAGAGTACCTTCAATGACTTTGTATAGTTTGTCCTTACAGCTACACACATACGAACGAATATACATACGTTGCTGAATCAATAAATCACAGAGGCAACCAACAGTAAACCCACAACACAATGTGTTTACTTAACAAGGTGCAGAGTTGTAAATGATAAAAGTATAATTACCTGGTGGTTTTAATTATGCCACTCACCTTGAGAGCTTGTTCGAGCCTTTCGTATCCCTCTGGTTAATACATTTGAATGAAGTTGTTGCTTTTTGTTGCTGTGCTTTTGCATTAAGTCATAATTAAGGCACGTATACATGGACTAAAGTAGAGGTAGAGAAAAAAAACGGAACTTCACAAAAACCTACTCTGCTCTGTTCTAATTACCAAGACAATTATTACATGGACACTAATGTAGGACGCGTTAAACCATATGGTAGTAAGTCAGTCCTATTTTATTGATGTCAAAAACTAGTTAAAGTAATTGGGCGGATGATTTATTTTTTAATTACATAAAAATTAGATGAGCCATAATAGTGGCATCATTTTTGAAAACATATAGGTAATCCGTGGATCGATAAAGGACCTTCGCAAATTCATATTTTATAGGGAATGCAATTTTAACTGTTTTGAGAGATAATCCATGGGCTCAGTTTATAGCTTAATATTAAAATCGCTTGCTTCTAACGGGTGATCAATCAAGAGGTTTTTTTTTTGTAAAAAGTTTTTTTTTGACAGATTTTTGTAAAAAGTTTTTTTTTGACAGATGGCGCGAGAGTCTTGCCAAGTTGCCATGTATTTTTTTCATCAGCATTCAGTTACACATTTTTTCATGGATAGACTTACACCCCAACAACGTTTGCAAATCGTTCAATTGTATCAAGTTTTGTGAAATATGGTTTTAGAGCGAACTTCTGGTGTACATAATCGACTTGTTGAAGCCACTATTTACCACAACATCAAGAAATCGGAGACCCAACATGTCACTATTTGATGACACTCGACCAGATAGAGCTCGGCTAAAAATATAGCCGCTGTAGCAGACAGTGTAGAGGAAAATTGCGATGAATCGATTCGGTGCCGTTTTCAACAATTTGGCCTGTCATATGGTACAGATCTTGGTTTGGAGGCATACAAAATTCAGCTGACGCAAAAATCGAAGCTGACTGACCTTCCGTTACATCATCGTTTCAGTGGATGAGCTCTCGAGAGACCTGCTGAAGATCCACTGTATTCGACCGAAAGTTTGTTAAGCGCTGAGGCCCATTTGTGAGTCAACAACCGGAAGAGGTTCTGGATCTGCAATTGCATCCACTCAAAACAACCGTGTGGTGTGGTTATTACCCGATGGAATCATCTTTTCTTTAAATTTGGCTTGCTTGTTCTGTAGACGTGGACAAGACGTATCCTATATACCATATTTCATTATCCTAGCTCAAAATATAAGGCACAAAGAGCGGTACGTCACCGGTCTTTGGGCCTTAGACGGATAAACGAACGAACAGACAGACAAACATGGCTTATTTGACTCAGCTAGCGATACTCAGTCGATCCATATACTTAAGGGTATTATCATAAAAAAATTATTTCTCATTACAAGCTATGTATCAAATCTGATATTCCCCTATGGGATAGGGTATACAAATATTCATTGGAGTGAGTACTTTCTGTCCTCATATTTGGCTGTGAGCATATGTCGAGGGAACAGTGGTTTAGAATTTGTGTGTTATACTACCAAGTTGGGTGTGAAATCCCCAAAGTAACAATAACGAAGTTTTTTTCCCTGAAAAAGTCACGTTGATCAGATGATCATAAAATTCCACCTCGAAAGAGGATTTATGCCTATCTGTAGCAGGGATTTCCCATCAATGTACCTCTGTTTCGAATTAGCTCAAAAGGCTATTATATAATCAGTTTGAAAATAGTAAATACTAGGTAAAGTTGGCTTAGGTTAGGCTTAAAAGGCTGCAAGTGGCTTACTGGCATACTTGCACCAGATTTGGTCAGTTGTGTTCAGTTGTATCTTTGGAAGTTTTTTCTCCACCTACATAAATCGGCATAACACAGCTAACCAAACAATAGAAGCTTCAATGAATAAGTAACTAACAAACATCTCCCGGAGGCTTAGGGGAAAAAGTTGTGAGTAATAATTGAAGTCATTCCTTACTCCCTCCAGAAAACGGATGTAACGTAAGCTAAATACAAAAGGCAAAGGCTGATTTACTCGCTAGAATCGTTGAAGAAAATGCATTCCTGAACTCGGAACAAGTCACTTCATGATGTAAAATTTCGCCCTCGAATAATAGACGCATCACTTGGACCTGGCTGATTCCCCCTTATCATACTTATCAAATGTGAACCGTAACTTCAACCCTCCCGTTGCGGTTTATTTCTTAAGTCGTGTGATTTAGCTGGTTTTCCTTAGATGCGAGAAAATTGGTCCAGTCAAACCGACCAATTCTTCCCAAAAAGGGAAGAAGTTTTCTGCCTCAAAATTACAGAGCCATTGTTTTACCATCCAAAGGTAATGACTTTCAAATGTAATGACAAAAAAAATTACCACCGAGATTTTCGATTACCTAGAAAGGACTGAATGAATACGTGATCCGTAACATGAGTTCCGAAAGAAACGATCAACTGGAGACTTGCTAAGCTATGTAACTAGAGACTAGCTGAGCTATGTAACTAGTTACCAATTTATGAACATCTGCGATGGAAAAGCATAAAGAAACGAAAGCTTTTCAGCTGAATATTTCCAAGGCTATTAATCGAGTTTGGCACAGAGCCTTGCTGAGCAAATTGACTGCATACGAGCTACGTTAAACACTATCTTGCTGGATGAAAAACTTACTTCTAGGCATATCTTTACGAGTAGTGTATGAAGACGTTTCCTTAGATAGATTATTTACAAAAGCTGGATTTCCGCAAGGAGCAATTCTTTTACGCACTCTATATCTGCTGCACATTGATAATATTTTTGGGCAAACTAACATTTTTAGTTTTTCAAACGACAGTGACCTGATAGCGACTAAAACAAATGAAACGCTTATTAGCGCTTTTGTTGCACACTATCAGTGATCTATAAATGAAGACCTATAAAAGGTAATGCTCTGGAAAAAGGAAAATCGAGTTCAAATCAAATATAGCGCAGTATACAAGATTAACAAGCAAGGAAAACTCTAAGCTTCCAAATACAGCCAAATGCCTTCAAGGCATCACAATTGGTTCAGGTCTATCTGTGCGAAAAATCAGCGGCAACTAAGCAACGTTGCCTTTCTGGAGCTAAATGGTATTTTTCGTCAGCTCCGCATCTTTTTTTCAATAAAGCCCATGTATGACCAGCTCTTGAATTCTGTACTTACATTTGGATATCCGCCCCATATCATACACTTTAGTTTGGACAATATCCTGCGATGACCAAACCGACTTGTAGACTTTAAATCTCAACCTTTGTATAAGATGAAAATTTGGAAAGGTCTGTCTCTTTATTACATGTATTATAATGGCAGGTATTCAGAATAACTCCGAGAAATAATCCGAAGACTTGTTACACATCAACGACCTATAAGACACACATTTGTAGCTGAAAAGCACACAGTCCATCAATATAACGACACGAACAACGAAATACTTAATTTTTTGCTTGCCATAAAATAAGGAAACACTGGTGCGAAGTACCACAAGACTCATTATCGTCAACTTGCTATCTACAACACCTTAAGGGAACTTTTATTATACATCTGGAAGCATCAACTCGGGGTGATCTTCAGGTGCTATTGGTTCGCCTCATACCTACGAAAAGTCTACTTATTTAAATCCATCCCAAGCTTGTATAAATAAGAGGAGGAGGATTTTTACTTTCTTGTTGCGTAAGCAGTAAAGATTTTAAAAAAAAATTGGGGATTTTAGGAAAACGATTTCGGACAGAGCTGGGAAAACTAGATAAAGAGTTATCAATGCTTCTGACTCCATGCACGGAAACCAGATTGACTTGGACAAGTTACCTAAAAATTTTGGCTAACCAGTTTCAAAATAAGATCTTCTTAGCAGCCATAAATAACCAAGAGAGTTTCTTACTGGCCTATTATCCATAAATGATGCATAAAAACCACTCAATTCCGCTTAACTGCAATTTTGTATTTCCAAATATAAAGCACCCTTTTGTATCTTCATCAAACACATTCTATGGCGAATTTGGTTGTTCTCCATTTACAAACCGTTGAAACTATCTAGCGTTACTGCCCCTCCATTGTAACCACTTCTAATTGAAAACGAGACCCATTTGAATTCACAAAACGTTTACCCACTCATTCCGTTCGGCCATTCTCACAAACAAGCTTGTTATAGATACTTCGTAACAGTTCCCTACAATGATGCTTGCGAAGCTTCAATGGTTCTAGAATTTTGTTTTTTCGTTTCGTATTTCGTTTTGTTGCCTCGATACAGCCTGCATCGATAGTAGGTCCTGATGGCATAACAATGGTTATAGCCTTAGAGCATTGTGCTGCACCGAGCACCAAGAGTGAGAAAGGATTCAATTTTGCTTGGTCAAATGGCAAATAACAACATAGGTAACTGTTATGGGAATTGAAATGCAAAATTGTTGTCACAGTTGTTTGCTAAAATATCACAATCCAAATGTGTTGCAGTAGATTCACTTTGGTAAGAGTATCTTACTTAATTGGCCCAAATGATTGTCAATCAATTGCAAGAGTTTAAGTGGTGTTGAAGTAGGACTATTGCTGCTGAGATATGTGATATCGCATGACTTGCAGCAAGTCATTGCCTGTGAGTGCAGAGAAAATCTTAATAAGTAATAATATTGATTTTACTAAATTGTTTGCCCATATGATTGGAGAGTCGTGTAGATTTGGATAAGATACGATTTCGATACATGTTGTCGAAACTAGGTGAGCCCCTTGGAAATTTGCTTATATAAGTCAATTACACATTTCACCAAAGCAACAAAGGACATGCAATCGGAATGGATGTTAAGAATTCAGAGGAATGACTGTTTCTACGGGCTATGAGGTTTGACCCATAACCAACGAACTTTGGTCAACTTCAGAAATATGCCACAGACATTTTGCTGGGTTTGATTATCCAAAAGTAGGGATAGATGTTTTTAGCAGTATTTTTGAAAAATCCATAGCCTCCACAATACCACGTATGAAGACAGACTTCTACTAGACCTTGGCAGAATAAATATCCAAATGTCGAAGACTAGTGTTTACAATATAAATAAGCAAAGAGAAAGGACACGACTAGTATGTTGGATCTCTCCGACGAAAATTCCCAACTGAGGCTCGCAAGGAAAACTAGGAAGAGCTCTAGCTTTTCAAGAAAAAAAAGACAGAGAAAGAAAGATGTGCCATCATGAGTATGTATGGATGGCCTTCAGAGTTTATACTAACGAAAAAAAAACGTGAAAGTCAGGGATAAGCAACCCGGAATGCATGAGCAAACCAAAACGTAAAGGTGTGAATTTTTGCCTTAAACGGCGCTGGGAACAAAAAATCGCATCGTTAGACAGATCAATCACATTGGTAATGACTAAATGAATCTATCCAGCGTACTATGTGAACGTCTAAGACGTTCAGCAACATATAAATCGGCACGCACCAGCAAGGCCTTCGGCCCTGAAGATCGACTACTGACCAAATTTTCACACGGAGTCAAATACTGGAAATGACCAACGAATTTCAAGTCGAAAGTCACCATCTATTTATCGACTTCAAAGCCGCATATGATCTTCAGGAGCTCTTTATGGCGATGGCAGAATTCGGAATCACGGCAAAACTAGTTCAATTGTGTCGCGTGACGCAGAAAAAACACGCGCTGCAACCTGCAGTTTGGAAGTAGTTCCTCCGATCTATTCGATACATGCACCTGATTTTGGAAAGGAAACGCGCTGTCATGCGACTTCTTCAATCTCGTACTGGTGCAGATAGTGCGCAGGGCAGGTGTCAACACGGAAGGCACTATCTTCAACAGGTTGGTCCAGCTCCTTGGACATGCGGATGATATTCACATGATCGGTCGCTCCCAGAGTGCCGTGTTAGAAGCGTTCACGGCGATTGAAGAACAGGCAAAATCCGTTGGCCTTAAAATAAATAAGGATAAGGCGCTGCCGTGACAAAAGGCGAAGCGACATAAGGTTTGGCAAAACAACAGGGTTGTGTGCTCTAAAAAATCCTAATCCTGCCAGTTCTGCTCTATGACGATGACTGCTGGACGAGAAGCAAGAAGGGAGAGCTATTACTGGGCTCCTTCGAAAAAAAAATTCTTCGGTGGATTTTTGGTCCTGTGCGCGAGGAGGGCGAATGATACAACCGTGAACTCTATGATCCGTAGGAGGTTGTGCATAAAGTCCAAAAAGCCAAAACAAATCGACTATATTGGCTCAGGCACATCTAGCTAATGGACAATAATACTACAACTAAGAGCATCTTAAAAATCCAGGCCTCAGGTTCGAGGAGACAAGAAATACCGAACTTCCGTTTCAAGGACTAAGCCATCGCGGATGCCAGAGAACTTGGTCTGGACAACTGGGAGCAGCGTTCCCGGGATCGTAAAGGATGGAAGCCTGCAGTGTCTCAGGCAGAGACACTGCATGCCTTAAGGTCTGTCTGAATGTCAAAAAAGATCTTATCTGTTGCAATATACAACAACTTCAACGGCTTCTATTAGTGTGATTTAAGGGTGAGATAGTCCGCAGTTTATTAAATCAGAACATCATTCGATGGAGATATAACAAAGAGACGTTATGAAGGCCTATAAGATCCTTCATGCGTCTAATCATGTTGTGATTTTAGGGCTGGGCAGTCCGCAACGTAGTAAAACTTAAATTTTTGTAGGATCCTGTCGACACCCAAAAACTTCAAAAAGAAGTCCAAAATTGACCAAAACATCATCGAAAGATACTATTGACACACAAATAATTTTAAAAGGTACTCCTCGATCACCACATTTAAGTCGTAAATTATATCATTTATTTAGGTGATGTATACAGAGTCATGCCTAGGTTTAATAAGATATCCAAATTCATCTGAATGTGCAGGACGAATCTATATAAGAAATAATTGCTGATCCAGAAAGGTCGAGATTGACCACACTAAACTACATTTTGCATTCGAAACAAAAAAAGGATTTTAGCAAAAAGAACATAAAAGTTTGATGGATACAATACTATAAGTAACAAAACTTTTTGTTTAAGCTTTTACGAAAAAAACAAACACAAGAAAAACAGACACTTGTTCAGACAGTTTATCAAAATCTTTTATTGCTCGACAAAAAACAACGATTTTCTTCCTGAGCGTTTTATCAAACCCAATGATTTTGCATCAAACGCTTTTTCAAAAATTTTAAAATTTTACCAAAAACATTTTTTATTGAAAATGCCTTTTAAAAGTGGACATGGCAAACAACCTATATGTACAAAATATAGATATTGGGATTAACTACAAATGTAGTTAAATACTTTTAAATACTTTTAAAGATTTGTGCCTCCAAGTTAAGACTACATATACGTTAGGTGTCTGTGTCTGTGTCTGAACTTACCTCCAAAATTCTTCTCTTTTTGCCTGTCAAAATCAGATACCATCCCCTCAATCTAAGTCCATTTTATAGAACGTCAACAATTTGGTCACAAGGGACTTCGAAATTAGTCCAACTTTCCCAACACGATGCTTATACCTAACCTCGGGGTAGGCAAACGGAAATGGACTCCATTGAAATTAATAACTTAACCCTAATCTATATTATCACCTCAATCCAGTAATGAATGTAATTTTAAAAAAATGCATTCAAGGCTTCAACTTTACCACTACCACAATACCATAAGTAAACCATCACTGAAATTTTGCACGTGTGCATAAGAGGATGCATGTCATATATCATAGTCCTACCAGTGAAGGAAATACAATTTTATTCATTGCACCACCGCACCAGCATGGCTTCACAGGAAGAGGTTAAATTAATTAATTACTCAGTTCTAGACAAACACAAACTTTTCAGGTGTAATATTTGCATAATTTATTACAGTTTTAGCGTATAGCTACGAATACGAACGTGTACTAATGATTTATTTGCATGCACACACGCGGATCGTATTATTTGAATTGCTTGGTAATCCGTTTCTGACTTTGATGAAAAACTTAAATTCATTTCGAGTTGAAATTTACTTACATGAGCATGAATTGGAATTTTACATTTATTGGAACTTTGTGCACGTGAGCTTATAATTTGTTTCAATATTTAATGTCAATCTTTATCGAATTAGTTGGTAACCTTATATTCACATAGATTGCTGGTGGCCTACATAAGCATGATTATTGTTTTCTAATTTCTTTTTTACCGATTAACTTTAGAAAAAAATTAATTCAGCTGGCATGCAGAACTTCAGTTATGGTCGTCGGAAATTAATTTTCACCTTTAGTATGTGTTCTGGGGAATGTCAGTTTTCCATAAAATTGATGAATAAACTCCATTTAAAAACAAAACACATTCTAAATTAAAACTAAATCTGTTGTTTTTGAAAATAGTTACATTTTTTCAATTAAAATTTTTTGACAAAAAAACCTTTTTGGTTTAGGATAAAAATCTAAATAACCAAACGGGCAAAAGCAACGCACCTTTTCGCCAGGCTACATTCACATAGAAATATATAAAATAGAAATGCAATTGAAAAAAGGGTTGGGCTTGGTTTTATTAAGGGAAAAATTTGAATAATCATTTAAGAACATATGAGATGGCAATAATCCGATGTCCAAATCGTTTAAAAACCCATCCAATTCCTTAAATAAATTTTCCTAAAAAGTGAACTTGACAAAAAACTGAATGAGGATGAAATATAGCAAGTAGGATTGATCTCAATATTTTGGAATGGATCTCAATATCTTTATTCATGAAAATTATTTTTTACTAAGCAAAGTGTTTATGGTTCTCAAACCAGGATAATCACTGAATGAAACAAAATCTTCAAGACCTATTTAACTTCTTCCAATAATTTCAAAAGTTTTTAAAAGGATATTACTCGGACACTTACATCCCATTATTGAGCAGAAACGCCTTTTACCTGACCATCAATTTGGGTTTAGAATTAAACAATCGACTGGACCAATTGCTAATGTAATTGAAAAAACTTTCGAATGAAAGAAATTTTTCTCAGCCGTATACCTTGATGTGTCACAAGCTTTTGACAAGGTCTGGCATAGAGGCATGCAATACAAATTAAGACAAGTTCTGCCTGACAAATTATATAAAATCCTCGTGTCGTATCTTGAGCATAGACTCTTCCGTGTGAAACTTGGAAACGAATATTCTGATTTCAAAGAAATATTGGCAGGAGTATCCCAAGGAAGCGTCCTTGGACCACTCTTGTACCTCCTATTTACACGTGATATGCCATAAACAAACGATACAATAGTTGCCACGTTTGCTGACGATACATTTGTACTAGCAGTTGGCACAACAATAGAGGAAACAAATATGAAATTACAAAACGCTTTTAACGAGGTTAATGAATGGACAAAATCTTCGCGAATTGCACATAACGAGAGCAAATCGATTCATGCAGATTTTTCATATAAACGGTAAACCAATTTGCCTGATTTTTTTCAATACCGTTCGAGTCCCTTTTGTAAATGAAGCAAAATATCTCGGAATGACTCTCGATGCAAAATTAAAATGGAAGTCGCATGTAAAAAAGAAATGCAAAGAACTTAAAAATATATACAGGGAACTGTGCTATTATACAAGCTGTACAAGCTGCTTTTGACTTTACATATCCCCACAGGAAAAAGTCTAACGGTGTGATATGTAAAGTCAAAAGCTTATGCCGACAAACACGCTTCGATTCAGGCCTTGGAGGAAAACATCACGCGTGTCATTCGCCAGTTACCAGTCGAAATGCTCGAACGAGTGATCGAAAATTGGACTCAACGGATGGACCACCTGCGACGTAGCAACTGCCAACATTTGATAGACATTATGTTCAAAAAATAAATGCCAAAGAATATTCTTTCAAATGATAATAAACATTCTCCATTAAATTTGAATTTTCTGTGTTTTTTTCTTTAAAAAAGTTGGGAACCTCGAAATGGATCACCCTTTACAAGCAAGTGCTAAAGCACATATAGTTGTATACTATATGTGCTTTAGCACTGGGGTTGTACCAGTGAAACGAATCTAAAAATTTTACAAACTTTTGAAAACAAAATGCTTACATCATTCGCCAATTTTGCACGCACATATATAAAAAACGTTTATTGGGACACGTTAACACAACGATCATCCGAATTCTGAACTAAACAAAATTATTGTGGCGTCTTCAAATAACTAAGCCCTTAGATTGGTCCCGATAATAACAAACCGCGCTATAAATTGCGGAAAAAGTAGGAACTCTTAAAGAAAAGTTTCCTGCCAAAGATTCATAATTCGTGATGAAAAAATTTCTAGATAAGTTGCATACTAGCAAGCGTTTAATGGATCTAAAGACGAAATGTTTATATTGACTTTACCAACTGTTTTGCATCAAACGTTTTTCGAGTTTCGCTTAATTTTCACCGAAAACAGTCTTTTTCTGCAAAACGTGTCAAAAAACATATGAGAAGGCTACAATCCACTGTGTGGATTGTTTTTTACCCTATGCCATCCCATCCTTAAAACAAATATCCTCAAAATGTCAGCATTTTCGCGATGAAATATAGAAAATGTCATCGTCAGAACATATTGTTCAGACAGTTTATCAAAATCATTTATGGTTCCACAAAAAACATCGTTTTTCGCCTGGTTATGCTGTGAGGTAGTGTATCGAAATGGTTTTTGTATGAAAACGCCTCTAAAAAGTTGGTGTGGTTTAAAATGATATATGGAAGAAATGTTTATATTTGCAGAAACAATGATTTTGCATCAAAATTTTTTTCGAAATGCTTAAAACGTTTTCAGTATCTCTAACGGTTTGGCCTAAAACTATGTTTTTCTGATATGGGGGCGTGGCAGCGGGGGAATTTCAAAAATGTTTACACTTGTTCTGCTGGGAGCAACAACAAGCACGTGTAAGGCCAAATTTAAAGCCAAAAAACTGGTGACGTACGGACGGACGGACAGACATGGCTAAATCGACTCAGCTATCGATTCTGAGTCGATCCATATACTTTGAGGTATACCTAGCTCAATTATTTCTCTATGTTACAAACTATGTATCAAAACTAATATAACCCTATGGGATAGGGTATAAACATGGATGAAAAATAGATTTTTAAATTGTCTAATCATTTGGCTCAGACATATTTTTAAAAATTTCTTACCGTTTGAGCAAAAACAGCCTTTTTCTGAAGTATAGGCTACAGAGTACAAAATGTGTCTGTATTACAGCTCCACCATTTTTTTTCTGTGACATGAATACCAATAAATTGTCAAAATCAGATATTATACCCTCAATCTAAGTAAATATATCGTCAATTATTTATGTTATTAGTTTTGTTATTAAGTTTGTGACATAGCGAAATAATTTCGATAGTTATAACTTAAAGTATATGGATCGATTGCAAAAGAAGAAGATTCACAGGTTGATGTCATCTGTACAGAGTACGTTAAAGCTCTTGATCGAGTAGACCACAAATTGCAAACATAAAAATTGGAAGCACTTGGTATCTATTAAATACTTCACAATTGGATTGCATCTTACCTAAGTGATAGGAACCAGGAAGTCACTTGGGACCTTTGTTGTTTGCTTCATTATTGAACGATATTGATTCAAGGGTGTCTTTCTGTAAAAAGTCAGGGGTTTGTAGGTAACTAGAAGTTTTCATGTAGAGTCCATACTGTAGCCGATTGCCAAAAGCTACAGGTTGACATAGACGCAATTACGGATTGGTGTAATTGTTATCACTTGCAACTGAACTTAGGAAATGAAGGTGGCTTATATTCTATGGTTACTATATAGCTGGGCACTTAAAAACTAGACACATTAAGGAAATTTATTTTCCACTGAGTCCTTGATTAAAAGCAGTCCTCCTGTATAACATAAGGAAATTTTGTTATAAGATAATGTGGTATGTGTGTTTAATTTATGCGACTTTAGGAGTCCGTTGCAAGCACATTTTTTTTTTTCTAGGAATTTGTATATCATGCTGTCGATTTTTCAAATTCGTACTCTTTTTTTACGAGTTCAACCTAAAAAATTTTGTGTCTCTGATAGCGAAAAACATAAATAACACATTTGAAAACTTAGCGGTGAACTATTGCACCATTCGGCGTATCTCCCGTTCGGGAAGGCACAACCCCAAACTTGGGCTTCACCCAGAAAAGGTTATCTGGTGGAATCGAAAGGACCAATGCACTTTTCATTAATTCAACCAGGGAAAACGATAAATGCAGTCAATGAATATTGTGAGGACATTGACATAATGCATACGAAATTGGCTGAAAAGTAGCCTGTGTTGTCAAATAAGTATGGCCCGATCTTTTTGCATGACAATGCTAGCCGCTCGCCTCGAAGAGACTGGCACAACACGAGATGCTGCCACTTGCCAGGCGTGGCAGACCCGGGAGTAGCCGTTCTGCAGAGAATATTGCTGCTGTAGCCGAAGATGTCATGGAAGCGCCGTCGACATCGACCAGACGACGTGCCACGCAAATGGGTATCAGTCGACGGTCTTTACAGTGAATTTTGGTACAAGATTTGAAGATGTTTCCGTACAAAGTCCAGACGGTGCATCAGCTGTTAGGTGCTGACCGCCAATCGCGTCTAACATACGCTCTAGCCATTCTTAATCACCACCAAGAGGAAGATGATTTTTCATCAAAAATAATCATGAGTGATGAGGCCCATTTCCATCTTAGCGGGTACATAAATAAGCAAAATTTACCCTTCTGGGGCACTGAAAATCCGCGTGTAACCCACGAGGAGCCATTACACCCGCTCAAAGTCACTGTATGGTGTGCTGTTTTCGCTGGAGGAGTCATCGGACCTTTTTTCTTCGAAGACGTCGCGGGCCAAGCGGTTACTGTGAATGGTGAGCGCTACAGAGCAATGATCAACGAGTTCTTTTTGCCGCAACTTAATAAATTGGGATTGGAAAACATGTGGTTCCAACAGGACGGTGCAACGACACACACTGCACGTGCCACAACCGATATGCTGAAGGATACGTTTCCCGGGCGCCTAATCTCCCGTTTTGGCGATTTGCACTGGCCAGCAAGATCGCCTGATTTGACCACTCCAGACTTCTTTCTGTGGGGCTTTTTGAAGTCGCGGGTTTATGTCAACAAGCCTCAGACTCTTGCAGCTCTTAAATACAATATCCGTCAAGAATGTGAGGACCTATCGCCGGAAGTTTTGGCCAAAGTGATGGCAAATGCCATAAAAAGGGCTCAAATGACAATCAACTGTGGCGGCGGCCATTTACATGACATCATATTCTCGACTTGATGTAAAAAAAATTAAAAGACCAAACAAAAATAATCCACAAGAAGAATCAAAGTTTTTCTTTTTTTTTTAAATTACAGCCAAAAAACATCGGAAGGATATTTTCACGCCACCTTGTATTACTTTACATATCCACACAGGAAAAAGTCTAACGGTGTGATATGTAAAGTCAAAAGTTTATGCCGACAAACCCGCTTCGATTCAGGCCTTGGAGGAAAACATCACGCGTGTCATTCGCCAGTTACCAGTCGAAATGCTCGAACGAGTGATCAAAAATTGGACTCAACGGATGGACCATCTGCGACGTAGCAACGGCCAACATTTGATAGACATAATCTTCAAAAAATAAATGCCAAAGAATGTTCTTTCAAATGATAATAAACATTCTTCATTAAATTTGAATTTTCTGTGTTTTTTTCTTTAAAAAAGTTGGGAACCTCGAAATGGATCACCCTTTATAAGGAAATATAAGTCTTATGCGGTTTCATTTCACAGAGAGGACCAGTTCAATGTCCGTAGAGTTCTTCTTACTTATTCGAAATAACTACATAAACCTGTTACAGTAACGGTGTAACACTTCATTCTCAGCCTATTCAAGGATAGCCTACAACAGCTGCAACAACCTTCATTATGTTAATATTATTCAACAAGAGTGAATTTATAAAGATGAGAGCATCCAAATTGATTAAAGTAGTTAGGACTAAATTTGCAGTTGAAATGTCGATACCCGTAAGCCCCAATCGCTGTTGGATTTTCAGAAACCTTTAGGAAGTTATAAAATCCAAAAAAAAAAAAAAAACATCCCCAATACGAAGCAGCAAATATCACCACACACACTGTCATTTACTTGAATTCGTGCACACATAAAAATTATATTATTGCTCGGAAATTTAACGCCTCCTTAGCGCTCCTCGAAGAAATACATGCCATAACTTCAACGATCAATTACTTTAAAAGCATTCGTGCCAGCAGCACATTTTATATGTTTGTATGTGTGTATTTTGTTTTTATAAATTTCGCAAACAACTCAGACAAATAAAATCAGACAATCGAATTTCGACAAACAAGGATACCCCAACACACACCCTGTATAGCTGCGTGTGCTGCTTTTATATTTGTTTAGATATCCATGAAATGAGATATGTGTATATGATTGCGATGGTTCTCGGAGGAAGTAGGTGTGGGCTGGAGGACGAAGTGATTTATTTATGTGTACAGGTAATACACATCTTGTATTTATTTTACACGTTATCTTTCTTTTATTGACTGGTTTCTAATTTTGTAACACAATAATGCCGACTTGCTTGGGTATACAGAGCTTTCGAAAGTACTGGTGTAGGGATATTTGACTTTATCGTCAGCCGTATTCGCACAATTCCTTCAGATTATATAGGGTCGTGTGCTTGTGATATTTTTGTAAGGCTACAAATATCAAGTAAAGTTGATAATTAAACAAATAATGGAGGTTATTCGTTGGAGAGTCTTTCATTCTTTAACAGTGATGTGGAACACTGGGAGCAAACAGTTCACTTATGGCATGCAGTTTTGGCATTAACGAAATACATGGTCTAAAACCTACCTTCTCTATTTATTTGTGTGCGCGGATTTACATTTTTGCCACAATAAATTTCACTCCTGTTTAAGTTCGACTGTGAACGGTAACCGACCCTGAACAAAGTTTTGAGCTTAACTTTCAAATGATCGCTACTTTGGGGTCGAACTAAATTTTGAAAAATATTAAAAATTATTAAATATTATCAGGAAAAGTATGGTTGAAAATTTCTAAATTTTGATCTATATTTTCAATTTATTTTATTCCTGGGGTCGTCTTAGATTTTGATCGCAAATTAAACGAGTGGTGGGTGCATGCGCGAAGTTTATGGTTTGGCCAAATTAAGGACAACCTTTGCATTCGTTTCAGTTATTGATGTTAAAACGTACAAAAAAACACAGGTATGAGAAATTTATTAATGTTTATCAATGTCGTTGAGGTTGTCAACAAAGTATTCGCGTTTTAAAATATATGTGAGCCGTCGTTAGTTTTTGAGCTAAATTTCCAATTTCAAAAAAACGTCTGTAGGTCAAATCGCCCGCGTCGTTTGGGATCTAATGTCAATAACAAACTCCAGACGGAAGACATACATTATTTAAAAATTTGGAACTCGGGGTAAATTGCAACTTCAAATTTTCGCTTTACGCTTCCCTACGTACCTACACTGAGGAAAGTAAAAAAACAGGACTGTGCGCAAAAAACAAACGTGTTTGTTAATATAATTGGAAATAGAAAAATATTTGGTCATACGAAGCGTTCAAATTTTATAAATTCATCAATTATCATGGCGACAAAATAATAACAACTTAAAAGTAAATTTAGAGTAAAATAAAATAAAAACTCACCTTTTGTTGGGTAGTGAACGATATAAGACGATGATGATAGTGTCCTGAAATTTATAAAAAAAAATCCATTACTAAAAATTCAATACGCTTGTCATAGGGATAAGACTTTTGTAAATTTGCGGAAAAAATGAATTTGCCTTGTTCAGATTGCATAACATCCTCTTGCAGAAGCCTATTTTAAGTGTTGAACATATGTCCATACTATGTTACATGAAGCTAATTTTAACCCTTGTTTCCATTAAAAAATAGTAATATGTAATCTGTCCTCAGAATACCCAAGAAATCAGGTAAACACAACAACCACGATAATCCTACAAGGGAGCTAACCTATTAATCAGGCTAGGAGGAATACATGACATAGGGGCTTGTGATTCCCGTGGTATCAGATTAAAGCCTCTGGTCAAGCTCCGCACGATCATCTTCATGAGTCCCTTACAGCCCATTCCAGATTCCGTAAGTTACCTAGCAGCACTACTAACCGATGTCAGTGATCAGTAGCGGCACCAAGCTACTTTTTGAGCTCATGTTTGTTCTTTTTTATGACTACGCATTGCTTTATCGAATTAAAGCAATGATTACCAGTATGCCCACGTTGTACCCCGTCACAAGCTCATTCATGAGCTTCATGAAGCTTCATCACCCCACAACAAATCAGAAATAACGTGAAAAAAATGTATGCCGAAACACTGCAATTGCAAAAAAAACAGCCGAGGACTTCGAGCAGCGCCTATCGCTTAATTTCTCGATTAATACCATACCACCAGCATTGAATGTCGAAGAGCAACGATGTTAACAAGCCATTCTATCAGCCGCAACTGATGTGGTAGGTTTCTCTTGCCCACCAGCAAGAAACCTTTGATTTAATAAGGAATGCCGAAAAATGCTCGCAGTCCAGCATAAAGCCTACAAGCCCAAGCTGCAGGTTAAGATGAGAGTTCCCATTGAGCTCTATTGTCAAAGAAGAAGGAAAAAACACGGGCTTTTCGGAAAGAAAATTAAAGCAAGAAAAGCGCTCTATTGAGGATATAGACAGGTGCTACTCCAGGAACGATGATCCCAAGTTTTGCCAAAAGTGTAAAACGTGAATGCCATGGATACACAGAATGCTGTCCAGACGAACAAGTAAATGGACATAGTCGATACTGAAGATATTGTAGAACCACTTCTGCAGACTGTTTAAAGGCGATGAAGTACATTCCGCTGCCAGGCAGAACGAACCATGCGATATTAGCAATGACAGCGAGAACTACAATCCACCCGAAGTGAAGATAGCAATATCTAAGCCCGAGCTTCAAAAGGATGCCGGATATGATGGTCTTCCTGTCGAGATTTAAAGGCGGTGCAGATGACTTGGTAAGTAACATTTATCAACTCGTTAGCCGAATTTGGTCGCATGAAAGTATGTCTGAAGAACGGAACTCCGAATCGTTGGTCCTAAGAACCCTCTGAGACCCTCTGAACTGTGCCAACTGCAGAGGATCTGACATAATATTCGAATTTCTGAAACTTTCTATCAAACAAAATGATCGGTCTTTATCAGTGTGGTTTAAGGCCAGGAAAGTCCACAAATCTTCACAACGTTAGTACCCAAGGCCTTTCACAACCATTC
This sequence comes from Rhingia rostrata, assembly GCA_949824845.1. Classification (NCBI taxonomy): domain Eukaryota; kingdom Metazoa; phylum Arthropoda; class Insecta; order Diptera; family Syrphidae; genus Rhingia; species Rhingia rostrata. The sequence goes on from OX463757.1 coordinate 95,685,158, forward strand.
ATGAGTGCGGTTGTACTCCTTGCACGATGGAGGGACCTCCTGTTTTCTGCCAACTACGATCGGCTAATTTTTTCTTGACAATTGATATTACTTGGGTGATTTGTCAGACCATCACACTTTCTGAAAAAGCCTATGAAAACGAAATCGATACCAACCAACTATTCATTGATTTCAAAGACGCATAGGACAGCATTTATAGAGACAAACTATACAGAACCATGTCTATTTTTGGTATACCCCCCAAACTCGTCCGTCAGTACAGGATGACGAAGAAATATTCTCCCTGGTCCATTAGGGTCGGAAACGTCCTCACCGACACATTTGAAAAATACTACCAAAACTATTTGGTAATATTTGCATTGACGGGCTATTGAGAAGAAGACTCAAAGAACTATACGAACTGTACCGCCCCATGCTCCTAGTCAAAAAAAAAACGCATTGGACGTTTATGATGGCTATGACATATAGAACGACCAATACTGCGGTTCGCAGAGTCATCGATTTCCATCTGGACGTCAGACGCAGTTGAGGAAGTCCTCGTCTTAAGTGGCGTGAAAAAGTAGAAACCGATCTCAACTAACTAGGAGTTCGCAACTTGAGGAAGTTAGCTAAGGACCGGGCTTATTAAAGAGACATGTTGGTTGAGGCACAGGTTCCACATTGCGGTGCAACTGTGCCACTTTTCTGATGATCAGTCTACAGATTATCATTTGTATTGCAATAAGATTGAGTATCAGTTATACGCCTTGTGGGTTATGAGTTCATCAGCTTGGGAATGCTCGGAGTGATAAGGCTATCATAATCAGTGTCATGATACCTTGTTGAAGTGTGGTGAAGTAAAAGTGGAATGATTCCTCTTAAAGAGATAATAGCCTTACAGATAAATAGGCCTTCGAAAACAGTAATAAATTTCGGTAACAATTTTGAATTAAGAAAGTACAATCAATTTTAATGTTTTAAAATAACAGCCTCGCTCCGAAAGCATTTTATGTCATAATCAATAATTTTGGGACACAAAAAGAATTCCACACAAAATCATCAAGCTAAACATATTCCAAACATCCCCTTCCCCCACCCATATAACCATCAACATCCATGATAATTCGAAATATTCGCATTCAAAATCGAATGGTAATTTCACAAAATTTAGCCTCTAATATTGGTTTTGAATTAATTAGAAAACGTGATTAAAATTCTCAATTAAATGCGGACAACTATTATGGGATTCATGTTCTGGACGGGGTTAAAGGGAAATCCGTTTCATGTATAGATACGAGAAAATTAGATTTTCGATGACAGTGGTCGTTGGCTGGGTCCGAAACTGGACCTCAATTTAGTTTAATTGTGTAAATTTAATCCCGAATATGCAGATGCATCCACTCGATACACTTTGACCGCTTGAAAGCGAAACTTTGAAATGAGCAAATTTTGTAATTTCATACTTGCACATCGAGAACTAATAATGCAATTGCATGTACCGTTGTTTATTTGATGGCATGCCATTTGCTGATAAGGAATCCAATAAATTGTATTGTACGAATAATCGGTTTTGTTTTGTCTGCAAGTTATAACCCGATGAGGTTATTGTCCTTAATTAGTCATACGCGAATGAGCTATCTCAGTTGAAAGCTATCCTGGAATCGTTCTAATTGTAGGGGGTGGTCATTAAGTAGCTATGATGGAACTTTGATAACCCACTGCGGCCATGTAATTGAATTCGGGTGTACAACAGACACGTATATTCATAATATGCGATTGCTCATATTACGATTGAAGGACTGAATATTGTTTGCTTTTTTTTTTTATTAAAATTCGAATTTTCTTGTTCAAAAATAACCGTAGATTGGCATTTTTCGGGCGAAAGTTTTGAATGTATATCTGATCAAATGTGTATCTGATCAAATGTTTACCAATATGATGGAAATTGTTGTAAAAATTTAGATTAATATCTTCTGTTCGATTCAAATCGAAATCTTAAATGGCTCTTTCTAGTGCCGGACATTTGCAGATGAAATGGGAGCGGTTTTCTCTCTCATTTGTATTTAATGTGTTCTGCCACACTACCCCGAACAACAGCAATGTTTTCCGCAGAACGAACTCGGCGAGCCTGTACAGGTGTTTCCACATTTTCTACAGCCCCGGTTTGCTGAAGTTTGCGCTCAATTCTCCCGGTTGTGACGCTTGTGCTGACCAAACAAAATCATCAAGTGCACAAAACTGGGTAAAAAACTTGAGGTTAAGGAGTGACTCACAATTAATGTCGAATGGTTAGGATGAACCACTCTTTATATCGGTCGACTCGGAATAGCTAATTGAGTCGGTCAAACCATGTCTGTCTGTCCATCTGTCTGTATGTCACCGACTTTTGGGCATTAAAATTTGAGCATGAGTGCTGAAATTTGGTATATAGACGACTGTAGGATAAAGCAGAACAAGTTTAGAAAATTTAAAATCCGACCACTAACACGCCCCCATTTTAGTAAAATATTTGCTTGGCCAAACGTTTGGGAACTGTGAAAAAAAGAAAGCCCTAATATCTATATTTCGCCTAAGATACAAATTTTTGGGCAACAGGCTCGTTAGTACCCAGGGCCGAACTTTCTCACAACGATTCATGTGTGCGTGTGTACTTATTGCACGATGTCGACTTCGAATGGAACATTTTGAGATAAGCATTTCTTGACAATTGATACTAAATCGGATGATTTGTCAGATCATCACGTGAGGAGGGCCAGTGGAAAAGCATTTAGGTGTTGCTAAGGCTGGGAATCTTACCCAGACTTTGTGCGCGGCAGTTCATCGCACTAACCATCGCGACACTGTTTTTTGCCTCGCTCACTTTTTGGGGGCGTTTAATAAAACAACATTTCGGTACAATTGTAGGAAAACTTGAAAAAAAGGTTCGATACAAATCAAACTCTTAAATGCCTCTTGCTAGTGCCGGATATTTGCAGATGAAATGGGAGCGGGTTTCTCTCTCATTTGTGTTCCCGCAACTGCGGCGGCATTCAGGGTTGAATGGGATCCCCTGTTTGGCGGCAGGGTCTCCAAATTGCCTGTGCCCCGTGATTACCGCCGTAATTCTTGCGATATCTGGGCTGGTTCGCTGTAACGCAATTTGTTAGCCTTCTCCACTTGGAGTCGGCCTTCTTCAGAAAGTATGAGTTTATTTGTTTATTAACCGCGCCTTGCCGCAAGTGAGCGGTGAAGAGCTGAGCCTTGCCCGGCCAGCTCGTCTGCAAGCTCGTTTCCTTCAATGACACTGCGCCCTAGAAAACAGAGACCCTGAAGCGTTCGCCAAGATGGGCAAGTTCGTTCCGGCATTCCTGTACCAGTTTGGAGGATATGGTAGCCCAGTGAATGGTCTTAATGGCCGCCTGGCTGTCTATAACAAAAGCGATATTTAGGTTTTTCGTAGTGTCACGCCGCAGTATCATACAAGCCTCTCGGATAGCCAGTAGTTCCGTCTGGTATACGCTGGCAAAAGCCGGTAGGCGATATGAAACTGTTATTTTCGGTGATTCCGAGTAGACCCCGGACCCGACACCACAATTCATCTTAGATCCGTCGTTGTAGACGACCGTGTCGAAATCTCTTACTACATTGTTTCTCTTCCATTGAGCTCTGATAAAAAATCCTGCGTGGAAGCCTTTTTTGAAGCTTAGTCTGTTGGAAACATGACCATGCCGTTTGGTAACGAGTCAGGGATATTACTGTACGGCCTTGCATTCCAGCATCCTGACTCCTTGAGTCTCACTGAGCTGCATAAAGCATATCCATAGAAAAACGTTTTTTTTTTGTGTCGAACCATAAAGGTTTAGATAAACCGTCTGAACAACATGCATTAAGTTTTTAGGAACGCATTTTTATAAATGTTCCAATATATTAAGATTACAGTCTGCAATCGCATCGCGGATTGTAGCCTTCTCGTATGTTTTTAATCCAAATTGCTTTATAATATATGTGTATATATATATATTAACAAATACCTAGTTTCCATACTTGCATCAAACGGGTTCCAATAATAGAATTTAATTCCCTCAATGTGTGCACTTCGATCACATATGTTCCATAGAAAATCCCTTAATCTTTATAAAATCTCTTCTCCCCATAGAACTCAAATCACGTGGAATATTGTCGAGGTGATTGTTGGTGATGAAAATCGATTTTGCAAACCTGTCAGTTATAGAGGCAAACTAACATCGTTGTCGCCAACGAGTGGAAATGTAAAGAATGTCTTGTGCATATTGGATGATATTTTCCCACAGATATTTAGCTACCTCTGTCAATCCAATTGATTGCATTTACAGGCAAACCCAAGTGAAATAAAATAAAATTGCGGACAAAAAAAAAAAAAAAAAAACTCAAAATAATGAAACAATTTCGCCGGAATTCCTCTGGTCGTGACAGATATAATTGAGCACACATTTTTCCTTTAACTTTTTGTTCGTTGAGGTAAACTCAATTAAATGGACAAAATGAATTTGATTTTGCAACGAATGCCGGCGTCTTGTTGTATTTGACTAACCTTGTTAAATTGCACTCCTCCTGCTAGAGTGTAACCACATTTTGAAATAAATCTTCAAACTGAAAGTCCTTGCCTTCGCATTGAAGTAAAATTACACTCGTTATTATACCGTCAATGCAATATCACCTGCATTTTGTGCTGAGCTCTAATTGAATGCTCTTACCAGCCATCATTTTCATTTCCAAATGTTCCTTTGACGCTGTAACGTCGTCGTCGTCGTCGTCGTCGTCGTCGTCGTCGTCGTCGTCGTCGTCGTCGTCGTCATCATCCTCATCGTCATCCTCCTCGCAGCCGTCGTTATCCTTCTGTCGAGTGGAAAAAAATTAAATGCCACTGCTATATATGCTGAGAAGGTGAACACATATTCCGACAAGCTGTTACCACACAGATATACACTCGTAACAGTGTACTCCTACAGAAACATGCAGCAAGCGGTTGGGGGATGGGGTTGGTGGAGATTCGTTGATCCGTGATTTCCGTCCATCATCATGGTGCACTTTCGTTGTTTGCCTGTTCGTGCTGGGGATAAATGATACTTAGCAATCATGAATTTGGAGAGAATAATGCGAAGTAACATTAGACGAATGAGTCAATGACCGAGACGACCAAATGGCGATGGATGGATAAATCTACAGAATGGAAGTTCTTCAGTGTCAACTGATTACACTGCACTTAGCTATTTACTGGGCCAATGAATTTAGTGAGGAATAGATGAGAGTAGTGTAGTAGTGTTGGTGTTGTTTTTCGCTGGTGATAGAAGGGGAAAGGATTTTATTCAATTTGTGTTAATTTTTAAGAACCAGATGACTGGACAAACATGAAGTGTTGCCGGGCATTAGTGAAAAGGGATTCATATTTTATTGAAGGTTTCGGTTTTACCTTATAAGAATAGAGTAGAGGGAGCAAAAAGTTGCTATGACCCTTAAATCGTAAAGCATAAGTGTTGTTCGAAACTAAGAACCTTTCAGCTCGATCTTTAGAACTCCGTATACAATTCTTCAAAATGTTCTATAGAAGATCAATGACGGAAATGTTGTGGCTTCAGATATATGCAGTATCTGAAGATTTAATTATTAATTAGCTTTTTTTATTACTCATATTATTATTATTTTTACTGTTATTTTTAACTTTCTCTTATAAAGTGAAAGATATTGTTTCGTGAAAATTTTCGACCTGGAAATTTTGATTGATTCTGACATTACGATGATAGCGGAACTCAAAAAATTGGTTTTTTGGAATTTCGTCCGTCGGTCCGTCGGTCCGTCTGTCCGTACAAGTCTCTCTAGCCTAAACGACTTCACTGATTTTCTTCAAACTTCGTATCCAGCGTTTTTTTGGTCATAATTCTAGGACAATTTTTTGATTGCCTTTAGCCATGTTATTACCGGTACCTGCCATATAAAAATCATACATAACCTCAATTTTCCCGAAAACGGCTCTAACGATTTTCATTAAACTTCTTGTACCTATTCTATAATCATATTAGTTCCAACAAACTGCATATCCAGTTTTTTTTTCGAGAAAATCCATATAACGGATTTTTGCATTTAGGCCATATAACGAAATTGTCAATTTCTCGCAAACTATTTTGCCAAATCGAATGAAATTTAATTTGTATGCTACTATTACTGTTTTCATGAGTTCCACATAATTGGTTTTGGCCCAATCATCCCCAAACGCAATTTTCAGTTTCGGCCAATAACGGAAAATCATTATTACTCACATGAACACCAATTACTTTCAATTACGGAATAAAAGTTCGTATAATCACATTTCGACATTATTTACATCATTTTTAGCATCATTGATAAAAAAAAATACTATTGTGTACCTTGCCCAAATTGTTAAAAACGTCAAATTAACTTGCTGTGAAAAAGATAGTTGCGTACAACCTAGTCGTGCACCCGCCACTCGTTTATATCATTATAGGAGCAGATGCAGATATGAAGAGTTAGAAAAGATGTTAGGTGTCGTATAGAAATTCTCCATGGTTGGTGTCCAAACTTTTGGAGTGGAACATGTTTTTATTTTTGGGATTGTTAGTTTTGAAACATCATTTTCGAAAGTTGACTAGTATACAAAAAACTTTATTTTTATTTCTTTGAATTATGGCTTAATGAATTTTTGGTATGTTTGAACGCACAACACTAGGTGAAACCTCTGCCATGTCCACCATGTCCACCTAAATTTATAAAATCCCAGCTACATTGACCGTAGGGAAGGCTAATTTTTAGGGGAATTGTTTAAAAATGTAGCCTACATGACACACATAACACCCCAACGAAATGCCTGAATGAAAAACTTTGATCCGTAAAGGGCAACACGGCTGTCTGTAAATCAACAAGGATTGAATCAATAACACCATAGAATATACAATCAAATTCAAATTTTGGGTGGAACAGGCTTGTTAAGACCAGGGTTCAAAACTTACGACACTGGGACCTAAATTTGTATGCCAAATCCAAATAAGATAAGATAAGATTTATTTTATTTGAATAAGATAAGCTTTTGTGACAATACTGACGGTACATAGGCCAGTATATTTTAAAATGATGCTGCGGTTTAGTTTATCGTACAAACTACCGCTCTCCTAATCCCTATAATTGGCCACAATGTAAGCGATTCCCTCGTTAAAGTAGTAGGAAGAACAAAGCCTATGAGCGACTACCGACGACATTTGAACGCGAAGGTAGAAAGAGAAGACACGACAACAAGTCTGGCAACGGATTAAGGCTGATTGATTTCGCTACGGAACGAAATACCATTACAGCCAGCATTCGGTTTCGTCAACCCAATATCCAATTACAATAATACAACAATGCCAACAAGCCATTAGATCAGTCGCAACTGATGTGGTAGGTTTTTCGATCACACCAGGAAGAAATTCATGAATTGATGAGGATCACTGACAGATACTCGCAGACAAGAACGAGGCCTACAAGGCAGGTGAAGACGAGAGCTGCCATTGCATTGCACAGAAGAAGGGAAGAACACCGGCTTTTCAGAAGGAAAATGAAAGGATATTGAGGATATATAGAGGTACCACTCTAGGAACGAGGTTCTCAAGTTTTACCAAAGTGTAAAGCGTCAAAGCCAAGGATACAAGGCTCGAACAGAAAGACAAATAGACGCAGTCGATGCTGAGGGTATGGAAGAACAACTTCTGCAGACTGTAAAACGGCGATCACGAACAACATTCCTCTGCCAGGCACAAGGAACCATTAATATTGGCAACGACAGCGAACAGCCAACCACCCGACCTGAGTGAAGTGAGGATAGCAATATCTAAACCGAAGCTTAATAAGGCTGCCGGAAATAACTTCCTTCCTGCTGAATTTTATAAAGCCGGAGCAGATGACTTGATAAGTAACATCAACCAATGCATAAGAAAAATCTGGTCGGACGGAAATACGCCTGGAGAATGGAACCTCAGCTTTGTTTTCCCGATTCACAAAAACAAGGGACTCTGAACTGCGCCAACTATAGAGACATTAGTCTGCTCAACATAGCCTACAAGATCCTATCTGCAATATGTGAACGCCAGAAACGGTTTCCCAACAATCTGACCGGCCCCTTATCAGTGTGGCTTAAGACAAGGAAAAGTTACAACTGATCAAATCTGCACAACCTATTCATCGATTTAAAAGCCTTGTGTGACAACATTTATAGAGACGAACTACACAGAGCCATGTCTAGTTTTGATATATCACCCAAAATCGTCCTTCTGTGCAAGATGAGGATGAAGAATTCTCGCTGCTCCATCGGTTTCGGAAGAAAATAGCTAACCGACACATTGGATACCAAAAAACTTTTTTGGAAATGCGATACGCTGTCGTGTGATTCCTTTAATCTGATTTTGGGAGGATTGTGCAACACTTTCGAGCCAGCACCAGCGGCAAAATCATCCAAAAATTGGTGCATCTACTAGCGTAATCCGACGATACTCACATCATTGTTAAGAGAAGAAAGCGTCAAAAATGTGTTTAGCAGTAAATGAGGTAAAGACTAAGTATATGCTGTCAACACGAAAGGACACACAACATCGACGTACTCATATAAGTTTGAGGTAGTAGGTACAGGACTTTGTCTTCCTCGGCTCCGCTATAACTCTGACAAAAACACCTCGTCAGAAATTAAACTGCCAACCGCTTTTTCTTCGGACTAAGATGACAGTTAGACTACTAAGGAGATCCTACATAAGACACTGATCATCCCGGTACGGCTCTACTGCGCTGAAGCATGGACCGTGTCGAAAGTGGATGAAGAATTCCTTGGTCCATTTGAGAGAAACATTTTTTGAAACAGGTTTGGTCCCGTTCGCGTTGACCGCCTATTCAGACGAAGATTCAACCAAGAGCTATACGAGCTGTAAAGCGACATGCCCCTATGAAAAAAACTCCGCATTGGACGTTAAAGATGACAAGGACATGAAGAACACACCAATACTTTGACTCGATTCCTAGCCAGATGTCGGACACAGTAGAGGAAGACCTCGCCTCAAATGGCGCGCACAAGTAGAAAACGACCTCAACCAACTTGGAGTGCGCAACTGTTAAGGACCGGGCTAATTGGGGAGGCAAGTTAGTTGAGGCACAGGTTCATTCCGGACTGTAGCGCCACTTAAGTAAGTAAGAACACTTAAACCAAGCGTTATTTTCCAAACTTGCAGGAACCTACTTCTACATCTTGCCAGTTTTACGACGCTTGACCTATAGCAATGATCTCATGGGCGTAAAAATTACCTTCATGTGATTTATTCATTTAGTCGCCTTTGATATTTGGGGGTGGTGCAGTTCATTTGTCTAATTGTATCCCTGCATAGAGGTCTTCTTGCGCGCAGTTTTACTATATCCAATCATAAATCAATCGCTATTTTCCTACCACGGTCGTTGTTGATATATTAATACCTCGTCACGGGATTAAAGTAGACCATAAAATCAAAAAATAAAACAAAGTCTTTAGAATATTCCTTACTCCCACACACAAAAAAGATTTAATCATCTAGTTATCGCCGATTTATTCTGCGGATTAGGCCACCTTCAACGTGATTTTAATTTTCCCCAAAAAAATCATATTCCACGAAAATAAATCCAGCAAAATATTTCTACCAACGCTGACGACCACTTGATGAAATTTCCTGGAAATTTTCACCTGATACCCGAATAAATTAATCCCCATTACCTAGAGGAAACCAACAATCTTTCGCGTAACCCATGGATAGAGATAGCCAAAGAAAAGAATTAATTTATCTCCCCGCAAGGATTTGCAAGTAAAACAAATTTATAGCTTAAAAATGCCCCAAAAAAAGTCTTTGTTAACTTTTTCTAGTCTCAAGGTTTTTTCCAACATTCCATTTTCAATCGTATAAAAAAAAATCCCCCTAAACGATGTTAAGAGATTTTTTTTTATTAAAATCTTTTCCGCTCCCCGTCATACTAATCCTTGACCATTCGTCAAGTTAAAGTAATTCCTGTAATGGAAGGGTATGTTTCTTTGTGCGTTTCCTTACATTGTTAAATGAATTCCGTAATTCACATGCAAATTGTTATATCCCCGGGGACTTGGGTGTGTGTTTGTATCGTATAGCCGCAGGCCAACACATTATATTGACTGGCGTCAAAAGCGTACTTTACATGCCGCCTTTCGTCTATCCAAATGCGAAATTTTTCAACACCCCAACCTTCACCCAAAAGAGTTGAGGCATGAAACACTCAGTACGATGGTATGGTTGCGGATAGTGTTCACGTTATTACCACAAAATGGTGTTGCTAATAAGCCAACCAAATGCAACCTTTATACCTAGGAGGTGGATAATTGATCCTATGGAATTTCCTGGCCACGAACGTCTGTGTGTAGTCCATTTATCATAGCAATTTGCAGTGTTCACTCAGGAATAGTAAAATTGATTTAAATTGCTCTTGTATAGGTAGGTACCTGGGCGATATTTATGACATATGCATGAAATGTCTATAACACGAACAGCACATTGTGCAAGGATAAGCGTTGAATAGAATTCACTGAAATGTGATGGTTGGTGCTCTATGTAAATTTTGACGAAAACCAAAACGTGAAATATAAATAAATGCATTTAACGGATGCATGATGTCATGAAATAGTTTGTTTTCATATCCCTGCGGAGCATGCAAATCACAATTTAATTTTGTCTAAGTAAAGCTATACATGTTAGGAGTTCTTTGAAACACATAGGGGAAAGATTATTTTCACATTTTGAAGATATGTAGTTAGGCTTTAAAAGGGAAACATGCAAACAGCCTTTTTGGAGTTTTTTTGGAGTGATAAATGTTAACTGATAAATCAAAATGGCTGGCTCAATGAGTTAAGCCTCCTCGATGGGGGAAACATTGTAATGATTTGATGGTGGGATTAAGCTCACTTTTTGAGTGTTAGTTCTTGCATGCTTATTGGGAGTAAGGACAATTAAAGTCCTGTGCCCATTTTTTTCGAAATTCATCGAAATTGGTCTACATAGATTAGTATTTTTTACTGAAAAATGATAGCGAATGAACCATTTAGTCACCAATCAGTAAAAAAAATATAACGAAAAATATGAGAATATCCCCGAAATGTGGGTTTTATGGTGATGAAATATAGAAAATTAAAATTTGTTTTCCAAAATCTTGTATGGTTCGACAAAAAACCACGTTTTTCTCCTGCATATGGTAAAGCGTTGGGTATACAAATGGTTTTTGTAGAAAACGCCTCCTAAAAGTGGGAGTAAGTTAAAATGATATATGGACGAAATGTTGGTATTACCATAACCAATGTTTTTGCAATAATTTTTCGAATTACATAAAATTTGACCGAAAAACATTTTTTAACAGAAAATGCCACTAAAAATAGGCGTGGCAAAAAACTGCGTATAGACAAAATGTAGACATTAGGATTGTCTAAATATCTTGTTCACAAACTTTTTTTAAAATTCCTGATCATTTTGCCAAAAAGAACGTTTTTCTTAAAGGCGGGCGTTGCAGTGATCGTGGCAGTGGGCGGATTTTAAAAATGTTTACACATGTTCTGCTTCATCGATTAGAGAGTCTATATAACGAATTTCAGAACTCTAGCTCAATATTTAAAGCCCCAAAATTCGGTGACAGACATGGCTAAATCGACTCAGCTATCGATTCTGGGTCGATCCATATACTTTATGCTACATCTAGCTAAATTATTCTTTATGTTATAAGTTTTGTAGCAAAACTAATATTCCCCTATGGGATGGTATAATCATTCGATGATTTTCGAAGAAAAAAAAATTGATTTCGAAAAACATACTTTGATGTTACACAATAATTAAACTACAATTCGAGTTGATAATGTGATTCAACCGGCAAACCCCCTACCCGTTTAGATCAACAATCATAGAACTGTCTTTGCGTTTTGAATCAGAGACTACATATGATTGTCATATAACAAAATTATCCAAAACGTGTCTCTTTTTATACCCTATCCCATAGGGGTATATTAGTTTTGATACATTGTTTGTAACATAGTGAAATAATTTAGCTAGGTATACCTCAAAGTATATGGATCGACTCAGAATCACTAGCTGAGTCAATTAAGACATGTCTATCTGTCTGTCCGTCAGTCCGTCCGTCTGTAGGTAACCGGTTTTGGGCCTTAAATTTTTAGCTAGGATAATGAAATTTGGTACATTTGACAGCACGTACAAGTTGTGCTGTTCGAACAAGGGTAAAACTTTTTGAAATCCGCCCACTGCCTCTTATTTTGTAAAACCTAATTTTAGTCCAAACCGACTAAAATTTTGAAAAAGTGTCTGAACAAGATATCTAGCCAATTCTTATGTCCCAGTTTTTGGGAGCGTTTTTAGTATAACGTTTTTCGGTAAAATTTTAAAATTAAAAAAAAAAGTGATGCGAAATAATTGGTTTTGGTAATGTAAACATTTCTTCCATAAACGATTTTTACCCATGCCCACTTTTTGGAGACGTTTTCATACAAAAACCATTTGTATACCCTACGCATTCCATATGCAGGAGAAAAACGTTGTTTTCGGTCGAACCATACAAGTTTTTTGATAAGCACCATCGTAAACGTAACCAAAACCGACTCGTCTTTTAGAACCAAAGGTAGCCAGATGAATGTGGTGTTGTTTTCATTGCCCACCAACGTCAACGCACAATGGATGCGGTACCAAAAATTTACCAGAAAACGGGAAAAATTAAGCCCGTAGTAGATAATTTTTGCATGTTCCGACAATCATGGTGTCATGATAAACAAGTTCAACACCGACCACTGAGAAAAAAGACGGATGAAAAAGATAAGCATTCATACGAAAAAAAAAAAACACTTCCACTCAATGTAAATTTAAAACGAGCAGGTGCCCGAAGAAAATGCTTATGCACCAACCAAGAAAGGATCCCGCATGACTCAAACAGCAGTTACATCTGCCCCATCTTAAGGAGAAGCGATCGTTTTCGTATGTCTGGCAGCAATAATCCAAGCTTTTCCACCTAAATAAGATCCTGCCATGGTACTGTGTGGATGTTTCAGTTCTTTTTGCTATCGTAGCATATGTCCTGTCTGGGTGTTTGCATGTATGTGCATCATTCGCTCTTATTTGGTGTAACTGCATATGTCCTGCCTTAGTGTTTGTCTCTTTATACGTTATTCAGTTCTGTTTGTTGGCTTTGCAGATGTCCTGTCTGGGTCTTCGTTTCTATATTCGTCATTCAATTCTGTTTGGCTTTCAAGCATACGTTCCCACTGCTACTATTTTTCTCGCTCTATCACTGAGTCCTTCGTTTTGCTTGCTTTGATAGGACATTGTCTTGTCTGGGTCTTTGTCTCTATGTGCGTCATTTGGTTGTTTGGCTTTTGACCATAAGTCCTCTTTGCGATTGTTCTCTCTACCAGTCATTCAGATTCAGTTCTGTCTGGTGTCTCACATTTTGCTTGTGAGAATATTTTCTGTCTGGCTCTTTGTTTCTATATTCGACATTCAAAACAATTTTGTGTATGAACATATGTCCTGTCTGTGTCTTCTTCTCTATCATCATCTGCAGATGTGATAAGTATTTTTGGGGACAACAAACGGCGAGAAAATTGTTGAAATTCTTCAACCGATTTTTTGCGGTACAACAAGGTTGAAAACCAACATAAACGAATGATTGAAAAAGCAGCTACATCTGCCCTATCTTAAGGAAAAGCGATCGTATTCGTATGTCTGGCAGCTTTTCAACCTAAACTAGATCCTGCCATGGTACTGTGTAGATGTTCTGGGTCTTTGTTTCCGTTCTGTTTGCTATTGTAGCATATGTACTGTCTGGGTCTTTGCATGGATGGGTGTCATTCGCTTTTATTTGGTGTAAGTGCATATGTCCTGTCTTAGTGTCGGTCTCTTTAAATGTTATTCAGTGCTGTTTCTTGGCTTTGCAGATGTCCTGTCTGGCTCTTTGGTTATATATTTGTCATTCAAGCATATGTTCTCTCTGGTACTATTTTTCTCGCTCTATCACTGAGTCATTCCTTTTACTCGCTTTGAGAGGACATGTCTTGTCTGGGTCTCTGTCTCTATGTGCGTCATTTGGTTTTTTGGTTGTTTGGCTTTTGTCCAAAAGTCCTCTTTGCTATTTATGTATGTACCTATATATGTTCTGTCTTGTCTGTTACGTATATGTACCTAGGTGAGTGATTTAAACATTTTGCTTGTGAGAATATTTTATGTCTGGCTCTTTGTTTCTATATTCGACATTCAAAGCAGTTTGGCTTGTGAACATATGTCCTGTCTGCGCCTTTGTCCCTCTATGAGGAATTCAGTACCGTTTGGTGTATGAACGTATGTCCTGTCTGTTTTTTTATACCCTATCCCATAGGGATATATTAGTTTGGATAAATAGTTTGTAACATGGAGAAATACTTGAGATAGGTATACCTCAAAGTATATGGATCGACTCAGAATCGATAGCTGAGTCGATTTAGCCACATCTATCCGTCCGTGCGTGCGTCACCAATTTTTGGGCCTTAAATTTGGAGCTAAAATGATGAAATTTGGTACACGTGCTTGTTGTTACTCCCAGCAGAACAATTCTAAACATTTTTGAAATCCGCCCACTGCCACGCCTCCTTTTCAGAGAAACGTAGTTTTAGGCCAAACCTTTAGAGATACTGAAAAAGTGTCTGAACAACATTAGACAATTATAATGTCTATATTTTGTTCATACAAAGTTTTTCGCCACGCCGACTTTTTGGAAAATTTTAGAAAATCATTAAACATTTCGAAAAAATGTTGATGCAAAATCATTGGTTCTGTTAATAAAAACATTTCTTACATAATATCATTTGAACCCACGCCCACTTTTTAGAGGCGTTATCATACAAAACCAAACCTTTTAACGCGAAAGTACAAATGCTTGCTCTACCTAACCCTAATGCTACCAGTCCTACTTTACGGCGCCGCTCCGAGCAATGGACAATAAGCACGAAAGCGAAGCAAATATTAAGGACTTTCGAAAGGAAAATTCTTAGTCAAACATTTGGTCCTGAATGCGAGGAAGTCGGATGGATGAGAAGATACAACCACAAACTTTAAGAGCTGTACCAAGACGTGGTTGTAGGTACAAAATGTAAAAACACGTAGACTACATTGGCTCGGTCACCTCGAGAGAATGAACAATAATGCTCCAGTCAAAACAATTTTCGAATCCCAGCCTTCAGGTCCTAGGTGACAAGGAAGACAGAACGTTCATTATTAATCGTTGTGTATTTTTCTATTTAACTTATGAATATGAATAAAAGTTTTTGGGTTTAGTGTGTGCTAAAATTACAGGGTTGTGTAGGGAAGCGTTCAAATGGTCGACAAAAAAATATCGACTGGACATATATAAATTTCATCGACTGTTAATATGTCGACTTAAGTTTGATCGACAAAAAAAAAAGAAAAGTTGACAGTTTCAAATCCCATTTAAATGTCGAGTGAAAAGTTGTCGGTAAAAATATCGATTTTGATCTAAACTAAACCAGGAATTGCAGGTTGATATGATTAAGGTAGTACTGTTTATGTAAAACTTAACAGTTGGGTACGATTGAACGCTTTTTAAAACATCGTAAGCGAAAAATCAATCAAATATATACCGACAAAAAAATATCGATTGGTTAAAATGTCGACTGATCAAGAAGTCGATTGTGAATATGTCGATTTCTTAAAATATCGATTTTCAAATGTCGACTATAGTTAAGTGAATGATGTTAGCAACAATAGTCGACTATAGTCGACATTGAAACAAAAAAAAAACCTCTAGGCTAACTGTTAAACTCTATGTATAGTAATCTCCACTTGATAATGTTGCTGGCTAACTTTGTGTTTTTATATGGTATTGATACACATAGACGACACAAATTTTTGACATGGAGTTTTGTTCAAGTGATTCTATGGTGCACCCCTTAACAGTAAAGTAAAATTTGGCTCGTAATGAATATCAGCTGTGTAATATCGAATAAAATTAAAATATATTGGTGATGGATGGCTTCTTTTTGACTAAAAAGTGGTATTTAAATATAAGTCTTGCAAAGGTCAAGTAAGCATTACTATTGTTAACAGCAAACAAACTGTTTGAAAAAGCCTTTCATTACCATGATCTTCTATTCCATGAACAACATGGTAAACATTTGCAAATTTGTCGACAATTTGACCGACTTTCGAAAAATTTAGTCGACATTTTATGTGTCGAGATATAAACTTTCGATATTTTCAAAAACCGATCAAATTTTTTTTCGACATTTTGGCGAGCAATTCGTACGTTTCCCGCTATTCGGAAGTGGTTTTTTATCGAAAGTGCCGACCTTTTACGAGTCGATACTTTCAAAATTGACTTTATAAGAGTCGACATTTTGATCAGTGTTTTTACTAATCGACTTTTCGAAAATCGATATTATGACGGTCGTTTTTTTTTTAATGATTGAACACAACGGACACAGTAGCGCAGAAGGTCTGGGTTCGATTCCCAGACACAACAACACCTAAATGATCTTTCACTGGCCCTCCTATCGTGATGAACTGGCAAATCATCCGAGTAGTCTCAATTTTCAAGAAAAGCTTATCTCAAACGGGAGGTACCGCAATCGTTCAAGAAGTGCACACGCACAAATGAATGGTTGTGAGAAAGCTCGGCCCTGGGTACTAACGAGCCTGTTTGGCCAAAAATTTCTGTATGAATTTGTAGTTTCGATTAATAACAACTTTAAAAAAAAATTTATAAAGGTTTCCTCTCTGACTAAAATCGAAAAAAGTATGGTAATAAAAAAACAGGTTTTAAGTTATATCAAAAGTTTTGAGAGTTATTTTCGAGCTCTAGTATTCACATCTATTTTCTATGAAATTAATTAATTTAAAATTAAAATCAACTTTTACTTTTTTACGACTGCGATGTACATCTATTTTTATTGTTGTCACATTGCATTCACATTTGATAAATTTCTTCTTCTTTTTTTTTGCTTCTAAAAGCATGTCTTCCAAATACACAACCCAGCTAGGTGTCAACTACAATCCCATCAATTATTGTGTACCGTTACAAATAATGTAGCACACTGCTTCGTAATTTTCCACGCAGTAGATATCTATGTCTAGGAAAATAATAAACAAGAACTAATTTAATATACACAACATGATGCTGAATATACACAAATCATTGCGTATATGTTTATATGTAAATAAAAAATGCCTACCTCATGACAACGTGGCATTATTCCCAAAAACAGACATCAATCAAGTAATGTAATATGCAATGAATTATTTATTCAATTCACCTGCATAACATGATATTCTGTTTTTTTTTTTTTTTTCTAATTGTTAGATGGGTACTTGTGTTGTCTTTCTTAAAGAACTTGTAAAGGACGTGGATGGAAGGCAGAAAATACCAAAATCCGTCCATTATCTTATTGACAAGTAATTGGAATTTCCACAACGAAAAAATAACTCAAGTAGTAGAATTCTTGCTAAACAATTGTAGATGTACTTTCACTTGATGCCACTAATTGGGTATTAGAAGTGGAAATGGGTTATTGTCCTTTTTTTATAAAAAAAAATATTTATATACCAATAAATATTTGTCGCATTTTTATTCTTTTTACTTCTAAGATTGTCACAATAAAAAAAACATATGAGAAGGCTACAATCCACTGTGTGGATCGTTTTATACCCTATCCCATTCCATCCTTTAAATAAGTATGCCTTAAGTGTGGGTTTTATGGCAAAGAAATATTAAAAGTGAAATTGTAGCAACATATTGTTCAGACAGTTTACCAAAAACTTGTATGGTTCGACCAAAAACAGCGTTTTTCTCCTGCATATGGAATGGCGTAGGGTATACATATGTTTTTTGTATGAAAATGTCTCCAAAAAGTGGGCGTGGGTAAAAATTATATGTCAAAGAAATGTTTGCATTACCAAAACAAATTATTTTGCATTAATTTTTTTTTTTTAATTTTTAGAATTTTACCGAAAAATGTTTTTTAATAAAAACGCCCCCAAAAAGTGGGCGTGTCAAAAAACTTTTAATAGAAAAAATATAGATATAAGGATTGTCTAGATATCTTGTTCAGAAACTTTTTCAAAATTTTAAAAGGTTTGGCCTAAAATTAGGTTTTATTAAAAAGAGATTGTGGCAGTGGGCGGATTTCAAAAATGTTTACCCTTGTTCGAACAGCACAACTTGTACGTGCTGTCAAATGTACCAAATTTCATTATCCTAGCTAAAAATTTAAGGCCCAAAACCGGTTACCTACAGACGGACGGACTGACGGACAGACAGATAGACATGTCTTAATTGACTCAGCTAGTGATTCTGAGTCGATCCATATACTTTGAGGTATACCTAGCTATCATTATTATTTCATTATTATTTCACTATGTTACAAGTTATGTATCAAAACTAATATGCCCCTATGGGATACGGTATAAATATGTATTAGACATATCACTTACCTAATAATAGTGATGATATCATGTTACACGTTACCGTAAGCTTATAAAAAGGACGTTTCCAAACAAAGGCGAAACTATTCAATTTTCTGAATTGAACTCAAATTATGTCGAATTTTCAGTTAATTTCAATCAAAACAAGCAATAAATCAGAAGTGTCAAAACAAATTCAACTGAATATGAGTAAATATTTGCAAAAAAAAAGCCCGAGAAAAACAAACTTTGAAAAAAAAGTTTGAAAAAAGAATAAACGTTGGAAAAACCGAACAAACGGAGAGAATAACACAGATTTGATTAATACAAAACAATAAATCGGTGCAACTAACGGGTGATTTGTAAAGAGTTAAGTTTTTCAGGTTGACAACACTGTTTAGTAATGGTGTCCAAACGGCATCTGTCAAAGTGAAAAGTTTTCAGTATACACTGCCATTGAATCATGGAAAGACTTACAAACGAGCAACGATAGCAAATTATTGAAATTTATTTATCAAAATTCGTGCTCTGTGAAAAATGTGCACCGTTTGTTACGACCATATTATGGCCGTCATTATCGACCTGGTGAATCAACAATTCACGAAATTTGCAGGTGGCCATGGCTCAGAGGAATGCGTAGTTGAATGCTAAGCCAAACGCTGCGTGTTCAAATCCCAGCTTCAGCAGCATTTGTTTTCTATGAAAATTGTCAGCTTATCTGAGCCCACCTGTGCGATAATATGAGACTATGTAAATCTATGTCTCCTCCTCTGTGCCACGTAGGTTTGTGTTACATGTCTTTCCTTCTATGTATCTATCCGTCTCTCTCTGTTGTATAAATGTCTTGATCTGTCCCAGCCGATGGCCTCAGTCGACAGTGCTGTTACGTGTCTGTAGTTCGTTGCATTCATGTGCGAAGTTCTGTGATGTCAGTGTCAATGTCAATCACCAAATTTCGCAACAAATTTACTTTGGTGGACATTTAACCATCAACTCGCATGCCTACAGTGCTTGCGTGAAATGTCACTTCATCGCCGTTCTCAGCAATTGGGCATGTGTTGCTCAACCACATGGGAAATGGAAAATTTTACGTGTCGATTTGGGTTTGAGAGCCAAAAAATTCAACCTCGATTTAAAAAAAAATAAAATCACCCATTATTAGCATACGCCGATGATACTGACATCATTGATAGGGCTAAACTTGATGTTATAGCCACGTTTGAAAGTATAGGGAAGCAAGCGGAATAAATGGGTTTAGCAATAAATGAGGGTAGGACTAAGTATATGTAATCAACTCGAAAGAAAAGACAACATCGACGAATCGGACAGAACCTTACCATTGCCAGATTGACAGTCAGTATGGAACTTTATCTACCTCGGCTCCGCTTTTAACTCTGACAACAATATCTGGACCATACCAAAAGTGGATTAAAAAATCCTTGGTCGATTGAGAGGAAAGTTCTTTGAAAAATCTTGAGTCCCGTTTGCGTTGACGGGCTATGTAGACGCTAGGACATTTAGAGCTTGCAGAATCTTCGATTTCCAGCCAGACGTCGCACGCAGTAGCAGAAGGTAGAAGTAGAAGCCGACCTCCACCAATTTGAAGTTCGCAACTGGAGGCAGTTTGCTAAAGGCAGCCCTAAACGACGAACTTACTCGCCAAACTTGCTCGTTTGCGTTGGCATATTTTTCACGATATAAATTCGGCGGCGTTCACAGCAAAAATTAGGTTTGCTCGCGAACATGGCACTACACGGAGAACTTCGGAGCCAACAAACACAAAAAAAATCGAAAATTTTGACCAACAGCAAGCGGCTTGCGAACCAGCCCCTACACCAGAAAATCTTAGCCAGCATAAGGAGGTTCGGCGAGCATGTTCATCGTTTATAACCTCGGTGGCGTTCACAGCTAAAATTAGATTTGCTCGCAAACATGGCCCTACACGGCGAACATCGAAGCCAATGAACACGAACGAATCGAAATTTTTCGCCAACAGCGGCTTGCGAACCAGCCCCTACACTACAAAAACATATCGAGCTCGAGGAGGTTCGGCGAGCATGTTCGTCGTCGAGGGCTACCTTAAGGGCCGTTATTTGAGGCCAAGGTACACCTGACAATATTTGAAAATCGGACAAAGCTGTTGGCTGATGTCGTATTGGATATAAGTTGTAAAACTTCATCTCACCTCAATAACTTTTCTCCCAAAGGCGTCTGGAGCAATGCATTCACCCTGCTTTCATCTTCAGACACACTTTCCATGTAAATTGTAAAAATATACCTGTCAACACTAAGTGCAAACAAATTTCATGTCCTGTCAATTGTAATAAAAATAAAATCGAATTTAAATGTGACAACTCCTGTCACAAATGATCAATACAAATTCCAAACAGGGACAAAAAAAATGCTTCAAGAACTGACAGACAGAAAGTCATTATGTCGGATACAAACAAAATGTCAACAATATTTGTCGGGCGTTATTCTTAAAGCAATTGTAATGGCGGCTGTCAGTTAGGACATTACTCGAAATAATGGTATTAAAATCAAGGACATGAATGCGATAAATTTATTCTGAATGTAAATATTGGCAGAGAAACTTCTTAAGGGCACTTCTTGTAAAAAGGAGTGAAAGGGGGTAAAAGTAAATAAAAAACGATTTAAGGGATAAAGTTTTTCCATTCATTCTCATTTTTGCCATTCCTCGTTTAGAAGAAGGAAAGTTTTATTTTTCCCCATTCGTGGACTTTCTGTTTTCTTATAGAATTTTGTTCTTCGTCTACGAACGCATTCTTTTAGTGATTTTTCTTGGGTCTTTTAAAAATTGTCTGCTAAAACCTTAAACGCACATAAATTGTCTTCAGGTTCGCGGTATTTTTCTTTTCATTTCAATATTCTAAAACGGTTTTATTCTTTTCTTGCCTTGTGAATAGGTATGATCGATTTTTTTTTTCAGGTGAAAGGAGGGATATTACGGCATAATTTATGGGAAAAGTTGTCTTAAAACATGGTGGGGTCACAACAAAATACGTTGGAAGTGTATAAAAAACAGTAATAGCCTTATGAAATGAAAAGGATAAGTGAAGTCCTTTTGAGGTACACTGCTGTTGGCATGGGCAAAAGTTGGTGGATGTTTTGGGAAATATTCGGTACATCCAGAGCTAAAATTTGTTTTCAAAGAATTTTCTAAAAACCTGTTTAACATCACTAGCTAGGTAAAAGCCAGGTCACAACATTGTACTCTGAACTGCAGAGCTATTTCCCCATAAAGATTAAAATGCATACAACTTCACACATCAACAGAGGTCAAGTCAAATGCGCTTACATCTACCTCTAAGGCTTAGTATGTACACCATCATCGAGAGGGTTAATTGAAATTTTGCAAAGTGCATTCATGCTAACCGAGAACATAAAGCACAAACCAATTTTAATAAGGCCTAGCCCAAAGTCCCTAGTCGCTACTACTCTACTTCCGGTTGTAGGAGGTGTGTGGGGATGAATTAATATCGATCCTTTCAGTGATGCTGAACGCAGCGATGAACGCCTGTAGCCACTGCCACCTGTAAGGAGCATTTGTCATGGTAATTTGAACGGTTCATTGAGGCGCTGGTAAATTGATTTGAATCGCAGCGAGGCAAGATTTTTACACACGTATCGCGTTATTTGCCGCACACGAAGTAGTATCGTTCGGATGGCTAGTCTAATGTGTATGATGGATGGCATTTAGGTGAAAATGCGAGTAATTGACAAATTTGGGATATTATTTTGTTTCATATGGCCAGTGAAACGTTAAATCAGGCTCGGTCATAGTGGTAACTACAAGCTTCGAGGTAATTTAAGCCGTATAAATTTGCAGTTCTTTGTGGTGGCGTAAGCTATCGAGTACGTAGTAAGAGCAATCCATTTACAAATGTTCTAAAATGCAGTGCTGCTAATGACATGGTTGAATAATTTTCAAAATTTGTGTTTCCACCTGGAGTTTGTGGTGTTGCTAAGAATAGAGCTTTTACGGCACATCAACCGATTTTGAATTCGTTCTTCTAAGTGTGAATTTCGATGAAATTAAATGAAATATCTGCTACATCAGCCCATACAGGTCTTCGAAACCTAGCTTCTTCTTTAACTTGTGTCCTTATGAAGTTACAAAGAAGTGGACCTTTTGTTAACCGCCTACTCTGAATGGTTTTTAGAAGCTTCTCGTGACATTCGTCAACATCTAAATGTGAAAGTGAATAAAATTTCAGATTAAGATGTTGACGACTCGCAATCAGCTACTTACTACTTACTACTACTACAGTCCGGAATGAATCCGGGCCTCAACCAACATGCCTCTGCAATTAGCCCGGTCCTTAGCTAACTGACTCCAGTTGCGCACTCCAAGTTAGTTGAGGTCGGTTTCTACTTGTGCGCGCAACATAAGGCGAGGTCTTCCTCTACGGCGTACGACGTCTGGCTGGGAATCGAAGACTCTGCGAGCCGGAGTATTGGTGTCAATTCGTTCTAATGTCCTAGCCATCTTAGACGTCCAATGCAAAGTTTTTGACCAGGGGCATGTCGCTGTACAGCTCGTATAGTTCTTGGTTGAATCTTCGTCTCCATAGCCCGTCAAGTCAACGCAAACGGGACCGAAGATTTTTTGAAGAATTTTCTCCTCAAATCGACCAAGGATTTCTTCATCCGCTTTTGAGACGGTCCATGCTTCAGCGCCGTAGAGCAGGACAGGGATGATCAGGGTCTTATATAAGATCTTCTTAGTAAGTCGAGTGAGGGCTTTTCTACTGAATTGCTTTGTTAGCCCAAAGAAACAGCGGTTGGCAAGAGTAATTCTTCGTTTAATTTCTGACGAGATGTTGTTGTCAGAGTTAATAGCGGAACCGAGATAGATAAAGTCCCGTACTACCTCAAAGTTATATCTGTCAATGGTGACGTTCTGTCCAATTCGTCGATGTTGTGTGTCCTTTCGTGTTGACAGCATATACTTCGTCTTGCCCTCATTTACTGCTAAAACCCATTTTCGCCGCTTCCTTCTCTATACTAGCAAACGTGGCTATGACATCACGTTGGGTCCTACCAATGATGTCAATATCTCGTGAGTTTTGCACAATCCTCTCAAGAATCAGATTGAAGAAGTCACATGACAGCGCATCGCCTTGCCTAAATCCTTTTTTGGTATCGAATGTGTCAGTGAGGTCGTTTCCGACCCTGATGCAGCAGCGAGAATTCTCCATCGTCATCCTACACAAACGGACGAGTTTGGGCGGTATACCAAAACTAGACATGGCTCTGTTTAGTTCGTCTCTATAAATGCTGTCGTATGCGGCTTTGAAATCGATGAATAGATGGTGGGTATCGATTTGGATTTTTTGGGTCTTTTCCAGGATCTGCCGAAATGTGAAGATTTAATCGGTTGTGGACTTTCCTGGCCTAAAACCACACTGATAAGGGCCGATCAGGTTGTTGGTAAACGGTTTCAGGCGTTCACATATTACGGCAGATAGAATTTTGTATGCGATGTTGAGGAGACTTATGCCTCTGTAGTTGGCGCAGTTTAGAGGGTCTCCGCCACCAGCTCTGTTCAAGGGTCCTGACTAACCCTTGAAATTCCTAGACAACCTGTTGTCCGAATATGTCGAAGCAGTTTGTTTAGGTTCGCCTGGGACAGCAGGCCGGGTATTCATTCCGTGCCATTCTGACCTGGCTGTTTATAGTGTTGCTGTTTTTCGTCGTGTTATCAACACTCGCGCTTATCGTTTAACAAGTCAAATCCGGTTGGGTGAGACCAGTACCCGATGGTTACCACTTGGAGGTAAAAATAAGCACTTGATGTGTAGTCAGAGTTACAACACTGGGCATTGCCAAGTTAAAGTCAATCAGAGTATACCCTCGTTCTGCTACTTACGGGCAGAATAATTAATACAAAACTTAGGGTCTCAATATCACGTAGATATGTAAACTGCACCCCCCAAAGAGGTGTCCCGTCTCCTCTTCTATGAAATCTAGTAGCCAACGAACTATTAGTTAATCTAGAAAGGGGAATAGCTGTACTGAACTGGAAAACCAATATCACCAATGAAAATACCAAAACCAATATACAAATACAAATTTTCGGCGCAACAGACTCGTTAGTACAGAGCCTAGCTTTCCCTCTGGTGTATGTGTACTTCTTGCACGATGGCGGGACCTCCTGTTTTATGCTGACTCGGCATGGCTAAATTGAGATAAGCTATGTTTGAAAGTTGATACTAGTCGGATGATTTATCAAATCATCATGAGAGGAAGGCCAGTGAATAATTATTTAGATGTTGCTTCGGCTGGTAATCGTACCTACCCTTCTGCGGGGCAGTTCATCGCACTAACCATCGCACCACTGATCCCTCTTATACACTTCTAAAAGGCAATCGGTAAGAAATGGGGTAAGCAACCACATATCTCTTTCTAGCTCTACGTGTCCATCATTAACCCACACATGGTGTCTTAGTCTGGTGGACGACTTTATAGAAAGCCTACAACCGCAACCTACTAGAAAGAGTTTAAGGGTCATCCTCCATATGCAATATTGGAGCTCTAAGATGCTATCCTACATCTAGTGCCCCTAGACATTTACGGCAAACAGACCGCATCTTGTACAGCTCTGAGACTGAGATCCTCGTCACAATGGACAGCCACTCAAGGCGAACACACAACGATTCTGTATCAACTTAATATTACAGATAACACCGACCACACCACCACCCAACTCAATTTTGAATAACTTTAGATCAACCTTTCCCAGTCGTATGGTATATGTATGGCTCCGGATTTATCGATTTGGGGCACTCACCTACTCAAAAGGTAAATTTACTACGATGATGTTTTGCTTGGTTTAACTGGGTACTGATTCCGACGATCCTTGAATTATCCGGATTTATCGATATCTACTCATAAGGTAAATTTACTCCGATGGTGGTTTGCGTGGTTTAGCTGGGTGCTGATGCCGTAACTTTTAAAACGATTAGGTGACTTGCTGGGGAAATAACTTTGCTACTGTCGAAGTAACTACAGACAGTAGGTCCTTCCTTTTTTTTTTTTTACTTTTTAATTCATTTTTTATTTACTTAAAATATTAACTTAATGCTAGACAAAAATGCTTAAATCTAACTTATCAATAACATATCTACTTAATCTAACTTATCGGCCCATAGCGGGCGCTGTAAGCTTATAACTAACATTTTTCTTTTGCTTTTCAGCCTAAATTTGTCATTTGTTTCTTATTATTAATATAATGACATTTAATTGATTTTTCAAAGAAAAAAATAAAACTTTGAACAGTAACCATTTTTTTTTGTTTTATATAAAAATTTAATCTAGACTAAAACTAACTTAAACTACTTAATACTAGTTAAACCTAACTAACACTACTTAAGACTACTTAACTACTTAAACCTAACTAAATTATAATCGGGGTGGCAAGCACTCGTTGCATATGCCCCGAGGGTTTGCCATCCCGATTGCGTCATTGGGTCCAGCAAGCATTTATGCAACCATATTAAATAAAATATGGTGCATAAGCCCAGCCCCAGACCTTGTACCTAAATTTAATATACTTAAGTACTAAGGAGTGGACTAAAAGTCCGCAAAGACCTGAGGAACTGCAGAAATACTTTCCTCGTTTAGCCACCAAAACTAGGTGCGTTGCTTTTCAGCGTCGGTCCAATCGCGATCCGATACCGCCGTGCTAAAGCGGAGGAGCTCCGGAGCATTGTCGACGTACCCATCGCGGACTAGCCGCTTGTCCCGCGCGTCACGGTAGCGATGGTATAAAACCGGGATACCGTTCCTGTCTTGTATTAATCCTAACGAATCGATATAAATGAATGCCTCTGGTGGAATAAAGCCGGACATGAGCGCACTCTCCATGTACATTTCATTAGGGTAATAAGCCCCGAATATCAGGCTGTTGTCGCTACTCATCGCCCTTGAAGCGTGCCTTCGAGTCACCTTAATTAGGAAATTGTCAATTCTATTCAACTGAGCCCCATTGTATAGAACCTCGTTGCGATAATATTTTATGTACTCGGAGTCCGGCGTTCGGTACAATCCTAAGCAGGATCGGAGACAACGCCTCTCAAACAGCCGTATCCTTTCCATGTAGGATGGTGATACATTGAACCACACGGGACAACCGTAAGCGATGATCGGCCTTATGAGGGCCATGTAGCAAATGACACAGTAGGTCCTTCCGAAGTATACGTTCGGAAGATTTGATCGAAATCAAAGAATTTTCTACCGAGGTTTCCGTGCCGAATAGTATTTCGAACCGGTTTGACAGCTTCGCGGAATTTCATCCGAAGTTGGCCGACAAAAAATATTTGCGGAATCCTTCGAACTCGAATGTAAGATTCATTTATTCTGTGTTCTGCAACGAATAACTCGAAAGCCAACTGGCTTCAGCTTGGAACTGATTTTCGTTTCAAAAATTCTTCCATATGGAGACCTTGATAGCGCTGATTGCCTTCGCAGTCACGAATTCTTAGCCGGAATGGTTTTTAACCAACTTCAGGTAGGCAATTGGAAGAAGAAAGCGGAATCTTTTTCTAACCCTAGACGCCCTTCCTTTGTCGAATCGACGAACACCTGTTTTTCTCGTGCATTTATGTATACTTTTGTGTTACTCATTGTAGAACCCTAATTCATAGACTAAATCTCTGTCGTTACCATGTTGCTGAAGTATGCGCAAATTTAGCTGCGTCAGTTTTATCTAAGTGCTGCTTATTTAATATAAAGTTACCAATAAGACACTGGTGCCTTTTTTCATATATTCGATAGTTATCTGACTGCAATCAACGTGAAAATGACGGGACATATTTTTCTTCAATAGATTGAATTCACACTATTAATTTAAAATTTTAAATTAAAGCGTTGTGATTCATCACCATTTGATTTGGGGTTCTGAAAAATACATTCTGATCCCGCTCAAAATCACTCCCTGACAAAACTTGCAAAATATTTCCAAACGTTAGTCATTCCTCTCATACATCCTAGATGATGTCAAAATTGTCCTTTCACATCCAAAACTAAACTACCACGACATTTTGAAATTGAGTTATCCTTCCCACATATCCGTGGCATTTTCGAAACGTTAGCAAAAAAAAAATAAAGGAAACCCAAAAACCACACATTCGACATTAACGCTTATGACAAGAAAATAAATAAAATTTTCCCTATAATACCACAGTTAGATTTCCATCTCTGAATGCTGACGTGTGCTAGGATTCCGCACGCGAAAAACTCGGTAATTTCTGCTTCTGACTGACAAGAGTTTCCATACTTTATATGGTAAGCAGATCCCAGCTTCTCGTCTTCTGGAGCAGCCATAGGAAATGTGAAATAAACTTTAAATGATGTCTTTTCTCTGCTATAACAATACGACTGTGTGTCGAAACTAAATCCCTTTAAGCATCTACACATACACACATATATCCACAATCCACACAACGCGTAGATGGAAACTTTTAAATTGTGCTGGAACAGATACGAAACGAATGACACTTTTGACTAGATACGCGAATACGGGTATCACCTTAAGCGAGCTTAATCCTAATCCATATGTGTGTGCGTGTGTATTAGAGTGTATAAGGAATATCATGTGATATGAGTGCCACCCCATGCGACATCACCCATTTCCGCAGAGGCCCCTAAGCGAGATTTAAGTAAATCTCTTCTCACCATGGAACTCAAATGAAGTGGAAAATCTTGATGTGATTCTTGGCATGAAAATCGATTTTGAAAAAGTTCCTTACGTCTGTTGCGGAGCACCTTATAGAGTGTATGTGAGGCACTCTTCGACAAAAACGTTAGCAGCAGCAGTACCATCAAGAGCGACCGACATACAAAGGAACCTGCTCATATTTCCTGTTCTATAAGGATATTCGGTTGTTGGGTTCAATTTGTGTTTGTGCATGTGTGTGTGTATGTTATTTTTTTTATTTTATTTTATTTTTCACTTTCTGCCAGCGATTTCTCTATCGATGTATGAGATATGGTATAGGGAAGCAAATTTACGCTTGATAGATAATTTAGTGGAATGGTAGCTAGCTAGCTGTATACCCATGACTTTTGTTGTGTGTCCTCTTGTGCTGTTTGTCGGGCAGAAGGATCTGTGTTTGTGTATTTCAATTTGGTTCGTCCCTTTAGAATGTTTGCCTGTGACAGAAATAATTGAGCATTAATATCGGTAAGGGTTGGGTAATGGTGAGAGAGTCCTTATTGAGTTTTCTTTTCTTCAGTGTTCTGTAAAATGGTTCAATGATTTCATCGGGATGTCCTTTTATTTTGTTAAATCAATTGACCACAACTGTTGACAAAATGATAACGTTTGCGAAGATCTGGGATATATGGAAAAAAAGAGGAAATGATTTCATCGTTGCTCATATCCCGTACGGTATCAATATCAATGCGGATATCTTAAATAATTTAAAGCTTGAGAGGGTGTAGGTTGTAGGTAATTTTAGTGAACGGAGTTTTATCTGCACTTGATTGATATTCATTGTTATGATTATAAACCAAATTACGTGACACTTCACAAGAAGGAAAACTAGGTTCACAGAGAAAAAAAATGTCGACTACAAGCTTTCGTAAAATGATGGGGACTGTAGTCCCAAGTCCTTAAAATTGATTAAGGGAAAATAGGAAAGATAATAGAAAGTATTTCTAACGTGAACACCTAGCCATTACAGTTCTTATTTCACAGCGGGACTACCCACATATAAGAACCATAGAAAAGTGTTGGTTAATACCCCAACTGTAGTCCCAAGTCCTTAAAATTGATTAAGGGAAAATAGGAAAGATAATAGAAAGTATTTCTAACGTGAACACCTAGCCATTACAGTTCTTATTTCACAGCGGGACTACCCACATATAAGAACCATAGAAAAGTGTTGGTTAATACCCCAATACATTGGTGAATTTTTGAAAATCATGTATAAGGCAAAAACTGTTTTCTATAAAGAGTTAAACACCAAATAGATTTGAGAATACCATCCGTTCCCGCCAAGCCGGGTAATCACAACCACAACGATACTGCAACAAGGGGTAATTTAATAATCAGACTAAGACATGAAGACGTTGGACTGAAAAAAGATTTTCCTGATTCGCGTGGTACCAAACTATAGCCTTTGGTAAGGCTCCTCACAATCTAACGCGTGATCCAAGTAGAGATACTTTTTTCAATAGCCTTTTGACAGATCACGTGTGAGTCGTGTCATGCTGTCATGTTATTTTTGTTTAGTATTGTTTGGCATTTCATAATGGAAAGACTTACGCGTGAACAACGTTTACAAATTGTTCAACTTTATTATGAAAATTCACGTTCTGTGAGGAATGTGTTTCGTGCACTTCGCTCAACTTGTAGTCAACGTAATCGGCCTATTTCGGTGAGCACATAATTTCACATTTTGGGCCGGTCGATTGGCCACCAAGATCTAGTGATATCACACCGTTAGACTTTTTCCTGTGGGGATATGTAAAGTCAAAAGCTTATGCCGACAAACCCGCTTCGATTCAGGCCTTGGAGGAAAACATCACGCGTGTCATTCGCCAGTTACCAGTCGAAATGCTCGAACGAGTGATCGAAAATTCGACTCAACGGATGGACCATCTGCGACGTAGCAACGGCCAACATTTGATAGACATAATCTTCAAAAAATAAATGCCAAAGAATGATCTTTCAAATGATAATAAACATTCTCCATTAAATTTGAATTTTCTGTGTTTTTTCTTTAAAAAAGTAGGGAACCTCGAAATGGATCACTTAACCTTACGGGTCTCATTACAAACCAAGTCCAGAATCTTTACAAGTTACTTAGTCATTACTTAGTCATTACTTAGTCATTAAAGCAAGAGATAAATCTTGCACACTACTGGGGCGTGACACTAAGAAAAACCAAAATATCGCTATCCTCATAGATATTCAAGCAGCCATTGATGCCATCAACTCGGATACCGTAGCTGTTGCATAAATGCCGGAACGAACTTGCCCACCTTGGCGAAAGCTTCAGAGTCACACTGCATTGCATCTGCAAATGTCCGGCAGTAGCAAGAGGCAGATTGCGTGCACTAATTCTTCGACAACCTTAGCGATATCTCGGGTAAAAGGATACAAGATCCGTTTTCTAAACCTGACAGGTTCGATCTATAGACCGCCTGTATCACATTCACAACAATCATACGAGTCATGGTAACAACAAGGAACATAAGTGCTTCTTGGGTTCATGCTGCAACGCCACCATTACCTAACTACCTACCCTACCAATTCATTAAAATAGTAGAAGATATCCTTGGTCGTTTCGAAGAAAATAAATGTTTGGCCCCGTTTGTGTTGACCGTCTATGGATTTGTAACGACAAACTTAACGAGCTGTATGTACAGCGACAATACCTGGTCAATCAACTTCGTAGTCATCTTTGAATATGGCTAGCTCGAGTAGAGCGAATGGAAGCAATTTCTCCGGCCCTTACAGTCATTGATACCCAAGTGGCAGCTGACCTAAAAGGTCGACCTTAACCAACTTGAAAAGTGTAACTGGTTCGCTAGGAACCGAGTTCACTGGAGAGATTTTTTCAAAGATGCCTATGTTCACTACTGATTGCAGCGCCAATTAAGTAAACAAGCGGTAGGTGCACGACTGGCAAGTACGAACTTTTCCCTTTCACAGCGAGGTAAGGGTAAGTTCAAACACCATACCAAGGACGAAACATTTAAGAAAGTGTAATTACGGGAACTCTAAAAAAATTGACTAAAGAAAATCGAAAATGGCGTTCATACGGCAGAGAATAATGACGGGGTGACAGATGCATAGACCGATGGAATCTCGGGGACCCACTTTTTCAAAAACATTCATGAAAACAATTCTTTTCCGATGAAAAAAAAAGGAAATGTGTAAATTTACTGTTTGTTAATAGCTATGAGTTCCATAGAATCATTATCAAAGGTAAATGTTATTCCAACCTGCACTTCCGACTATTTCTAGACATCACGATATTGGATATACATAAATTCCAGTGATAAATCACAGGTCCCTGCAAATATAAGAACGTCACTTGCGAGCATTGAACTTCTTCTGCCTCATATCACGTCACCAATGAACCTCAAAATAGTCCGCTTTGTTCCCACCAATGTTGCATTCTGCATATTTCCCTAATCAATTTGGAATAACCCCCAACTTTCCAGGTATAACAAGTTCCCACAAAAAAAAAATCAAAAGCTTCCCAATTCAATAAAAATTAATCATCCCCCGTGAGAACTTGACGAAACTCTTGGAAGCTTGGAAAAGTTGCCATAGGAACGATATGAAACTATGAAACAGAAGCAACACGTGCAACATGCCACAAAGGAAACAAAATACCGTTGGTCATGTACATTGTGCATGTATGGAATTGAGAATTGTTGTCCTCCTGGAAAATAAGGTCATGCGCCTTAAATATGGAGGACCATCTTTGCCTGGCATTCTAGTGGCATGCAGGTTAAAGCTTAGCGGCTGGAATATACACAAACAGGGTGAATGGAATTCGGTACCGCTATCTGGGTTAGAACTAGTTGTCGTGGTTCACACGTTTGTGCGGTGAAACAAATTTATCACGGTATTTTTGTGGTGCAATTAGATGGAGTTTTTGTGTACCGTTTTTCGAAAACTAATATCAAATATGTTAACGACTATTTGTTGTTCAATGAAGTTGGTTTCGGGAATAGTGAAGGCGGTTAGGCTGTTATGGTTATTGCTACTTTGAAATGGGTTGGTAGTATAGACGCCGTTGATAAGACAGATTCAAGCTTGGAACACCTTGAATAACTTTGACGTAATGTCATTCTATTATGCGTCATTGTTTTTTTCATGGATGTCCTTAAATTTTGATATCTTGCTATTCATGAGGAATTATCTCTGAATTCAGTTTAAAACAAAAAGTTTTGATTAACTTAGCTCAACTTAAGGTGAGACCTTACCAACATGTTCAGTTTAGATCAGAGAGCTTACTCACTTTGAAAGTCCCTTTTCGTAAGACAGTTTTAATTACACTTAATATTTTGTTTAATGGTAAATTGAACCCAGAAATCCTTTTCATTTTTAATAAAATAGCTGTCATTCTTTTTTATGTAAAAGCAAAAAAATCAGAAATGAACCCATGTAACCCACGTTACACAATAATCTCCCTTCAGGAAAACCTGAACCACTACTTATTCACCCAACAACTCTTCAACATACTTCTGTATCCTTTCGAGTATTTGTTTGACAACCCTACGAGGCAATCATTCATTCTGTCAAACGAAAATGTAACTCTCAAATCGGATGGATATTTTTATTTACTTTTTTTTTTGCATATTTTTGTGTAATTTTTTTCCCCAAGTTTCAACAACATTATACAACTCTCCGTCAACCTTAAAACGACGACGACGACTACGACGTTAAAAACAGATGAAACTTTGTCTATGGTACCCCATGTCCGAAAATATTTTTCCAACATCTAAAAACCACTATACCGCTTCCTTATACATATTTAATCACGCTCCTCGGTAAACATTTCACAAAAAGTTGTTGCAATGTGCTCTATCCCTGACCTATGAGTGTGCACTCATATACTTTATCATATTTGTTTTAACTTTCTGGAATAGGGGAAACAAAAAATCCTGAACCATGAAATAAACACAACACTGCAACACACAGTTGAATGTATTTTGGTCCTCAATGTGTCTGGTGAGAAAGTTTTACACCGAAATGGAACAAAAACGTTTCGCCAGAAAAATAAACCAATATGCGCAGCAACTAAATATTGAAGCGGATTTTTTCAGGCGTTACGATTATGAAATGTTATTTGCAATTTTAGAATTTTTATGTTTTAAATAGAATTTTGAAGTTTTTTATTGAATTTTAGGTTTGCGTTAAAAGCCATACAGAACATATAGGGTTTATGTTGAAACATGTAGGGTGTTTTTTTTATAGATATAGAAATTTGAATTGAAATAAAACACAAGAAAATCGTTTTAATGCCCATCAGTTTGGATTTATTGAAAGGATAATTTTATGCCATTGATGTTTAAACATGATTTCGTGGCGTTATAGCCGACATATGGCGCCAAATGCTCGAAAAAGTGGATGAAAATTGGACCTCTAGACTTGGCTTTATTCAAACCAGCCGCGTCGGCCACATGTTCGAAGTCATATTTAAACATTATTGGCATAAAATTATCCTTCCAATAAAGCCAAATTGATGGACATTAAAACGATTTTCTTTTGTTTTATTTCAATTCGAAGTTCTACACCTCTAAAAAAAAACACCCTTTATGTTAAAGAAAAAATAAAAATAAGTTAGTTTTGGATTTTCAGCACACGCGAAATATGGCGTTCAAATCAAAATGCATATCGTGCTCTTCATGATTTGTTCGGTCAATTTAATCGTCCAAATGTGCGTACAATCGAAAAATCGTGCAAAATTTTGAGCAATCCGGGTCTGTGGGAGATGTGAAAACACCAGTGCATGCTCGTAAAAAGCTCGTACTGCAGAAAATATTGCTGCTGTTCGCGATAGTGTGGCTAAAGAGCCGTCCACCACAACTCGTCGTCGTGCCCAACAATTGCACCTCTAAAGACTTGCATTTACACGCTTACTAGGTGCAATTGACTCAAGAACTAAAGCCTCTTGATCATAGATTTCAAGCGTCGGCATTGGTCAGAATGGTGGCTAGATGTGGATGATCAATTTTGGAAGAAAATCATCTTTAGTGATGAGGAAAATTTTCACCTTAGTGGATTAGTCAATAAGCTGAATTGCCGCATTTGGGCAAATGATAATGCTTTTATCGAAAAACCAATGCACCCACAAAGAGTGACTGTTTGGTGCGATTTATTGGCTGGCAGCATCATCGGGCCGTATTTTGTTCTAAAATGAGGCCGGTCAGGCAGTTACTGTGAATGGTATTCGCTATCGTGAGATTAAACTCGAACTTTTTATGGCCCGAATTGGAAGATATGGATGAGGATGATATGTGGTTTCAACATGACGGTCGTACTTGCCACACAGGTAACGAAACAATGGATCTTTTGTGGGAAAAACTCAATGGCCGTGTTATCTCACGTCGTGGCGATGCCAATTGGCCGCCAAGATCATGTGATTTGACACCGTTTCACTTCTTTCTTTGGGGTTATTTGAATAAAAATGTTTACTTCGGTAAGCTATAAACAATTCAAGAGCTAAAGGATGAGATAATTCGGCACATTGTTGGCATAGACCTCTATTATGCCTCCGCGTCATCGAAAATTTGGACCATCGGATGTAGGTTTGCCGACGAGGTCGTGGCGGTCATTTGGGCGGTATTTTGTTCCATACATAATTGAATCATACCAATATTATCATGATAAAAAGAAATGACAATAATTTCCTAAATAATTTGTGTTTTATTCAAAATCAAAATCGGCTTTTAAAACTTAACCACCCTTTATTTATTAAAGGAAAAGGTCAAAGGACTTTCTGGAATTCAAGTAGTGTGACTAAAATGAATGCAGAGTATCCACTTATTAGTAAAATTACATTTTCCAGCGAAATCTTTGAAGAGTATCAAATTTACTATGACACTGATTTCCAACCCAATACACCTTCCCTCTTCAAATTTGTTTCCAAAAACTCCTAAACTATGATTTGCGTACATATACGAAAGTTGGAAAACAATATCCTTGGTTTTGATAGGACAAAACCTCATTAAAAACATAAAAAAAACTATTTCTCCTCAATTTTCATTTAGTATCCAATTACAATTCCACCCTCAGCAAAATGTTTACTCTCGAGACCAACTAGTTTAAACAATTTTCCAATACGTTGTCCTTATCCTATACTAGATATAACGGCTTCATTTAAATTTATTTTTCCAAAGCATTTTCTCTTCAGCACAAAAAAAAAGGAAAAACCCCCGATACCAACTTCAAAGTGATCTCCGAAGAGAGTAAATATTTCCTTGTCCTTGTGTACAAGTTCGAGTGTGAATATATGTTTCGTATGAAACACTTAATGAAAATATAGAAGTATCGCCTGCAAAACTCCTTGCGCAAAGTCTCCTTTGCTCACAGGCAAAGTGGGTCCTCTCGAGCAACCATATAATAAATAACCAACGTTTGGAACCCATGCGGACCAAAGTTATAAAAGCAACAACAGCAACAGGCAAATGAAAAATCCTAGGGTTAGTTCCATGATGCTGGGATGAAGATGAGTGAAGTTTCTAAACGGAAGCGTTGACTTAAATTGACTTCAATTCGGTTAAGCGATATCGTGTCGTGTAAAGAAAGACTATACTGCTCTCGTCGTAGGATGTTAGATGCAGCAACTCAGCAGCACATACTTTACCCATCAACGCAGATGAGACCGAGTGATACTTGAACTTTGCTGATAGGAAAGTATTAACGAGTTAAATTTCAAAAGATGGCACAAAAAAGTGTTAAAACAAGGAAGAACCCCATCAAAGGGGATGTGAAACAATGTTGTTGAGCTTAATACGGACATGTAGGATATATGGGATATATGAGAGAGATGTGTGGGCCGGAAGTTATGTAGGTTGTGAAATCATGGTGGGAGATGGGGATGCTGACTGCTACCTATATGGGTTTAGTTCACCAATTTTTTGTATGTTCTATAAAATAAAGCATTAAAAGAGGTCAGAGGTATTGAATTTACGTTAGTGAACGAGAAAAATGTATTTAGTGTCAGTTTGACACTGATTGCAGTACCAGAACGAAGGGATATTGCTGCTGCACGGATGTTCTATAGATCCGGAAAGAACAAAGACATTTCTAGATGAACGGCAAGCAAAGAGAGATTGAATTATCTGTTTTTTTTTTTAGTTAAATTTTTGACAAAACTTGAATTTTTTTTTAAATATCGGGTTTTTCAACAAAAGTTGAGCGACAGGGACAGCAAACGACGCCATATTGCTTGCCGCTCTTTTGACATTTCTCGTCAGTAAGGTTTGCCATTTCGTGATGGAAAGATATATGATCGAACACCGAGTCGAAATTATTAAAATTTACAACCGAAATTCAGAGTCAGTGGCCTCAACGTTAAGAGCGCTAAGTCCAATTTATGGTCGTCATAATCGTCCTAGCAGATCAACAATTGAGCGTCTAGTGGAAAAAATTGAATCCACAGGCACAGTACAAATTGTTCCCTTGGCAGTGAGACAAAGAAGTGCCCGCAGTATCGAGAATATTGCTGCCGCTGAGGCTTCAGTTGAAAAAAGCCCAAATGTGTCTCTCACACGTCGTTCTCACGCGTTGGGCATCTTTGTGACGTCGTTGTGGCGAATTTTGCAAAAAGATCTTGGCCTACATCTTTACAAGATTAAATTGACGCAATAACTGAAGACGCTTGACCACCAGAAGAGTCGTATGTTCGTGAATTGGGCTGAGCAACAACTTGAAAATGATTCGGATTTTCATCGAAAAATCATCTTCAGCGATGAGACTCATTTCTGGCTGAATGGGTTCGTCATCATTGCATCCCGAAAGATTACGGTTTGGTGTGGTTTATGGGCTGGCGGCGTCATTGGGCCTTACTTCTTCCGTGATAATCAAGACCGGCACGTTACTGTGAATGGGAATCGCTACCGTTCATTTATAACCGAATATTTTTGGCCCCAATTGGATGATATGGACCTGGAGGACATGTGGTTCCAACAGGACGGCGCCACAAGCCACACAGCGAATGCCTCAATCAATTTATTGAAAACCAAGTTTGGAGAACGTGTTATCTCACGAAATGGTCCAGTCCCTTGGCCGCCTCGGTCGTGCGATTTGACGCCGTAAGACTATTTCCTGTGGGGCTACGTCAAGTCTATGGCCCATGCCAACAAGCCAGCGACGATTGATGAACTTCGTACGAATATCGAACGTGACATTGCAGCAGTATCGGCGGATTTAAGCTTGAAAACCATCGAAAATTGGTTTTCAGCGTCTGGACTTCTGCAAGCGTGCCCGTGGTGACCATGCAAAAGAAATCGAGTTCCACACATAATGACATCAAACGTACTTTC
This sequence comes from Rhingia rostrata, assembly GCA_949824845.1. NCBI lineage: Eukaryota > Metazoa > Arthropoda > Insecta > Diptera > Syrphidae > Rhingia > Rhingia rostrata. Next base: position 95,722,651 of record OX463757.1, read on the forward strand.
ACAAGAATAAAGAATTTCATTGATATCCAAAACCGTTTTTGTTTTATTTAAAAAAAACTTTTGTAGCGCTCTTATTGAAAAACCCTTTAGTACGAGGATTCTTAACTGAATGCTTAAAAAACGTGTTCATGACAAATTTAAGGTTTGGGATCTATGAGTGAGCTCTCCATTCGAACTACAAAGGAAATCCTCAATTAGATCCTGATCATCTGAGTCCTAATTCGAAAAATATTCGGTCCCGTTTATGTTGACCGGTTATGAAGCTAAGATTCAATCCCAAACTTTACATGGACTTTAAGATGGCTAAGACATATAGAGCGAATGTACGCTATCACTTCGGCCTGTAGAGTCTTCATTTTCCAGCTAGGCAAATGACACAGTAGAGGAAGACCTCACCTAAATTGGCGCGTACAAGTGCCATGAAGCGCAAGATTGAAGCAAGTTAGCTAAGAATAGAGCTAATTGAAGAGGCAAGTTGGTTAAGACTTTTTTGAGTCTTATGACAAATGACAAGGGGTAGTACCCTAGTTCATTCCGGATTGTAGCCCCAGTTTAGTATGTAAGCATACATTTCAGGCGTACTATTGAGTTAAACGTTAGTGACTTAACCCATGGACTTCTTGGTCGGTAGTTTAATGCACCTGCCACTGAGCTATTCCACCCTTTTTGGAAAAAACAGCCTATATTGGCCCTAAAACAAGGATTAAACAATCATTTTACTTTGCGTAGTTATTAAGGGAACTGTAATTAAACACCGAGAGTCTTCTTTTCCTGTTGGATGTTTGTCATTAGTGGGGGAAATAATACAACTTGTAGGTATTGTTACTTTCCGGGATTTGGTTGACGAACCCTGTATTAGTAGTCCAACAAACTAACTATTTATATTTGACTTCGTGCAATTAAAACATTATGCAGATTATTACCTTGCACCCATGATTGGCCTTAGCAAACATCTAAAAAACCTACATTTTCTCCTTTCATTTGTAAATTCTATTCAAACCCGCCTCCTTATCACAACGATGCAATCAAACTCGAAAGTAAACCAACAAAATTCAAACGACAGCTCATAGCTCTAAGGACACAAAGCGACGTACCTAGAAGCTTTGAAAAGAAACCTCCACACGCACAAAAACATTCGCAAGGAATTTTTACCATCTTCCAACTTTAAGACTCTTTGCTGTAAAATGCATTCAGGAGCAAGTCCTATTTTCTGTGTGTATACACGTGCTTCTGCTAAGTTTCGCAGAATTTTTACTCAAGTATCCTAATTAAACTCGCTTAGGATTTCGTCGCTGCGATTGCATGGTTTCATTAAAATTTACTTTCAAACATTTTTTTTCTCCATATACTCGTACATGCAACCTAATTACTAACTTTGACATTAAAGGACGAGACTGAGAGGAAGGATATTTTGTTAATTTCCAACAGAGAGTGTATAAAATCACGAGTTTTTAGACAATTTCCATTAATAAGGAACAAAGTTTAATGAGAGAGAACTAGATTACTGCGTAAAGTGAATCAAGGACATGACGACATTTTTTTTTTGTTTGTTTTGTTCACAAGTCAAGTTTGAGCGAACAAATTAAAAGCCTCCTTCTTCATTAGTGAGACTACAATAATAGAATCAATTTGCTAATACAATTTGGGCAAATGTGTGGTGATAATTCAAAGGACACAAATGCATCGTATTAGACTAATTAAGGGGTCACCACCATCACCGTAAGGTAGACAAGCCCTCACACTGTACTCCCGATAGTACCAACTGATTAAATGAACCGGAAAATGTGGCCGCACGAACACCTCTGCCAAGGAATAATATATTGAAGACAACCACCATTACATCAACTGGCTTGACATCTGAAATTATCCAAAGTATCAGACCATTTAACCACCACCCATCCATTTACACACACTCGCACAGACAATTTCGACTCCCATTGAAATTGCAAAGGAGAATGTCCTCTCAACGACATACACACATACACACACTTGATTGACAATTTCGTTTGAATGGGAAGTTGTCTGTCCTTTCAGGTTGTTCTAAGAATTTAATCGGTATGTCTTAAAGCAATTGAAACAAAGAGAAGACAGTTCAGGGTTTACAGACAGGGTAGGCCGTACTGAGAAGAAACCATAGAGCTGAAATATTTGTGTGTACATTAGTATAGTCATATAGATATCCAAATACGATTATTTTTGATAGAGTGGTGAGGACACTAGGGGTTTATTGATCCTGCCAGGCTACCTGATGCTTTCGATTTGGATTCAAATGCTTTTAACTTTTGATTGGGAGTGCCATATATTTTCTCTGTTTATATGGGGACGTCCCATTCTATACCCTGATTTGGGTTTTTTTGTGCTTTCAAATATGCTATAGAAATAGATGCATTTGCTTGTTTCACAGCATTTATTTTAGTCTTATTTTAGCTTCTATTCATATATCAAAAGTCACTTAAAGAACATTTTGATGCTGGTAAGTCGAAACCTTACATAAGTGCAAAGATTTTTCGATGCTAGAATAAAGAGCGAATTGGCAATTCGTAGAAAAGGTTAAACAAAACAACCCTGGACCACCTACGATGGAATGAAACAGGGAGCTAAAAAGGCAGACGGCTTTATTTGAAGTCCATTTTGGAAGAGATTGCCAAACCAAGTTCCTGGAACCGGAAAATTTCTGTATTTTGCCTTCGTTTAGATAAAAATTCGTATGACTGGATTGGTAACTGACGGGCTCAGTGTTTAGTTCGATGAACTGCCGTGCAGAAGGGCTGGGTTCGATTCCCACCAGTAGCAACACCAAAAGGACTTCCTAAGCCCAGACTTCAAATGCAGACTGGTTATATTTTCTGATGTGAAGCATTTGTGAGCTAGACGTATAGAACTGAATATGCAGGAAGATACTGCCCCACACACGGTTATTTTTTTTTTTGCGCGATTTTTATGAGAGTGATAAATGGCCACTTGTGAAGACTAACCTGAACAGGAGGAATATTGGAAATATTTCGCGGTTCGTGAGACCGCGCATGGTATAATATGCGCATCGTCGCGAGATGCGCACAGACGATAATGCGGCTGCTGTAGCCGAGAGTGTGAGACCCAATTCACGAACATCAACAACTAGCTATCGAGCTCATCAGCTCAATATTTCACGCAATAGGAGAATTCTGCACAAAGATCTCGGATTATTCGCATGCAAGGTCCAATTTACTCCGCAATTGAAGGCTGACACGACCATCCACTTCGTTTTCACTCCGCAGTTTGGGCCTTAGTGCAGCTTGCATTGGACAACGATTCTGAGCATTTTCATCTCGGCGAAGTATCATATTAACGAACAATACTACACGTTCAGTCGATGACTCCACAGAGAGTGACAGTTTGATGCGGATTGTGGAGTGGTGACATTATTAGACAATTTTTCGTCTTTGTCAACGGTGTTGCAAAGCCATGTTAATTGTATTTCTTTTTTTTACTGAAATTGAAGATATGAATTTGGACGACCTCTAATTCATACAGGATGGCACGCCATACCACACTGCCCATGCCACAATCGATTTTTAGCGTACCAAGTTCCTAAATTTGGTATCACCTGTCTTGGCGGAGTCAATTGGCTTTTATTTGACCTATTTGGATTTTTTTGTTCTTTGGAACCATAAAGGACCAATTTTATGGACCCGATTCAAGCATTTAATCCCAATATCATCCAAACAATCCGTGAGCTACAGCCCGAAAACATCAACAAGTTCTCTGAAATTGGGTTGACAGATTGCGCTACTGACAAGCATGTCTAAGTTGTGTTCCATAATCAATGGGAATGTTTGCTTAAAAAAAAAAAATTGTGGCGCAACAATCTTGTTCGTACCCAGGGCCTAGCTTTTTTCTCACAACCATTCACGTGTGCGTGTGTACTCCTTTGCACGATGAGGGGACCTCTTGTCTTATGCCGAATCCGAACGGCTAAGTTGAGATAAGCTGTTCATGACAATTGATGCTACTCGGATGATTTGTCAGATCATCACGAGAGGAGGGCCAGTGAAAAATCATTTAGGTGTTACTACAGCTGGGATTCGAACCCAGACCTTCTGCGGCGCAGTTCAACGCACTAAGCATCGCGCCACTGAGCCTGTTTGCTTTTACTAATAAAAAATTTAGTTTTGCTCATTTACTGCATTTTTAAAAATTCACTTTTTTTGTAACATTTTACCAAACAATCCCAAATGTGTCGTTCATATCGGAAAATATCGAAAGATATTCGAAAAAAGGTTCAAGTTTATCGAAGACTTTACCTGTGCTGACTACTAGTAGATTATCGTCGGCACTAAGTAAAATATATACCTATGGCCAACCTGGAACAACGAAAGCACCTTTATCATGCACCCCAATAAGAAAGAACGTCATCTCCATTATAGGATGACGAAAAAAGCACACACGTTGGGACTTATAAGCAAGGCCCAAACTTACAATTTTGAGGAGGAAGTAGATCGACCAAATCAGACGGAAGATCATCACAGAAATAAGGGCTACTATCAGAAACCATAGTCGTCGTTATATCGAAATAAAGAGTGACGTTGTAAGAGCTAAGGAATAAGGAATGCGAATAAACGACTGGAGAGGGAAAATCTTCGACAAGACATTTTAGACGTAACATCACCGGAGCAGGAGGTTACAAGCAAAAAGCTAAGCTAAGAAAGGTTTATAAAACAGAAGGTCCCTCAATCATACAAGAAGTACACACGCACACGGGAATGGTTGTGAGAAAGCTAGGCCCTGGATACAATCGACCATATTGCGCCAAAAAAAATTTTTTTTAATTGTTACGAACAATTGATTGAAGTGGAAAAAATTTCAACAGATGAAACTACCAAACTATGTTTTGGAATAACAGAATTCCGGCCGTAAATTCCAGCGACCGAAGTATGTTTCCTCAAATGAATAAGATCTCTAGGAGAAAAGGTCGTAACGAGCTTCCGTGTATTCAGCTCCAACGAATAACTGATACAAACATACTTTTGACAGCAGGAATCGATCCGGGGGAAGCCGTCTTCGATAACGATTTCTTTGTAATTGATGATCCTCAGGAGAAAGTGGAGGCGCTGTTCCATCACTTCTACCTCCGAAATGACAAAACGCAATGGCGATCTGAGAACCGCGGTTTCACCCGGTTCCATGACGAAAACTTGACTAACGCCATAATAACGCCTGTTAATCTCAAAGGTGGAACAAGAAATCATATTTGATTTCATAAAGAAAAATAAGTCAGCAGGAGTCGATGGTATATCTAAAATTGTACTGCGACACTTACCCCCTGAAGCTATTGACACTTACGCCACGCTGTTCAGCAACGCGATGAATAATGCATATTATCCAGGCGGAAGATGGCAGTGGTTCATCCTCTCCTAAAAAAGGGGAAGGAAAACTCCAATACGAAAAATTTCCGATCGATCAGGCTCCCAATCGGGCTCTGTTGAAGTGGTCTAAGGACAACAAGATAATAGCAGAGACCCAGTTTGGGTTCAAGGCGGGACATGATACTATCCATGCCGCCTCCATAATAACGGGTGATTTTTTAAGAGGTTTAGAAATTTTTTTAAAAAAAAAAACACAAAAAATTCGAAAAAATGAATGAAATATTTATTTGAATCGATAGTTTGAACCTTGCAATTTAAGATAATTTCATGCAAATGTTGACCGCGGCTGCGTCTCAGGTAGCCCATCCGCTGAGTCCAATTTTGGCATACTCTTTCACACATATCGGCCGGTATCTCACGAATGAATGCATGGATGTTGGCTTCCAGTGCGTCAATCGAAGCGGGCTTGTCCCTATAGACATTAGCCTTGACATACCCCCACAAAAAATAATCTAATGGTGTCAAATCGTACGATCTAGGCGGCCAATTGACCGGCCCGAAACGTGAAATTAACTGTTCACCAAACTCGCCTCGCAATTGCGCCATTGTTTCGCGTGCTGTGTGGCATGTGGCACCGTCTTGTTGAAACCACATATCATGCAAGTCAAGAACTTCCATTTCGGGCAAAAAAAAGTTTGTTATCATCGCTCGGTAGCGTTCACCATTGACAGTAACGCTGCGATTCGCATCATCTTTGAAGAAATATGGCCCAATAATGCCGCCGGCCCATAAAACGCACCAAACAGTGGCTTTTTCGGGATGCATTGGTAGCTGTTGCAATGCTTCTGGCTGACCTTAACTCCAAATGCGGCAATTTTGCTTATTTACGTACCCATTCAACCAAAAATGAGCTTCATCGCTGAACACAATTTTTCGATAAAAAAGCGGATCCTCGGCCAGCTTTCCAAGAGCCCATTCACCAAAAATTCGGCGTTGTGCTAGGTCGGCTGGCTTTAGTTCTTGCACCAGCTGTATCTTAAAAGGCTTTACGCCCAAATCCTTCCGCAAAATTTTCCACGTAGTGCTGTAACAAAGGCCTAACTGCTGGGAACGGCGCCGAATCGCACAGTACGTAAACGTGTTGGTGGTTTAATGTCCAACAAAGTAAATTTGGTGCGAAATTTGGTCACAATCTTCCGAATAGACTGCTCAGAAGGTCGAGAATGCCGATCATAAAATGGAAGCAGCGCGCGATGAACATTTCGTACCGAGCACGAATTTTGATAGTAAAATTCAATAATTTGCAAGCGTTGTTCATTTGTAAGACGATCCATGGTTAAATTGCAAACCAAACTGAAGCTGTTTGACAGTGACACAAGGTACTAAACACACGTCAGCTGTCAAAACCAGTGTTGACAAAACCAAACCAGCTAAAAAATCAATTATCTGGTTTTCAATGGAATAAAGCCAAAAGGCACTGCACTTGTGCTTCTCTAGTTGATTTAAAGAAGGTGTTCGACACCGTATGGTTAGAGGTCCGCTATCTAAAGCTAACTAGACGTGGCATGAGTAAGCCAAAGCTATAAAATCTTCATGACATGTTGACTGGTATATAGAACGTTTATTGTCAAAAGTGGCAATGTAACTTCTACCACTGAATTTTTCATTAAAATAGTCTAACGCAGGGAGCGGTGAACTCGCCGAATTCCTCCAGCATGTAAGCAGTGCATTGATATGATATGTAGTCTTACTCAGGCAATTGCGTAAGAAAGATCTTATTGCGTACAGAACAGCCCCTTGTGTCAATGTCATTCGAACTCATCGACAAATTTCAGAGATATTGTGATGACTGGCAGTTGAAAATCAACTTTCAGAAATTTGAAACTATCCTGTTTAGGACACCGTTGTAGTGCCTCAATGGATGCTAGAAAGAACTCGTGAAAGCTGGTGACCGTGGGACCAAATGGACAGCCACTCGCTAGTAAAAGTTTAGTAAAGTACCTTGGCGTCTGGCGTGATCAGTATTCATATTTCGATAGACAAGTAATGCTCTGGCGAGCGTTTGCCCATACAAGAAGATTCTTTTGTAGCAGTCGTCTTAACAGCAGGGCAAAGGTGATTTAAACCTTAGACTCCTTGTTCTGTAATTCAATATAACAACCTCTAAATCACTGCATCCAAAAACATTTCTGTAAATGTATTCAAAAACGTGTGAAGTTTTAGAGAGCATTCGAAATGAACAAAGCTGGGATCTTAATAGTATCACCCGTTATTGAAGAACTTAAATTGTCCGGATTAGCCATAATTCGCAATAGTCAGTAATGGAAAAAAAGTATCTGCTAAATGTCAATCCATACTCGCATAATAACAGACAGATAATAACGGATACGACTAAGTACTCCATATCACAAGCTGGGTAATCCAGTACCCTTGGCCATTCATTTGATCCTCAATACTCTGCAACTTCGTAAAACAAAAACAAAGTAGGTAGGTATTTCAAAAGCCCCAGAGATTACCTTCAGCGGGTAAGCCTGTAAGCTGTATAAAAACATAACAAATAAATGTTTATATTCACCATACATGCACTTAAATGAAATAAAAAATTAAAAGCCCGTCGTTGGCACTCGCCAATCCAAACATACTCAACAAAAAAAAAGTCCCCGTTCCTAAGGCTGCTGCATTGTGCAACTGAGTGCACAGAAATATAAACTCCAACAAAAAAAAATCTACCTGCGCGGCGTAGGAGGAAGGTCGAAAATTCCTCGGGCTTCGCATACAAAAAAGGACAAAATTTACATAGGTACACAGTTCCTCCGATGGAAACGCTTTGACGTCTATTTTTAGGGCTCTCCTCTTGTGACTTGTATAGGCCAAACGCCACAAACGTATCCTGTCGCTGTCTATGCAATGCTTTGAAGTGTTCTTCTGTTGTGTGTTTTAGATTTTTTTTTGGAATTATCCTCGCATAATATCGTGTGATTTTAATAGTCACATACCACTGGAAAACATATTCTCATACAAATATGAGTATGAACATGAAAATCGAGTTATAAGTTCGAGTTTAGATTGCTTTTAGTCAAGTGCACAATTTTAACAAATAAAAACCTAAAAGGATTGTTGAACTTAAAATATCCTCCTCTACGTGGCGATATTTAAGCCCATTCAAGAGTGTTACTGTTCATCAGAAATCATATCTTTGGAATGCAAAATTTGTATCTACGCATAGTCATTGCGAGATAATGGAATCCTGCATGATAATATCTACATTTTAATGACCTGCTTTGAGATGTAAGCTGAAAATGAATAACCTCTCAGACTAAATTAAAGGATACCACTCAACTACAGGGACTTGCAAATATTTTGATAATGTAAACCCAAATCCTATCAATGCAGAATGTAGAGAGGGGGAGGAAATACGGTGAAAATCATACAACCTACTGAAAGCCTTCCTCTCTTCATAGGTCAGTTACATTGCAGGCATTTCGACCAACAAATTCAAAGGGCCAAAAACCACAATAAGGACTTGAATTGAGTAGAGTAGGCGAGTAGACACAGTGAACCACATTACATATAGAAAACATATTTCCTGCAATATCAATGCGGAATGAAACGCCACAACCCTTCAGCAAATAACCTCCTCCAGCATTTCAATTCGTAAAATCCTTTGAGATAGTCATGGTGGTTTGAAGCCCCGGAGGAGAAATTTTTTAGCGGAAATATAAAATTCAATGTAGATAAGGATGAACTCGCTTAGGGAATATGCTCTACCAAATCAACCAATTCAGAGCGTATCCTTTGGTTGTAGAAAGGAGTTTGGTTTTTTGTTTAGCTTCTGAATCGTGGTGTAGGTGGAGGAATTTATGGGGATGTTTGAGTGACTTGTGATTTGTTTGTTGTGCAGAGACATGGAGTGAAGTAGGCATATTTTATTGATGCTATAATGGTTAGGAATGTATCTACTTACATAAAATTCTGACATGGATTTTTTTTTTAAATTGGTTATGGTGCTATGTAAATGTGTGGCACAATTTTAGAGTGGAAGTTATTGTCAGGAGTAATAAAACATTCACTTGTGGGAGTATATGAAATTGACTTCAATGGGTACTTAAAAGATGAATTAATAAATTTTATCATATAACAAATTTAATCAAATGTTAAATTTTTAAAAGTTAATTGTGTAATTAAAAATTAATTAATTAATAAATTATTGTAGGACGAGGGCGAACCCGGAGCGGGTCTAACTTTGCAATGTTGACTAACATACTGATACACCAGAATTTGACTTGCTAAGCTAGTACGAGTATTATTAAAAGGATGAAAAACAGCAAAACTATAAAAAGCCTGGCCAAACGACTATCACGGAATATCTGGTATGCTGTCCCTAGGGAACATACTAGCCTGCCCCTTTAGGTTGGGGGTTGTTCTTTCGGCCAAATAACCACTCATGGAAAAACTAGTTCTAATAAATCAACAAACAACTAAGAGTCTCGGAAAGGACTGATTTTATTGTCGACGACCATGATTAGAGTATATCTACTTACAGTGAGTAGGGACACTCTCGACGATTTTATAATTTGAAGTAACGCTATGCCACACATACACGAGAAATAGACGGCAATAAGAAAGTCTTGCAGTGAAAGAGAGATAGAAGAGGAGTACAACTTTTTCGAAATGGGACACAGGGTGTGGCGTAAAAAAAGAGAAAAAATCAATTTGAAATTATTTTGTATTCAACATTATTAATATTATGTTCACAAGTGTGCCACACTTAAAAATTTTTGTTTGTTGCTTGTTTTTTTGTTATCCCTATTAAACTGTTTAATTATGTGATAAACTCTAACTCAAACATAACCTCGTAACCCTTGTAACTCAGTAACGAATACATACCGTTTGCTACAGCTCTAGTATCTTCATTAATAGCAAAAATGTTTAGACCCCTCTGCTTTGTTTGACGTTACTTCAGGATTTTCATTACCTAACAAACCAAAAATTCGTAAATATTACCTCATCTTCAACTAAAGTTAAAGTTTACCTTCTGTTGTGTTGGTAATATTTTTCAAAATGTTTAAATCAGGTATTGCCGACCATTTTAGGCGCAGCTTTGACTTGCCATACATATCTTTCGAGAAATGTCTCTCGCAGATCCTAAAATCCTTCGAAATTGGATTATGTAATAAGTGTTGTTTGTTGATGCAATTAAACCACTTTGCTTTTCTAAAAAAATTAAGAAGTATAAAGTGGTCTTATAGTTGTGGCTGTACGTTTTTTAATATTGCTTACCTCTCACTATTTTCCGGTATTTGAAAATATTTTACACCAACGTTTTCTTTCTCCTCTTGCCCACACGCCAAACACCTATGGTAATGTTTTCCCATTGTGTAATTTAAAATTTTATTTTTATTTTATTTTTTTCGCACACACCAACACCCTTTTTATATAAAAAAAGATGGAATTGAATAAGTTTTGACAATTCAACTTCAGTACGCCTTTAAAACTACGGGTAAACAATTTTTAACAATCTCCCCTCAAGTATGCCTACTTAATTAGTGTGACCACAGCTATACAGTTTAGAACCTAAAAAGTGTTGTCAATAAAACTTAAAATCGTTCAATATGGTATAGAACGAAGTAATAGAAATGCAAAAATGTTTAATTTTATATTCTGCAGTGAAACATTTATATTGAAGATCCATATATAAGTCTTTTTCATCAATAACCAATGACGAAAACAAATAATAAAACAAACTTTAAAACTCAAACTTGGTAACCTGACCAAGTCAATTGATTTTTGAATAGCTGAGGGGAAATACTACCACACTGACAATCACTTCAGCCCGCCTTTAGAAAAGCATTATGGGAAATTTTCATTTATGTATCTTACGCAAAATTGCTAAATGCGATAGTGGTCGTTAAATGTGTTGTGTTCTCTTTTTGTTAAAAGTGATTGCGCATAAGGATTAAAATCAATCCATTTTACCTGTTTACACTTATGCAACGTATTTGTTGTAGTGTTTTGTTTGTAGTAGTACGAGTCGCATATGTATGGAGAGTGTCCCTACTCACTGTAAGTAGATATACTCTGACCATGATCACCGAAAAAAGGACAAGGACGTTCGTACCGGCACCTGGATTGTGAGAACATTATGAAGGAGAGGTGTCACAAGCAGACAGTACTGCCACCCACGATGGGATGGACCGGATAAAAAGAGGATGAAAAACCGTGACCATTTTATAGTGGGTAGAAAGAGCGAGATTTAAATGCCAAACACGAAGATTGGGGAAATCAATTACAAAATCCTTGAGGTAACCATCTTTACAATTGGATGGTCCACTAAAATGTTGAATATAGGATCGACATTCTCGCCACAAATAGGCCATCGTTTCCGAGAAGCGGTGCTTTCCTGGATCTTTTACTGCGAGACACAAGACTGACAGTTACTAACAGAGTAGGTCAACACCCGCGAAACTGTTTACGGACGATCGACTACGACAGCGATCACTGCGGACTCGCCGCCGTAATACAGCTTCCGAACGAGCTTATGGCGTTGGAGGAGTATGTGCCTGTGCATTCTTACAACTACGGTAAGATACGCTGGCCTCGCTTCACCAACACCTTATCAAGAGAACTACGTTCGAGGGCCATTTCACCACCAACCATCAGAAACCTTACAAACAACGAAATCGACGATTACTTACAACAAATGCACTTACTGAAATACAAAGAACATGACAAAACGTCTACGTACAGAAACGCGACCACTGGCGCACTACACAGACAAAAAAAAGCGGACTTCTGACAAGACTTAAACTCTTGTACAGATGACTGACAAACCCACTCGACCCGGAGATTAGTACACTGAAGGCGTCGATCAAAAACATCAACTATTTGATCAAGGAGAACTATCGGTTCTATCGCAAGAAACCCCTGGTTTGATGAGGAATGGCGACAGATGCTCGTAGCCAAGAACGAGGCCTACAAGGCTAAGCTGCAGGTGAAGAAGAGAGCTGCCGTTAAGCTCTATAGGCAGAGAAGAAGGGAAGAACACCGGCTTTTTAGAAAGAAGTAAAAAGAGGAAGAAAAGCGCGCGATCGAGGATATAGAGAGGTGCCACTCCAGGAAAGATGTTCGCAAGTTTTACCAAAGTGTAAAACGTCAAAGCCAAGGATACAAGGCTCGAACAGAATCCTGTCGTGATGAACAAGGAAATACCGTAGTTGAGACACAGTCAATGCTGAGGATATGGAAGAACCACTTCTGCAGACTGTTTAACGGCGATGACGAACAACATTCTGCTGTCAGGCAGAACGAACCATTCAATATTGGCAACGACAGCGAAAGCTGCCAACCACCCGACCTGAGTGAAGTGAGGACAGCAATATCTAAACTAAAGCTTAATAAGGCTGCCGGAAATGACGGCCTTCCCGCCGAGCTTTTTAAAGCCGGAGATGACTTGGTAAGTAACATCCACCAACTCATAAGCCGAATCTGGTCGGAAAAAAGTATGCCTGAAGAATGGAACCTCAGCATCGTTTGCCCGATCCACAAAAAAGGAGACCCTCTAAACTGCGCCAACTACTAAGGCTCCTCAACATCGCATACAAAATTCTATCTGCCGTAGTATGTGAACGCCTGAAACCGTTTACCAACAACCTGATCGGCCCTTATCAGTGTGGTTTTAGGCCAGGAAAGTCCACAACCGATCAAATCTTCACACTTCGGCAGATCAAACTCGTCTGTTTGTGTGACGTTTGGATGACGATGGAAAATTCTCGCTGCTCCATCAGGGTCGGAAACGACCTCACTGACACATTCGATACCAAAAAAGGATTTAGGCAAGGCGATGCGCTGTCTTGTGACTTCTTCAATCTGATTCTTGAGAGGATTGTGCAAAACAGAGGCACAATTTTCCAAAAATCTGCACAACTACAAGCATACGCCGACGATATTGACATCATTGGTAGGACCCAACGTGATGTCATAGCCACTTTTGCTAGTATAGAGAAGGAAGCGGCAAAAATGGGTTAAGCAGTAAATGAGGGCAAGACGAAGTATATGACGATAGATAAATATGAGTCTAGCAGACTGCAAAAACAAAGCCCTGTCGAGTTGGAAAAGCAAATATAATAGTTGACTCACATTCGATGCTGATAATATGGAAGAACCACTTCTACTGACTGTTAAACAGCCACAACGAACAGTCTCTAGCTGTCAGGCAGGACGAACCATTCAATCGTAGTGATGATAGTGAAAACTTCCAGCCACCCAACCAAACGAAGTTAGCATTGTAATCAACCCTATGGTGCAATCTAAGTTTAAGCTTAACAGCTTGATGAAAATTATGGCCTTCCTGCTTAGTTTTATAAAGCCGGTGGAGATGATTTCCTAAGTAAACTCCAGCTCAATGGCAAAATTTAGTCGAATAAAGAAAACGCAGGAAAATGGAACGTCAGCATCTCAAAAATAGATCACCACTGTTACCCAATCACTTTGTTGGCATATAAGGTAGAATTTCGTACAGAACTAGGAAGGATCATTTCTATTTATGAAAAGGTACTCGATTTTTCCACAAAAGCCCCTCAATTCAATCACCATCCAAACGCTATTAAATACTGAAAGGGTTTAACAACAACTAAAATCGTTTATCACATATATAAAAGCCTCATCTAGTAATCACGCCCAAACGACAGCGTGTCCCTGAGCTCCGGGACACAGCTCCAATTCCAAATCGAACACAAGACATAGGTACTTTGGCTGGGTGACATCATATCTCACATCATCTACCCTCAAGCAATTTTAATTGACTTTTAATTATTCCACCAATTTTGCTTTTGTTTCGAACTTTTCTTCCTCAAACCTTTGTCGTCCTTATTCGTCGAACCCCCATTAAGGATACATGTATGTGTGCGAACGTTACTCTTCGAAGGTAACACCGGTATAGCGTCGACCTTACATTTCCAGAGCAACGTGAAGAAGGAGGGATTCATTAAAATCATCCTACGGCAATAGGGACACAGAGCCCCTGAAAAACTGATAAAAGTTGGAATTGTCTGCAGATAATTTGAGTCCTGAAAAAGTACACCCCCAGCATGCGATGTTGGTGGAGAAGATGAAGTTCAACCTCGAGGAGGAATATTCGATCCTAGAAAACAAATTCATCTGTTGGATTGGAAAACATTTTCTTCTTCATCGTTTTTTTATTTTCGGCTTCTCATTTTTTGCTTTTCATCTTTCCGGTTCGCTTTGGCATTGCTATTTCATTTGTGAGCTTGTTTGGTGCGATTGTTATTCGCAGGAGGTTTATAGGGGTGTGGTAGTTTGGGTGAAACTTTGCTTTGTTTTGCTTTTTTGTTTCCTAATTCATGGGATTGTCTTCAATGAGGTGAACGGGATTTTTTTTTTTTAATTTACAAGGATTCCAGGATTCATGCTGGTTCCTTGTTTCACATGGCGGTGTAGCGGTTGCGGGGTGTGTGTATATATATATTTTTTTTTCAGAAATAATGCATGCTTCATGTGGGCGGTTTGTTGGGATTACCAATGGGGAGAGAAAGTTCATTTTGAAAAGTTTTTAAATTGAATTGAATGATTGTTTCTACTCGAGGGTGCCCACATATGGTTGCCTTATTTTTTTTTCTTGATCCAATCGTAGAGCTTAATTGAGTGGAAAACGTGAGGTAAATAAATTATTAAACCTCTGGTTAGATGATTTTTATGGATGTAATCATTAGAGCGGGTCTTCAAATGAGGTTCATATTCGGAGTTGTTTCGGGAGAGAAAGTTCGCAACTACAACATGAGTGGTGTGTGTTTGTTTTTACATGTAGGGGTATATTAGTTTTGATACAGAATTTGTAACATAGTGAAATAATTTAGCTAGGTATACCTCAAATGATATGGATCGACTCAGAATCGCTAGCTGAGTCGATTAAGCCATGTCTGTCCGTCCGTCCGTCCGTCTGTAGGTAACCGGATTTTGGGCCTTACATTTTGAGCTAGGATAATGAAATGAGATAAGCTTTTCTTTTCTTTTCTTTTCAATTGATACTACTCGGATGATATGTCGGCTCTTAAAGAGAGAAGGGCCAGTGAAAAATCATTTAAGAGATGTTGCACACGACAGGGACGATCAAGTTCGAAAACGACCTTACAGAAAAATTCAATACCAAAAGAGTGTTGGAAAAGTTGTTGTTTCCATGTTGGGAAACATTGAAAACTTATTTCCGAAGCGAGCGCTGTGTAGCCCAAACTGTGCGTTATTTGAAAAGAAGAAATGCAGCAACCAATGCCTGATGCACGCAAGTTTATGCAAAAAGTTCATAAGACTGGTATGCTAGTGCAAAATACTCATGGTCCCCGTCGTGCACCGTTCGGTGCTCACAGATGAGAATGTGGCTGCTATAGCCGAGAGTGTGAGTCTTAAGTCACAAATATATACTCGCCATCGATCTCAATAGGTCAACATTTCACGTACCGCAGGAGGAGAATTTCGCACAACGATTTCGGGTTATTAGCTAAAATGCATCATAACGCGTGAATCTTTGGTGCAGATTTTGGGCTGGAGGCATTATGGGACCATTCTTTGAAAATGCGGCTGGTCAGGTAGTAACAATTAATGGTGTTCGTTATCGTGGCATGCTAACCAGGTTTTTAATGAAAAACATACAGCCATCAATATAGCCAGCGAAAAAATTCAATTTCTTCATGAGTCGTTTCTTAATCGTGAAATCGGCCAATTTTGCGATCAGAATTGGGCATCCAGATATTGCGATCTAACGCCATTAGAGGTACATAAGTTTTGACATTAAGTTTGTAACATAGAGAAATAATTTCGATAGGTATACCTCCGTATATGGATCGACTCAGAATCGCCAGCTGAGTCAGTCTGTCTAGCTATGCCTCCGTCACCGATTTTTGGGCCTTAAATTTTGAGATAGAAAGTTGAAATCTGTTACATAGTTACAAGTGTAAACATTTTAGAAATCCGCCTACTGACACGCCCATTTTTTTTAAAGAAAATTGGTGTTTTTGGCCAAACGGTATGCAGTTTTAAAAAAGTGTCTGAACTCTGAAAAACTTAGTCAATCTCAATTTCTATTTCACTTTTTGGGGGCGTTTTCAGCGAAGAAAAGTTTTTCTGAAAAATTTCAAAATATTCGTAAAAACATTTGATGCAAAATCATTGGATATAATAACATAAACATTTCGTTTAACCACCAACACCTTGAAAGTCGATATTAGGGGGTTTATTAATGAAATTCAGCCACATTTATCGAAACAGTCATAAAAGTTTTCAGGAAAAGAGCGTTGCTGCCAGCAAAACCGTAGCGGCTATTTATCCAATGTACTATTCCATACATAACCCCAATATGTAAACTCTATGAATTAATACAACATATACTTTCTAATTAAAAATCTGTATTATCTATTAAAATTTCAGTTTCCGTGAATTTCGGACACCATTTTAAACTATAGGAGGATAAATTTGTGTCCTCCGAGTTAAGGAGTGATGTTCGTTGAAACCCATGTTCAGCCCGAACTGACGCGCCTCTAATGTTTTCATTGTTGATAATTATGATCGGTGAATTCCAAATTCCCCTACTAGATTCAAATGCCCAAAGCATACATTCATCAAAATACAACACCACTGCAGACCAACATAGTGAAACAACAAATAAAATGGCTCAACAAAATAGATCACATAAATGCGTCAATTTTCGTCAATTTATTCACCGGACCATACACTTAGGGCTATAAAAATAGGAAACCCACTCTAATGCAACTGTGTGTGTTTAGGGGTGGGTATACTAATCCGCCCACTCATACACTTGTCTTATTCTTTATGATTACACGTGTTTGCTACCCTAATCGCTTACTTCGGGAAGTGTTAGGCATCCGTCAGGCATGTTTCATCTGTCATCATAGTCATCGTGTACACACACATCAAAATTGTTATCACCCTTTCAACCTACAATTTAGTGCTGAATCCAAGCGCCCTGCCCTTCCCACATTCATAACACGCGCTATTTTAGTATTCTAAACGACACGCAGGTAATCCTATTGCTATCGTCGTACGACACTTGTAACTCGCCTGGGTGTCAGATAAATGGGTATTCACATCCCTCCCCCTCCAAACGTTGTAGAGTGACTTTTTTTCCAGTTTTAGTCCTTGGGGGATTTATATAGGAATATTCAGTGTGAATTTTCTTTTTGTTGAGCGTACGCTCCTTCGAGAAGATAAACAGCAGTTAAGTGGGATTCAAAATAAATTGTTAGCAGGACAAGGGTGCACCTCAAAGGAATTATGAATAAAATGACAAGGAGAGATGTTTTCCCCTACTAGGTTAGATACATTCGAGAACTTCGATGGTTATAGTGTTGGTGTAGTGATAGAAATAAAAATGCATATATGGAGTTAGCACAAAAAAGTCCTTAAAAAAGAAAAAATGTTTGACTTACTTGGTTAATTGAAATATACTCAGCACTAAAAAAAAGTTTTTCAGCTCCAATAATCCCCCATAAAAAGCTGCAAAAAACCACCGAAATACACCTTTTTTTAAAAAAGTGTTGGAAAAGTGTTAGCAACCCTCGTTTAACAGATTTACATTTTATTGAGTGGCTCACCCCGCAAATTCCATGTTTTCTATTTTTAGTCCCTGTGGTTTCGTAACACAAGCCTTGGACTGTAGGGTTGTTTTTTTTTAATGAAATATTCTGCTCCTTTTTGTGAATATATTTGTGATGTGACTATAACATACAGTTAAGGGGGGCTTAACAAATTTATATGTATTACAAAAAAATTGACAGGCTTTTAAGCCTGTAATTGGCATGAGGCTTTTGATCAAAAGACTTCCCAACATCCAGGAATGGTACTTATAATTAGGTCTCTACATAACAAAACGGGGTCTTTAAATTGAAATAACAAAGAGCGCCCAGCATTTTACTGGGGGTGACCATTTATTTGTCTCTGTAAATTTGGATGAATTTTCACTTCCGGATACCGTTCCTGTCGAATTGAAGGACATCAGTTTTTGGGGTTATACGTATAGACTTGCGATCTAAAAAAAAAAGAAGCACTAAATGAAAAAGTCTAAGGACGTTACGTCGGGTGATCTCGGTTTGCCAGTAATGGCGTCGACGACGATGCGAGAAATAACAGCGCCTTTGTGTGGCCGACCGCCATTTGGGCCGAAGCGTAGTCCTGTTGGAACCACATATCTTATGTAACCATATCAGCCAAGCCAGTTCTGGTCAAAAAGTACAGAGTATTCATGGCGTCAATCGTCAAAATTGCCGAATTTGGAGTTCAGAAATCCCACGAGCAATTGTTGTGAAAACAAATGCATCCACAACGCGTGACTCTTTGGTGCGGATTTTGGGTTGGGGGTATTATCGTTCCATTCCTCTATGCAGCTGCGCCTGGTGAGGCAGTAACAAATAATTGTGTTTGTTATCGTGACATGATAACCCAGGTTTTAGTGCCTAAGTTACAAGATATGGATGTGACCATCGTATGGTTTCAACAAGACGGTGTCACACGGGGTTGTAAGAGAGCTAATAAGCGGGGAAATTTGCTACTGGATCCCATGTGAGATATCCCATAGGATACCCAAATGTCCAAATTAACAAAAAGTCATCGCCATCAATATTGGAATTGATCATAACGAACTCGCCAGGAATCGTTACCCAGCCTATGGCAATAAGCATTTTGAGTTCCGATCCAGTAAACTTTGATATTCTTCATAAGAGTAGAACCAAAGACATGCGGTATTTAGATTATAAGAACGCTAATTGGGATAAATATAGAACAAAAAACATATGAGAAGGCTACAATCCGCTGTGCGAATCGTCTGATATCCTATCCCATCTCATCCTTAAAATAAATTTCCCCAAAATATTTCCTTTATGGCGATGATATATAGAAAATGCAATTGCCACTACATTTTGTTCAGACAGTTTATCAAAGTCTTTTATGGTTCGACAAAAAAACATCGGTTTTTGGGCGGACAAAAATATCGGGCATGGTAAAAAAAAACTTTGTATAGATGAAATATCGATATTAGCATTGTCTAGATATTATGTTCAGACACTTTTTTAAAATCTCTAGCGGTTTGGACTAAAACTAGATTTTTTTTTAAAAAAGGGGCGTGGCACTTGTTCTGCTGGGAGCAATAACAAACACGTGTACCAAATTTCATTATCCTAGCTCAAAATAAAGACAAATAAGACCCAAAAACTGGTGACGTACGGACGGACGGACGGACGGACCGACATGGCTAAATCGACTCAGCTATCGATTCTAAGTCGATCCATATACTTTAAGCTATAGCTAGGTAAATTATTTCACTATGTTACAATTTATGTATCGAGACTAATACACCCTATGGGATACGGTATAAACAAAGTTTCGGTTTCGGTTGTTCGGTGGGTTTGGCCCTTAGCACCCAAAAACATGAAAGTTATGCTACATGATGAAACAGGTTGCTGCTTGGTCGGTACCTATGGTTTAATTATTCAAACCCTAAAATGAAGGCCAAACAATCAGTCACTCAACCCACACGACATTCCAAAGAAGACAAGATCATGATATGCAAACAGTGAAGTGGGTCCACATGTAAGGTGCATGAAACAGTCAAATTATCTGACTGTTGCTGGTTCAAAATATATCGGGAGCGATTTTATCGTCCACCTTCACAATACGCTGATAATCAAAGTCTTGAACTTTAAAAAGTATTTGGCAGAAGTGAAGTCAAGAAGTTTTAAAATGGCGCCGCAAAACCCGGACATTAATGTTACAGAACATCGTTGGCACATAGTATACTCATATCAAACATAAACCCATCATATCACACATGGAAGGATTTAATCACGGCTTGGAGTTCTTTTCCAGCAGAGCAAGTTCAAGGCTTAATGGACTCATTGCCCAGATCACTTGTAGAGGTAATTACGGCTAAAATAGCAAGCTCAACCTATTAAGTAGTGTTACTTTAAATAACAGTTACTTGTTGGAACTTCATTTATGTTTTTAACTTTCTCTTGCAAAGAGAAAGATATTGTCGACCTCGTGATTTTGATTGATTCTCAAATTACGATGATAGCGAAACCCAAAAAAAAGTGGTTTTTGGAATTCCGTCCGTACGTCGGTCAGTCGGTTAGTCGGTCCATAATAGTCTCTACAGACTAATCGATCAAGCCGATTTTCTTCAAACTCCAGCGTTTCTTTGGTCAAATGCATACAACGTTTTTTTTCGAGAAAATCCATATAACGGATTTTTGCATTTAGGCCATATAAATAAAATTTATTTGACCAAATAAAATTAAATTTAATTCATATACCACTACTACTGTTAGCATGAATTCCACATAATTGGTTTTAGCTCAATTATCCCTAAACGGAATTTTCTATTTTGGTCAACATCTGAAAATCATTATTATTCACATGGACACCGATTCCTTTCAGTTACGGAATAAACGTTCGTATCATTACATTTCGACATTATTTATACCATTTTTAGCATCATTAATCAAAAGATATATTATTTTGCATTTTAAGCAAATTATGAAATTGAATATCAAATCTCTGAGCAAGCTGCGTATTAGTCAAATTTTGTAAGACTATTACTTATGAAAATTGAATATAACTATGTATATCTAATCTAAAGCCTGAAACTTTTTCTTTCGACTTTTTTGAAGTCAAATGTCAATGCAAACAAACCAACGGCCACCAAAGCGGTGTATTAATGAGATTCGATGGTTAGGTATTGTAGAACATGGGTAGACTCTGATTGGCTTTAACTTGTCAATGCCTAGTGGTTTTATCTCTGATTACACATCAAGTGCTTGTTTTGAATCTCCAAGTGGTAACCATCGGGTACTGGGATCATCCAACCGGATTTGACTTGCTAAACGATAAGCGCGAATGTTGATGCCCCGACAGAAAACAGCAGCAGCCAGGTCATAATGGCACCGAATGAATAACCGACCTGCTGTCCCAGGCGAATCTAGACACGCTGCTTCGACATATACGGACAACAGGTTGTCTAGGAATTTCAAGGGTAAGTCGGGCGCTTGAACAGAAAGATGGTGGCGGATAGACGGAAAGTCAAAATTTATAGGGAACTGTCATAGAAAAATTCAGTAAAAGACTAAGTGCTTGCCAGCAAGGCCTGGGCGGCCATTTCTCCGATGTGCCCCCATCTAACCATATCTAAAGGGTGGTTAAATTTTAAAGGCCGATGTTGAATGTAAACCACATCTAAACGTCAAGATTTTTTCTGCACTTCATTTGACATTTCTCAATTTCACATTAACTCAATTTGAACCATGGAAATATACACGTTAATGTTATTCAGGCTTATTACGAAAATGGGCGTTCAAATCAAAATGCATATCGTGAACTTCGTGATTCTTTCGGTCAATTTAATCGTCCAAATGTGCGTACAATCGAAAAAATCGTGCAAAAATTTGAGCAAACCGGGTTTGTAGGAGATGTAAAAACGCCAGTGCATGCTCGTACAGCTCGTGCTGCAGAAAATATTGCTGCTGTTTGCGAAAGTGTGGCTAGAGAGTCCACCTCAACTCGTCTTCGTGCCCAACAATTTCACCTCTCACGCTCGTCGTTGATGAACATCATGCATAAAGACGTGCATTTACACGCTTACAAGGTGCAATTGACTGAAGAACTAAAGCCTCTTGACCATTTCAAGCGTCGTCAATGGTCAGTCAGAATGGTGGCAAGAAATGGCAACAGTGGATGATTAATTTTCGAAGAAAATCTTCACATTTTCATCTCAGTGAATTCGTCAATATCTAAGCAGAATTCCCGCATTTGGATAATCCAAGAGTGATTGTCGAAAAACCAATGCACCCACAAAGAGTGACTGTTTGGTGCGGTTTATGGGCTGGCGGCATCATCTGGCCGTATTTTTCCAAATTGAGGCCTGTCAGGCCAGTTACTGTGAATAGTGTTCGCTATCGTAAGATGATAACGAACTTTTTATGGCCCGAAATGGAAAAAATGGATATGGGCGATATGTGGTTTCAACAGAACGGTCCCACTTGCCACACAGCTAACGAAACAATGGCTCTTTTGAGCGACGAATTCAATGGCCGTGTTATCTCACGTGGTGGCAATGTCAATTGGCCGCCAAGATCATGTGATTTGACACCGTTGGACTTCTTTCTTTGGGAATATTTGAAAAAAAATGTGTAAGTCGATAAGCCAGCAACAATTCAAGAGCTAAGGATGAGATAAATCGGCACATTAACAGCATAGAACCTCAATTATGCCTCTGCGTCATCAAAAATTTGGACCATCGGATGGAGGTGTGCCGCAGAGGTCGCGGCAGCCAGTTGGCCGATATTTTGTTCCATACATAATTGAACCATTCCAATATTATCATAATAAAACTAAATGACAATAATTTCCAAATAATTTGTGTTTTATTCAAAATCATCATCGGCCCTTGAAATGTATACTCTATGAATCAATGAAATATGTTAGCTTTCTTATTAAAAATCTGTATTTTCTATAAAAATTACATTTTGCGCGAATTGCGAAACAACCTTCAATTAGTCTTACATTTATTGACATCAAAAAAAGTCTGCACACATTTGATGAATTTCTGAATTTAGCCAAGAAAATTGTTGTTCTGATTTCAAAAAAGAAACATGCAATTTCGAGTTCGAACATTTTTCTCGCAAATATTTCCAAATCTCATAGCACTACGTATATATATAATTGTGATGAGTAGAGCCATATGTTCTTTTACAAAACTTGTGAAAAAAATTCCCATTTTTGTTATCATCGCAGAGTCTAATTTTAGATCGCGCTCACAAGCAACAGCACTTAAAAATTATATTTATAATAAAATCAGAATTTTTTTAAAAACCCAGTGGGCCATGCATTAAAGGTATTCCTTTAATGGCCCTACATTTTCACTCCTGTAACCTAATTTATAAAGTGGAATTAAATTTGCGGTTTTTTTTCGGTTGAGAGGCTGTTCGGGTTGAATATCGCGAGCAAGAATAAAACAGACAACACGATTCGGTTCAATGTTTGCACCATTATTTCTCGATAATTTGTTCATGGCTCACAAAGCGTTTTAACCCCGGATACGCACTTGTATATATATAAAGCACTGATGCAGCAGCTATTCAATGAGGATTCGTTCACTGTGTGATTTTGTGGCCAATACATACCGCCGCTTAACAGAGGAGAGAACGTTTTCAGTGTTAATAAATATTTTCCACTTGGTTACGTGCAAAGGCTTTAGTGCGAATAAATAACGGTACCAAAGTGAGTGGGGGAAGCCTTACAATTTGTGCCAACAAAAAAAACAACACATGAATGCGATTTTAAATTCAACAACGAGTGAAAAGTGGAAGTAAAGTGTTTTAATATGCTTTGCTTTGAAATTTTTTATTTGTGAGATTTTTTGAGTATTGACAATCTTTTTAGAGATTCCGTCAAAACAAATGGTTTGTTTTTTGCACAAGGTATCCGGTGAAAGAACTGTTATGTGAATCCATGAATACAGATGTTTTAAAATTGTATAGGGTGTCCGGAGGTAGAATATTGATTTAATATGTCCATCTGTACATAATTCATTGCGCACAATTACAATTTTCAAGCACTTTTTTTTACTTTTTTTTAACATTTACAATTTGCGTTCAAATACACTGCGAAACAATAGGCGTGTTTCACTTGCGGTTTCCTTCCAGATTATCCTCAGCTGTATTGCAGGCATTACTCTCAGATTTGTGTGCTATTATAACGCAAACTACGGAAATGAGAGCTTTAGAGAGAGACAGGTTTATGAAAACCATTGCAAAACTTAACAGAAAAAATATTGTTACAACCAATAGCGTTGGAAGGGACAGCTTTTATTGTAGATAACACTGCTAAACAAAAGGAGGACAACGACGTACGTAAATGCACTTGGAATGTGAGAATATTAAACAGGAGAGGAGCAAGCGAACAATTAGCGGAAGCCCTAAACAGCAAGAAAGCAGACATTACTACCATCAAGGAAATACGATGGGCCGGGGAAAAAAAGAGGATGAAAAACTGGAACCGTGTTATAGGGAGCAGAAATAGCGACTATTCGGATGCGGATTTGTTATAAGTGAGCAAGAAGTCTTATGTTTCCAATACATTAGCGAACGCATTGTAACAATTCGCATCAAGGTCAAGTTCGTCGGCGCAGGACGAAGAAAATAGGAAATAGCGAAAGATTGCTTCTACAAGCTCCTTGACAAAACCTATGAGCGACTACCAAAGTAAGATCGTGCTGGAAGATTTAAACGGAAAGCTAGGGAGAGAAGACATCTAAAGCGGTGTTGTCGGAAAACACAGCCAAAACGACAACACGTCAACGGTCTTAGGCTAATTGACAACGGACTTAGGCTAATTGCCTTCGCTACTGCACGAAATGCCACTATAGCCAGAACATGGTTTCTTCAACCCGATATCCATAAGGGAATATGGCGGTCTTAGATCAACGAACTTTCAACCAAATTGATCACGTTACCTATCGTAATTTATTCTATGTATAGATACTTGTAAAACCTTCGATATAAGGATTTTGCAACATCGTAAGGGTCATTTTCAAATAATCGCGTTTCGAAAATTCCGATAAATGGGAGCTACGGTTAATTTTTGAGTTAGGTTCACATTTCCAAAAAACTGTAGGACCAACACCAACAACAACCAAAATTTCAGTCAAATCGAACGAGTTGTTTGGGTTCCAGTGTCAGTAACAAATTCTAGATGACATACACACATTTTTTTTAAAACAACTTTATTTGATATCGGTAGACACCAAAACATAGGCATTTGTAAAAATTGCAATTTAAATTTTTGCACCATCAGAATTCAATCCTCATTCAGTAGGGAAAGAATAAAATGAAATTGTGAGCAAAGCAAAAAACCGTTGCAGAAGCAATAACGGACACATGAACTCCAATTTTTGTTGGGTTTCCCATATCATGGTAATGTTAGAATCAATCATAATCTCGAGGTCAATACCTTTCTCTTTGTAAGGGAAAGTCAAAAATGTAATTACCTTAGGTCGTCCGGAATTTCGAAAAATAACAAAATTTTGTTATAAATTGAAAAATTATCGTGATATATTGATCATATTTTGAATGTTGTTAATTTTGATATTTCGCAATAAGTTATATTTCTTAAAAAAATGGAGAGAATAATAGTAAATTGAGATAATAATAAAAAAATAAATAAATAATAAACTGAGATTCTTTAATGCTATAATTTTTGTTCTTTGTTATTTTGATTTAAATTATGATTTCTGGCCTCATTATAATAAATTTAATTCTTACTTTCATTTTTATAAAAAAAAAGGCGAAAATTATTTCAAAGACAACTTGTTTGCCTGAGAGTTTTGAGAGTTTATATAATGAAAGTCTGCAATACAAATTTATTATATCAAATATTTGATAAGCCAAAGCGAATTTTTTAAATCGATTGATTATTGTGACGACGAAATAATAACTTAACATTGTATGTAGAGTAAAATGCAATAAAAACTCACCTTTTGTTGGGTAGTGAACGAAATTAGATGATGATAATGGTGTGCTGGAATTCATAAAAAAAAATCCATTAATCAAAATTCATTACGTGTGTCGAAGGGATAAGACTTCTGTAAATTTGCGAAAATATTTGCATTTGCCTTATTCAGATAACATAAGATCTTCCTGCAGAAGACCATTTTAAGCGTTGAACATATGCCAATATGAGGTTACACGAAGCTCATTATAATCTATCCCATAGGGGTATATTAGTTTTGATACACAGTTTGTAATATAGTGACATAAATTAACTCAGTCAACCCGGAGCTTTTGCCTGCGCATGTCATCCAAGTCTGACTTCCCAAAAAAATTCAAAATTCATAAACGCGTTAGATCGCCGGATACCGAGGGCAATCGTTTGTCCTCGGATAAAAAGTTTCGTCCCGTAATGAAAAACCCCAGTGTGAACAAAAAGGACTCCAGTACTAATTACTGGAGTCCATTACAATGCCATCCGGATAGTGACTGTGATGATATGGACGAATTTGTTTCGCCAACACTTTCTACCGCGAAGGTTTACATTCCTCCAATTAAACTTTTGCAGAAATCCAGTGATTATGTCCATAATCTAGCAAAATCACTAAACATTGCGGATTATTGCATAAAGAGAATCTCTATCGGTATAAAGATTGTATGTGAATCCATTGATACGTATAACAGAGTGATCGATAAACTAAAGGCCGATAATTGTCAATTTTTCTCACACGATCTTAAAGGAGAGAAAGCATTTAAAGTTATTTTATACGGTATGTGCGAAATGGACGCAAATGTATTAATGAGTGAACTTGTTAAAAATGGTCTTAAGTGTGTTGCAATTAAAAAAATTACCAAACAATTCGAACGGTACACAGACACCCTTTATTTAGTTTCATTTGAAAATGGTTCGATCAAACTCAATGAATTGAACAAACAATATCGTTCCATTTTCCACACACAAATCAATTGGAGCTATCAAAGAAAGCTTAAAGGTAAGCTAACCCAATGCCATAACTGTCAGATGTTTGGTCATGGTCAAAAAAATTGTCACATTAAAACATATTGTGCTAACTGCGCTGGTTCTCACAAGACTATAGAATGCGATAATGTGTCATCGTCAAAATGCGCAAATTGCAAGGGATCTCATAAATCTACTGACCCCACATGTGTTAGCAGATCAATGTACTTGGAGCTCAAGGAAAAATCCGCTAAACAAAAACAACAAACTCATCCGAAAGCTTCTTTCAGACAGGGCTCTCTTTTACCTACCACTGGCACTGTGCAGAAACAGGTTTCAATCAACTCTCTGCAAGATTTCCCTTCACTGCCGCTGCCCCGCTCTAATCAAGTGCTACCGAATGCTCAGACAATGCATAACACAAATCGTATAAATTCTCGGTTACAAAGTACATGGGATGAATTTGCACATACATCAAACGTCAACAGCGGTGTTTCCAATAACACTCCATTAACCACTGGCAACATTTCCAGCAATTCATCAAGCAACATTCAAATCAACACCAATATCAGCACACTGTTTACAGCTGATGAGCTCAATTCGTTAGCAATGGAAATGATAATGAAATTATCTGTCTGTAAGACTAAAATTGAACAATTTAATGTTATCACACATTTAGCAACTAAGTTTTTGTATAATGATGTTAAATAATATGATTGTAGATACACATATAAATATTATAACCTGGAATGCAAGAGGTATACGAAACAAAATTACAGAGTTTATGCATTTTTTAAATACCCGAAAAGTAGACATTGCGTTAATAACAGAATCGTGGCTTAAGAAAGATGTTCGTCTATCCACACCCGAATTTAAATGCTATCGTTGTGATCGAATCGGTAGAGTCGGTGGTGGTGTCGCGATTCTTATAAGAAGATCAATTCAACATTCGCTCTTACCTGTAGTGAATACTCGCTACATTGAAAATCTGGGAATAAATTTAAAATTAAGTCATCAAAGAGAATTAAAGATTTATTGTGTGTATTTTCCTGGTGGCAAAATAACCACGGACAAAAGAATGGGTCTTAAAAATGATCTCCGTAAATTATTTACACTAAATGGGGATTTTATAATTGGCGGTGATTTTAATTGTAAACATAGAGATTGGGGTTGCATAAGAGCTAATGCGTGGGGTAACATTATGTCTAGTTTGTCTATTACCTTACCTATTTCTGTTTTGTACCCATCTAGTCCGACATATTATTCCAGTTCTCGCAATTGTCCTTCTGTTCTTGACCTATTCATAACAAATGTACCTAGTTTTTGTACCCAGCCAATTACCTTCAATGAATTGAGCTCAGATCATAACCCAGTTTTTTGCCAACTTTTTAAGTCAGGGCTTAGAAAAGTAGAATATGTACATGATTTAAAAAATTCTAATTGGAATCTTTTTCGGTCTGAAATAAATTCTAAGCTTCGAAACATTCCAAACAATTTAGAAAATATTACATGTAAAGAAGATGTCGATTCGATTGTAAACACTTTTTCAGAACAAATTTTAGGTGCTGTTGAGAAAAGTGTTCCAAAAGTTCACAAAAATGTTTTTGTTGCTAAGCTGCCTTCACACGTGTTAGAACTTATAAAAAAAAGAAATGCTTATCGAAGATATTGGCAGAGATATCGTCAGTTTTTTTTTAAATATCAAGTTTCTCTTCTAAACCATCTCATATCAAAACTTATAAACGAGCACAGAAACAAAGATTGGAATAAGAAACTAAGTTCTCTCGATAAAAACTCGAAACCATTTTGGAACATAATGAAGGTAGTAAAAAACAAAAATAGGCAACTGCCATTTCTGAAGGATTCCACCAATATCTTTTGCTCAGACCAAGACAAAGCAAATGCACTTGCATCCAACTTCACTAAAAATCATGCTATTTCATCTAACTTAGGAGATGTGAATACAAATGTTTTAGTTAATAGTGCCGTTCAAAATTTGTTACTAAACAACAACAGTACGCCCTATTCAGATGTATATATAACTATCGACGATATAGAATTTATAATAAAGGATCTAAAAATTCGAAAAGCTGGAGGTATCGACCTTATACAAAATATATATATCAAGCAACTGCCAAAATCAGGAGTTAAATTTATAACATTCATTATGAATTCATGTATTAAAATGCATTACTTTCCTAATAAATGGAAAATTGCTAAGGTAATACCAATAATAAAAGCTGGTAAGCCTCCTGAGAAAGTTGAAAGTTATAGACCAATTAGTTTGCTAAGCAGCCTTAGCAAAATTTATGAAAAAACTCTAAAAGAGAAATTATTAAAGTTTATTTCGGACAACAATCTTTACCCTAAGGAGCAGTTTGGTTTTAGACGTTTTCACAGTACGTCGCATCAAGTGCTTAGGATATATAACCATATAAAAATGCATCGTTCGATGGGCAAATCCACTGGAATGATCTTACTAGACATCGAAAAGGCTTTTGATACCGTTTGGCATGATGGACTTATCTATAAAATGATTAATTTCAACTTTCCTATTTATATTTGTAAAATTGTCCACAGTTTCCTGTCTGGTCGTTGTTTTAAAGTGCACGTTAATAGTGGTGTCTCAAACTTAGTATTATTTGATTCCGGTGTCCCTCAAGGGTCAGTCCTTGGGCCTATTCTGTATAACCTTTATACGTCCGATTTTCCTGCTTTACCTAATTGTGAAGCAGCTATTTTTGCTGACGACACAGCAATTTTTTCATCAGATGTTTTTGCTCTTGACATTGAGAGTAACTTAATCAATGCGATGAAAATATTAGAAAACTATTTCAACAAATGGAAAATTAAATTAAATGAGGAAAAAATACAAGCCATCTTTTTCTCCCGAAAAAGAAAAGCTTGTTATCTTCCCAATAGACAATTGCAGATAAATGGCATGAACATAAATTGGGAAGCGTCTGTCAAATATTTAGGAATATATTTAGACACCAAATTAACTTTTAGCACTCATGTTGCCAACACGTTAAAGAAAATTGCCATTGCTATCAAAATACTGTACCCTTTTATAAATCGGAAGTCAATGCTCTCGAATGAAAACAAAATAATTATCCATAAAGTGATCTTCCAGGCTATTCTTCTCTATGGTTGCCAAGTATGGGGAAATATTGCAATGTGCCATATTAAAAAATTACAAATATCCCAAAACAAATTATTAAAAATGATGCTCAACTTACCGTGGCATCACTCAACTTCGAATCTTCATAATAGAGCGAATGTTGAATTGGTCGTTGACAGAATCCAGAAGTTAAATCTTCGTTTTTTGGACCGCTGTAATTTTTCTGATAACCCTCTTATACAAAACTTAATTATGAATTAATTTAGATAAATAGTCAAGAACCATTTAATAAACTCTCCCTCCTTGAGCAATTATGATTATTTATTTATTTACCTTATTATTTATTAAATTATACTTTATGTTATTAACTTATTTATTCGTTTGAATTGTTATTAATTTATTTACTTGTTTAATTGTTATTAATTTATTTATTCGTTCAATTGTTGTTAATCTATTTATTCGTTTAACTGTTAAATTATTTATATGTTTATTTATTTATCTACATATTTCCATATATCAATAAATATCACTACGTACCTTATTATTATTATTAAGTTATTTATTTATTTATTTTTTTTATTTATTTATCTAGTCAATAGTATCGCTATATTATTATTAATTATATTTATTATTATTTATATTATTATATATATTCAAATTGAAGGTTTTTTTCGTATTTTCCTTCAGTATTATTATATTTTCCTCGATGTTAATTGCTCAATTATGTTTAAAATCATGTTTCAGAAGAAAGATACATATTATCATATCTCTGTATTGCAAAATGTGTGGTAACTAACCTATTGTAAATTTATATACGAAATAAATATCTAAATCTCTAAATAAATTAACTAGGTATACCTCAAAGTATATGGATCGACTCAAAATCGATAGCTGAGTCAATTAAGCAATTTGGTACACGTGTTTGTTGTCGCTCCCAGCAGAAAAAGTTTAAACGATTTTGAAATCCACCCACTGCCACGCCCCTTTTACGAAAAACAACGTTTTAGGCCGTTAGAACCGGTTTAGGCCGTTTAAACCGTTAGAGATAGTGAAAAAGTGTTTGAACAACATAACTAGACAATCATAATACAAAATTTTGAAAAATATTTTGCTGCAAAATCATTGGTTCTGTTTATATAAGTATTTCTTCCATATATAATTTTAATCCACACCCACTTTTTGGAGGCTTTATCATACAAAAACCATTTCATAGCATTGACAGGCGAAAAACGATGTTTTTTGTCGAACAATAAATGATTTTGATAAACTGTCTGAACAATATGTTCTGACAATGACATTTTCTTTATTTCATACTGAAAAAGTGTCTGAACAACATATCTAGTCTAAGTTTATTGCCACACCCACTTTTTAAGGGTGGTTTTTAGTAAAAAAAAAAGTAAAATTTTAAACATCTCAAAAAAAAATTGATGCAAAATCATTGGTTCTGTTTATATAAGTATTTCTTCCATATAAAATTTTAATCCACACCCACTTTTTGGAGGCTTTTTCATACAAAAACCATTTCTATACACCGCCTCATAGCATTGCCAGGCGAAAAACGATGTTTTTTTTCGAACCATAAATGATTTTGATAAACGGTCTGAACAACATGTCCTGACAATGGCATTTTCTATATTTCATCGCCAAAAAGCCGACATTTGGGGATATTTGTTTTAAGGATGGGATGGGATAGGGTATAAAACGATCCACACAGTGGATTGTAGCCTTCTCGTATGTTGACAACAATTGTTTTCATTAAAAAATAGTAATATGTAATCTGTCCTCAGAATACCGTATGTTCCCAATAAGTCGGGTAACCACAACCACCTCCAAGGGAGCCAACCCCTTAATCAGGCTAGGAGGACTACATGACTAAGGGGCTTGTGATTCCCGTGCTACCAGATAAAAGCCTCTGGTCAAGATCGGCAGGTTACTGATCAGTAGCGGCATCAAGCTACTTCTTGAGCCCCTGCTGAGTTTTTTTGTAAATGACTACTCATTTATTTATCGAATTAAAGCCATGATTACCAGTATGCCCAAGCTGTACACCGTTACAAAGCCTAATTCATACAGAGGATCTTCATGAAGCTCGTTTTGGTTGTTTTACAATGGGCCTTCACAGATCACCTGCTAGAACACCATTCGCCGCATATCGCCCTAGTACCGAACGACAATATACTTAGCTTTCTGCGGCTTCCTCTATCCGCCACCAGAGGCCCTGCTCAGCAATGGCCCAATCCCTCCTGGGAACTCTTATTGACAGTAGAAGGAGGCCCATATGTGAAGCTCTCTTTCATTCGAACGAGACAGGCAGCTTTAAAAGAAAAAAAAATGTTCCACGAATTTCCTGCAAGTCACTTCAATATAAGGAATGAATTCACTGTTTGACTGAAAGCTGCTGTAGGGCTAATGTAAAATTAGTTGCGAGATGATTCATTCATTTGACATCATGTTCTGACAAGATCAGCTTGGAGCTTTCCCTGAAATGTATTCAATATTTCGGGACGCTTAAATGACAACGAGCTGCACTTCTGAGACTTCTGCCATCACTTAGTTTATAAACACGTATTTGTATGACTCCTCTTAGGAAATATTGAATGGTATCACATGCACCAACTTACATAGCCGTATTTTGTAATCATTTTCGAAAAATGAAAGCCTTTAGGATGAGAACCACAAACAACCAGATAACTTTTTAATATTTTAAATGATTAAGACATAAACGAACGCATAATAACAATTCGCATCAAGGACAAAGTCGCTAACATAAGCCTTATATGCGATTACGCCTCGACCGACGGAGGAAAAGTATGATATAGCACAAGCAGAGCTTCTTAGCAAAACTTATGACTGACTACTGAAGAGAGATTTTAACGCAACGGTAGAAACAGAAGATATTATTAGCAGAATTGTTGGAAATCAAAGCCAACGCAGAAACACGTCTGGCAACGGGCTAAGGCTAACTGACTACGCTTCGCGTAACGCCACTATAGCCAGCACACAATTTCCTGACCCCAACATCCATAAGGGAACATGGTGGTCTCCAAATTAACAAACGGTCAATCAAATAGATTGCATTGCGATAGACAAGAGGCACGATTCCAATATTTTGGATGCCCCCACCGTCTGAGGAGCTAATATCGACTTGGACCACTACCTCGTTACAGTCAAGCTAAGAATGCTATACACCAAGCCACAACAAATCAGAAATACTGTGAAAAAAATTATTTTCGAAAGACTGCGAACGCAAGAGACAGCCAAGGGATTTGCGCAACGCGTATCTCTTAACCTCTCGATTAACACCATACCACCAGCATCGAATGTCGAAAAACAATGGCAACGACGCACGCCAACAAGCCATTTAATCATACGCAACTGATGTGCTAGTTTTCTGGCGCCCACGAGCAAGAAACTCTTGGTTTGATGAAGATCACTTGGCTGATGGCAGCCAAGAACGAGGCCTACAAGGCTAAGCTGCAGGTGAATACAAATGGCATTGAGCTCTGTAGTTATGTAATTATTTTAATATACAAGCCCGACCCAAGCGTCTGATTTAAGAGAAGGAGAAATTTAATTGATTTAAATGATCTGTTAGTGTCCATGGTCAATATCAACACATCAAACTAAACCTAATAACCCCCTAATTCAAACTGTTTTTTTTATTTCTCACAAATTATCCTACAGCATGACGTGCAATACACGCAAAAACAAACTCCTATCCGCACATAGTGTGACTGATGACAATTTGTCGATGTTGTAGAATTATAATTCACCTACTTTCGAATGTGCCGCCAAGCCCACCTATAAGCTGGCCATCGAACATTAGTATGCACCCATTCCAGCTCTCAGCACACGACTAATTGAATTCATATTTCAAAGGCGATTTTCATATCAGACCAAGTCATGCATTAGACATGACGGCCGCATGAGCATAAAAGGCGTAAAAGTAAACACTTACTAGAGCGCCCGCCGTGCATTCCTCTAAAGACATATGTAAAATTAAACCAAACTTATCGTACACCGCCACCACCCTGTAATCAAAAAGAAATTAGTTCGACTAAATACCACACAAACAAAAAAAAACTCGGAAAAGGATAATTCATTTGCGCCGTCAACGTCGAAACTAATAGTCTCGATTGTGGGCGCTCAAATGAGAGTCTTTTGCAATATTGAATTAAATTGCATACATTTTGCAATATTTTTGTTGTGTTATTGTTTCCCTTCCAGTCGGGGCAATTTGCAGTAGTTAGCCTAATGTGTGCAATAAGCATACGAATGTCATTAGGTGTTGGTGTCAACGATGATAAGGTGCAATAATCTGTGCTGCTGTTGCTTGGCGACAGTTCAGTGGCCTCTTTGGAAGGGTCGCAAGTTGTTAATGCTTGTGGCAATCTTAAGTACGTCTGTGTGGAAATGAAGCTGATTGGTATCATCGCTGCGTGTATTGCATCGTTCCATTACAGTTGGAGACGTAACGATCTAAGGAAGGCTTAATGATTGCCTGTGATTGGCACATGGTGTGCTTTAGGGTTGTGCTGCGGTTCAGCAGGAGTGTGTCCCATTGGGGCCATCAGAGTAGGTTACAACAGGATAACCTGTTATGGTGGCTTAAAAATTAGTGAGAGTTCGCTTAAAAAGTTGTATGGCCGATTTACATAGTTTAACGTTTAGAGTAGGTTCAACAGTCAAGGTAGCACAAAAAAAAAATACAAAAATATAAACAAAAAAATAAATAAAAGTTGCTTGCGTGGCTGTTGTAGATTTTTAGTTATTTTAGGTAGTTTTAATTAGTTTAACATCGACTCGGACCACTACCATGTTGCAGCCAAGGTAAGAATGCGGATATCCACCACGCCATAACAATCCAGAAATACTGTGAACAAAATTAATGTCGAAAGACTGCAATCGCAAGAGACCGCCAAGACCTTCCCGCAACGCGTATCCCAACACCTCTGGATTAACACCATACCACCAGCATCGAATGTCAAAGAACAATGGCAACGATGCCAACAAGCCATTAGATCAGTCGCAACTGATGTGCTAGGTTACTCGATGCCACCAGCAAGAAACTTCTGGTTTGATGAGCAATGCGGACAGATGCTCGCTGCCAAGAATGAGGCCTAAAACTCTAAGCTGCAGGTAAAGACGAGAGCTGCCGTTGAGCTCTATAGGCAGAAAAGAAGGGAAGAACACCGGATTTTCAGCAAGAAGACAAAAGAGCAAGAAAAGCGCGCGTTCGAGGATATAGAGAGGTGCCACTCCAGAATGCTAGCGAGATGAACAAAGAATTATGGTAGTTGAGACACAGTCGATGCTGAGGATATGGAAGAAACACTTCTGCGGACTGTTAAACGGCGATGACGAACAACATTCCGCTGTCAGGCAGAACGAACCATTCAATATTGGCAACGACAGCGAAAGCTGCCAACCACCCGACCTGAGTGAAGTGAGGATAGCAATATCTAAACTGAAGCCTAATAAGGCTGCCGGAAATGACGGCCAAGAAACGTCCACCAACTCATAAGCCAAATCGGGTCGGAAGAAAGTATGGAGCCTCAGCATCGTTTGCCCGTTCCAAAAAAATGAGACCATCTAAACTGCGCCAACTACAGAGGCATAAGTCACCTCAACAGCGCCTACATCAACATCGGAAACGACCTCTACCGCCACATTCGGTACCAAAAAATGATTTAGGAAAGGCAATGTGCTGTCATGTGACTTCTTCTATCTGATTCTTGAGAGGATTGTGCAAAACTTACGAGCCAACACCAGAGGCACAATTTTCCAAAAATCTGTACAACTACTAGCATACGCCGACGATATTGACATCATTGGTAGGACCCAACGTGATGTCAAGAAGGAAGTGGCAAAAATGTGTTTAGCAGTTAATGAGGGCAAGACGAAGTATATGCTGTCAACACGAAAGGACACACAACATCGACGAATTGGACAGATCGTCACCATTGACAGATATAACTTTGAGGTAGCACGGGACTTTATCTATCTCGGCTCCGCTTATTACTTTGACAACAACATCTCGTCAGAAATTAAACGAAGAATTACTCTTGCCAACCGCTGTTTCTTGAACTGCCGCGCCGAAGGTCTGGGTTCGATTCCCAGCCGTATCAACACCTTAAATACTTTTTCACTGGCCCTCCTCTAGTGATGATCAGACATGTCATCCGAGTAGGCTTATCTCAAACTCGCCGTTCGGAGTTGGCATAAAACAAGAGGTCCTGCCATCGTGCAAGAAGTACACACGCACACATATATGGTTGGGCCCTGGGTAGTAACGAGCCTGTTGCGCCAAAAATTTGTATTTGTAACCGCTTTTTCTTCGGGCGAAGAAGGCAATTCAGTAGTAAAACGCACGGACCGTCTCAAAAGCGGATGAGAAAATCCGTGGTCGATTCAAGATGAAAATCCCTCGAAAAATCTTCGGTCCCGTTTGCGTTGACTGGCTACGGAGACGAAGATTCAACCAAAACCTATTTGAGCTGTACAGCGACATGCCTCATTAAAAAAAAAAAACGCGCATTGGACGTTTAATACGGATAGCACATGTAGAACGAAAGGACACCAACACTCCGGCTCGCGGAGTCTTCGATTCGCAGCCAGACGTCGGACGCAGTAGAGGGGACCTAGCCTTAAGTAGCGCGCACAAGTAGAAACCGACCTCCGACCAGTTAGCATAGGACCGAGCTAATTGGTGAGGCATAGGTTCATTCCGGACTGTAGCGCCACTTAAGAAGAATTTTAGTTTCTGTGGTTTTATGATTTTTGGATAGGATTGAATGCGCCTTTTTCCATTATAACCAAAACCTATTAGACCTAATAAAATGCCATCCCTATCATTTGGTGTACGTAAATTACAAAGTCCGCTTTAAAACTTGGCTTCTGGTAGATACGTGTCTTCTTAAGGGACTTTCAACAAATGAGTAAATTTTTCTGGAACATTGTGTTCAAGATGATGGATGTTTTGTAAAACTACGTCATGGAAGGGACTTTAGAAGT
This sequence comes from Rhingia rostrata, assembly GCA_949824845.1. Lineage (NCBI taxonomy): Eukaryota > Metazoa > Arthropoda > Insecta > Diptera > Syrphidae > Rhingia > Rhingia rostrata. The sequence continues at coordinate 95,759,650 of OX463757.1, forward strand.
TTGAAGCATGAATTTAGAGATTGGGAAAACTGCGCCTGTAAAGATAAACTATGAAAATGGTGCTCCTCCGAAAAAGCTAGGACCGACGCATGCATACTTGAACTGTTTATTTGAATTCTTTCGCTTTAAAATAAAATCTTAAATAACAGACAATTGCCAAATAATTTAAAAAAAAACACAATTCACCACTACCTATTAGATAACAGTTGAATCTCTCTTGGCCAAGGGGTGTTTTCATCGATATCAAATAGTTTCATCACCACATCTCTGCATAAAAAAAATACACGTTGACCAACACAAAAAAGTTTTTTGCATCTTTTTTGCACACATGAGTTCAATTCCAGACTAGGCAAATTGCCTAAAGTGGTTGAAAATAGCAAAATTGAAACTCCTAAAAAGACAAAAAAAAAAAGAAAAAACCGGGATCGGGCTGACATGTTTTCCCTTTGGAAATATTTTTATTTTTGTTTGCAGGCTGGCTGCAAATTTGTTTCACATTGTACGTCAATTGCTTTGTTAAAATTCAGAAACCCTTTGGGAAACGTCAATCAATTGAGGCGGGCATTTTGTAAATAAATATTCAAAATTTCAAAAAAGGACTAAAATGGTGTGATGTATTTTTGAATGCCACTTAAAGGCGTATAGAGGATTTGAATTGAAGTATCTTTTGACTTTTGACTGGGTATGGGACCAATTGGATTTAATTTCGCTTGCGAAAGACTTGATAGCCATTCTAAGAATGCCTTTTGCAATTAAAAGTCAGACTCTCTTTGAGGCACATTTTCAAAGCAATGTGTACAGGTTCATATACATATGTGAATAATTCAAAAGCCCTTTGAAACTTTTTCATTTTCTTAACATCTCTATCTGGATGTCTGTTATCATCCCTAGCGTACTTAAATAACGCCGCCGGCAATGGTATACTTACATTCAAGAGTATTATATGTGTGATAGCTACTGCAAATGTATTCAAAACAAGTCCTTATCGCATGAATATACGCATGGAAAAAAAGAAGGCTATTAGCCAAAAATTTTTGAATTTACAATTCAATTTTGTGTTCGTTGGTAACTGACACCATTATCAGGATCTTACTTTGCATACGTAATCAGTTTAGGATTTTCAAATGTGGCAGAAAGGGTGTGCTTGGATAATCCGTGGAATTTGAAAAGGTTACAGGACTACGTCGTGGGAGAAATTTGACAACGTATTTTCTATATATAAGATTATATTTGTGGAAGTTTTCGAAAATAATAAAATTTGAGTTTGAGACAGTTTTTGGCATGTCATAAATGGATGGGATACGATTAGGTGAGAACTCAAGCAAACGTCATTTTGTTTGTTCTTAGACATTCTAATCTTTCTTACTTACTTACTGACTTTAGTGAAGGAATGAACCTGGGCCTCTACCAAAATGCCTCTTCAATTAATCCGGTCCTTCGCTAACTATTGGCGTGGAGGACCGCTGTTATGCAAAAAAAACCGGAAACGATTTAAGCACTGTAGGCCAATATCATCCAAGTAATCCATGAGATAGAGCCCGAAACCATCATTAAGGTTTTAAAAATTGAAGTGAATGCGCTACTGCGAAGCCAGTCGAAGCAGCCACATGAACGACGTTGTGTTCCATAATTAATGGGAATCCCATAGTGCATGTAAATAATAATAATTTTGTTCATTTTATTGCATTTTAAAAAATAATCTGGTATTTGGAAAATCCATTACAATCGAAAATTGGACTTCACAAGACAAGATGTCCTGTGAGCTGCGCCTATTATATTATAGGTATTGTTCTTCCACAAACTGATCAGCCCCTGAAGTTACTGGTTTGGAAATTTGAATTTTTGTAAAATATTTGATGTTAAGCTGATCCTGAAAAAAACACCAAATCTCTACGCACCACCTGTTTTGGTATACTACCGAACCTTCTCTGTCTGCGCAATGCTAGTTCCTGCTGCTCCATAACTGTCTGCAATGAGCGCAGCGATTGATAACATACACATAGAATTCAAACCAAGACATTCAGATTAGATGCAAATAACCTACAACCAGTCCCGACCAAGAGCTACTGATACAGATCCCCAAATAAATGTTGATTCAGGATAACCAAAGCGCTCTTTTCCAATAACGAGCTCCCCATCTTGCCATTTGCGGCTACAAGGGACACATAGCTCAGAAAAAAGAGAGATTGAGGGAAACCCTTCATCAGGATGGACACGCAGCCTGTAGCTTAATGAGCAGCCTCCACCCACTTTTATCATTACCTTAACTTTTGAAATGCTTATCGTTTAGGAGACTGGCTAAGTACCACTCCTTTCGAGGTATCCGTTCAGAACAATCTCCGAAGCGAAAGTCAGTTCCGGCAAAATCTTAGCAGACCCGAAAAGGCGATAAAATTTACTGTCGCCAATTAGTTGGTGGTGTATGCAATTACCGCAATGGATGCATTCAACCCACGCGATATCATTGCTTGTGTAAGTCTCATGTGAGGTCCACAGCCGACAATATACCCGATAATTGACAGCGACTCTCAATGGAGATCCAAAGCAAATGAACACAGTATAAGCTTCATTAGGACTGCACAAAACTAGAAAGCCAGGACCAAGAGCACAATTTCGAACATTTCGGTACAACTGCTAGTCTCCACCCCGTTTCCACCAAAGTATGTTATTGACAATCAGGGACGAAGATCATCACGTATTGTACCGAACATCACATTTACGTGATAAAACTTTAAATAGGTCCGCTGTGATATCTTCATTTTGCAAAAACGTAAGTGAGACATTTCAAAAGATCATCTTCCCAATGCTACTTAGATTAAATATTGGACCATGATCCATTTTCACAGCCCTAATTTGCAGCTTTAAAGAGAATAAAGAAATCCTAGGTAGTTTAGAGCGCAAATATTCGAAAAAATCGGTCCCAATAATGTTGACAAACATTGGGAGTACAAATTGAATAGCATACATTGCTATCTGTACAGCGAAATAGATCTGGTCAGGAAACTATCCAGTTGGTATTGAACAAGACTTGGTCATATAGAGTAAATGGAAACAATAAATCCTTGTCTTTCTCTAATTCATAGGATAAGAATTAGAGAAAGGCCCCGTCATAAACGAACTCAACAAACTTGAAGAACAATTTTGGAGGCAGTTAACTATGAACCGATCTAAGTCGAGATATGTTGTGTTAAATTTTTAAAAACGGAATTGCGCGGGAAAGACCACATATTTAGTGGTGCTGACAATTAAAAACTGAACTGTGCCCCAAATGGAGTACAACTACAGGTCCGACTGGATGTTCACATTCATTGTAGTGGCTAAAAACCTCAAATCAATTCGAAACTTTGCCAGATAAAAATTAAAAAAAAAAGTATCCCACAACACACGCCATTTGTATAACAAATGACCCTTACAAGCAAAAAAAAAATCTTAAAACCTTTGTTACCCCCATTGACACGGGATAGCACCCAAAATCTAGCACTCTTTGCACTTAATCCCCAACAGTCGCCATTCAACAGAATGCTACCGGAAATTGGCCTCTTTTCTATGTCCACTCGTTCATTCTACGCCTGCACTTGACACCTTCATTCTTCGAGTGGATAATGGTGGAATAATTAATTCGTTATGCAGTAATATCCTTATGAATAATTCAATTTATTTGGTGTGATCTAACATAGAGCATTCGTCTTTCGATATCCATTTGGGGCATGAATTATTCAATATCGATAATGTAATTCAACATCATATCGAGGTGATTTTTGTGTGGCACCTCACACCCCTAGAGAGGGTCGATAGGCGATTTTTGAATGTGAATTCTTTATGTGTTTATACACATTGTGCACTAGAAAAGGATTTTTTTTGAATTAGAAATATAGTGACACCTATTTTTCTGGGGTCATTTTTAAATGCCCAGAGATTTGGATAAAATTTTGAGAATAAAAAAATGTCTGAGGTTATGGATTTGAAAACAATTTTTTACAATTATCCTAAAATAGTGCAGTTTGTGGTTTGAGGTGTTTCCTTAGGCCAAAGCGGTTGGACTTTAGATTCAGCTTCAATAATACTTTCAGCTGTTTGATATCAAAAAGTTTGTTTGCAGAAGTGCCCTACTTGATTGGCAATTCATTGATTGCGAATGAAGACTTTCCAACATCGATCGAATGTGGATTAGTATACCCGTAGTTTCGGATTTAAAGCAGACGCGCAATAATATGATATTTGCAATGGAATTTAAAAAGTTTGACCACAATGAGACGCTCGTGACATGCATACCCATGAAGTGTGTTGATTATCCAGAAGTGCTGATAGATGGTGTTAGTGAGTATAGAGGTGATGACCTCTGGGAGTAGCTCGGAAATCTTGGAGTTAACATTGAGCGTCATTTATGTTGGCTCCGCACGGAGAAGGGTAGTTATGACGAGGCTGGATTATCCTGATCCTACTACGGCACTGGTAAAGCGAAAGATATGTGAACCTAAACAGCAGTCTGTTGAAAATGAACCAGAGGCCGATGAAGATTTTGACACATCAGCAGATCCTGGATAAGCCCTAAGAAGTCCTAATCGAGACCCACCACCTATTCATCGATTTTAAAGCCGCATACGATAGCATTTATAGAGACGACCTATGCAGAACCATGTATATTTTTTTTATACTGCCCAGACTCGTTCGTTTGTGTAGGATGACGATAGAAAATTCTCGCTGCTCCTTTAGGGTCGGAAACGACTTCACGACATATTTGATATCAAAAAAAGGATAAAGGCAAGGCGATGCGCTGTCATGTGACTTCATTAATTTGATTCTTGAGAGGATTTCGCAAAACTAACGACCCAATTCCAGAGGAACAATTTTCCAAAAATCTGTCCAACTAATAGCATACGCCTAACAGCATAAAGCGGCAAAAAAGGGTTTAGCAGTAAATGAGTTAAGACTCAGTATATGCTGTGAACACGAAATTACACACAACATCGACGAATTGGACATAACGTCACCATTGACAGATATAACATTGAGGTAGTACGGGACTTTGTCTGTCTCGGCGCCGCTATTAACTCTGAAAACAACATCTCGACAATATTTAAACGAAGAATTACTCTTGCCAACTGCTAACTGCTTGAAAAATCTTTCTTCGACTAAGAAGGGATTAAGTAGCAAAACCCTCACTCGAACTACTAAGGTGATCCTATGTCAGACCCTGATTATCCCGGTGCTGCTCTACGGCGCTGAAGCACGGACCGAGCCAAAAGAGGATGAAGAATCCCTTTGTCGATTTGAGAGGAAAATTCTTCGAAAAATCTTCAGCCCCGTTTGCGTTGCGGGCTATGGAGACGAAGATTCAACCAAGAGCTATGCGTGCTATACAGCGACATGCCCCTAGTCAAAAAACTTGGCATTGGACGTTTAAGATGGCTAGGACATGTAGAACGAATGAACACCAATACTCCGGCTTGCCGAGTCCCAGCCAGACGTCGGACGCAGTAGAGGAAGACTCGCCTTAAGTGGCGCGCACATGTACAAACCGACCTCAACCAACTTGGAGTGCGCAATTGGATGAAGTTGGCTAAGGATCGGACTAATTGGAGAAGCATTGTCGTTGAGGCCTAGGAACATTCCGGACTGTAGTACACTTAAGTAAGTAAGTAAGACTACTTCACTTCTTGCAAGTAAGTAAGTAATAATCTCAACGAGCCAGTAATCAACCTTCGATTTCAAAAATTGGCGAAGGTTTTCAGTCATCGAGTAGTGCCGAGAAGGAAGAAGGAGGTGAATATTTGTACCAAAATTTCCCAATAAATGTTTCGTCATTGAGTTCACCACAGATCACCCTTAAACCATTTAGTACTTTGCGACAGATGTTCATGGATCCAATCCTGAAAGGAATAACACTTAGAATAAATAAAGTAGCAACCTAGAACCCTACCCAATCAATTACGAAAAAAATAAATAAAGATATCCAAGGAATTTGGCCGTTTAGAATCGGCTTTAAATCAATCGTAGGTCTTAAAATATTACAAAACGTACACGCGAAATGTTTCCTATAATTTTTTATCGACAATTTGGATTGGCAAAGGACCTTTTCCTTCATTTAAGGGTTAGGAAAGGTTGATAAATCAAGGAACTGATAAGACTTGTGACAAAATTGCAAAAGAAAAAAGTGTACCTATGGAACAGTACTTTAAGTGGACAGGCCCTAACAAGACATGTTTAGACGATAAACAATAACTGAAGCCGACATATTTTCACAGAGCAGACATCATTGGGTTATTGGAGATTTAATAGGTCAAGGACCAAGGCAGAGGAGGATAAAAACAACAAAAAACTGTTGTATGCCTCATTAAATTGACCATAGCAACAGCGAGTTTTCGTTAGCAGCATTAACCGATTTTAACTGAGTTGGAAAAGATCACATCTTTGCTCCACAAGGTAAGTGAAACAAGGTCCACAACGTGAGTCAAGAACACATTGTCAAAAACACAAACTAAATACGAAATCTATATGCACTCAAGAATTAAGGCTACCAGACAACGCTAGAGTCAAAGAAGGGAGCTGCAAAGATTTCTATTATTAAGTTTCGAAGTCAAATTAATAGGGAAGGACACCAGCTCTTTAGAAATGAGAATACGGGTTATAGCCCGATCTAACTCCTGTCGAATAAAAGTAATACAAAGTTGAAGAAAGAAGAAGAAATAGCAATTATCCTGCCCTATGACATCAACAAACCCATTCAGCGTAGTCTATAGCACCTACAATTATTATAGCCTTAGAAAAATTAGGTCAAAAGTATAGGTACATAAAAGAGAAATTAAGAAATGCAGCTGTACCTGCCAAGCTATTATGGCGGAGAGTACGACCATTGAAGGAGCAGGGCAGAAAATGTTTGTTTGGTCAATATGCAAGATTCCGTGATCAGTGGAACATCAGCATCGTTTAAAGTTAGGACAAGAAAAAACTTCATATGGAAGGAATATAGACACTGGGATTTTCTAAATATCATATTCAGAGCCTTTTCCAATTTCTTAATTGCTTAGCCATAAACAACGTTTTACTGAAAAGGGGGCGTGGTAGTTGGCCGATTTTGAAAATGTTTACATTTTCAAATTTTAAAATATTAGTGTCCCAAGAATCGGTGTACGTGTGTCACCATGGTTACATGACATGGCTAGATTGACTCAGATAGCGATTCCGAATCGATCTCTATACTTTGAGGCATATCTATCCAAATTATGTCTCTATGTCACAAAATTAATGAAAAAAAATAAATACCCGTATGGGATGGGGAACAAAACCTTCTTAAATTGATTAAGTTGATTTTCAGTTAAACACTTTTTTTTTCTTAAAACCGTTCTTTTTTATTTACCGATGATCCCCATATCCTTTCTCCTTCATACCAGTTTGCATTCCAACTATGGGACAATAACCGCAAATTATAAAATCATAACTACCCCCATCCATGCCGAATGAAAATGTCGCCCAATTTCAATTTGGCGCACAACATGGGTCACTTTAATTTTTTTGGTTGAAAAATTTAAGATCACGCGCGCTATTAATTAAGTTTTTTTTTTGCAAGAATGTAATTTTAGCAATTAGCAATTAACATTTTCGTCGTAAAAAAATATCTGAATTGTAATTTTGTTTTCCTTCAGCGCGCAAGCATCCGTACTCACGTCATCAAAGTCTCATTACCTGTGTCGGCATCTGATAAGGTAAACTGTCGTCAAACGTGGGTTTTGATGGGACCCACAGACGCCTGCATAGGATGTCACAGTTGTATATATCTAGCAGCTATACACAGATACAGGGATGTGAAATGTAGAAAGTATATGTAAACAAGGAGGCAAAAAAAATGTTTTGCTGAAATGGCTGCCATTGGGAAATTTTGTAATCACACAATTTTTGCACAAAAAGGCGCAATGAGACCATCATCGCAGCGGGTTAATGACGTAGTTATTAAAATTGTTGACTTTATAGTAAATGAGCATTGGAATTAATTACTTGGGCTAATTTGCAATCTAACATCGGAATCTAGTTTCAAATGATCTTCACATATCCTGGAAATAATCGAAACGGCATCCTTTCATTGAAATTGGATTTCTAATAAGTGTTCAGTATAACTTGGTTGAAGGTGGTTCGATAACGTAGGATTGAAGAGGATGGAAGGTTGGATTGCCTCAGGTAGAGACCCACGATAAGTAAAAAAGTAAGTAAGTGATAAGTAAAGGGTTTTTCAATAAGAGCGCTACAAAAGTTTTTTTTCTAAATAAAACAAAAACGGTTTTGGATATCAAGGAAATTCTTTATTCCTGTGAAAGCACGTTCGATGCCATTATGTATGAAATTCGATTTCTTTTGCATGGCCACCACGGGCACGCTTGCAGTCCAGACGCTGAACCAATTTTCGATGGTTTTCAAGCATAAATCGGCCGATACTGCTGCAATTTCATGTTTGATATTTGTAGGAAGTTCATTAATCGCCGCTGGCTTGTTGGCATAGACCATAGCAATTTGGCGTCGTTTGCTGTCCCTGTCGCTCAAATTTTGTAGCGTCCCTGTTGAAAAACACGATATATGGACTTAGACTGGATAGATGTATGCGAACACCTTTCTTCATTTGCTTTTTATTTAATTAAAAATAATAGTTTTGGATAGTACGATTTACTTATGTACATGTATGCAGTTTGTATCCCCAGGGAAGCCGTTATTTAGTTTAATTTGAGCGGTTAGTTGTATGAATTAAGACTAATTTTAGCAAATTTGAGTGAAAATATGCAAACAAAATGCATGATATGAGTGTAGAAAAATGGCACTCGAGATGGGCAGAACTATAAACGTGTGGGATTGTTTTTATTTTTGATACAAAAAACGAAAAACATCTCTTCAGTTATCATGGCTATCCAAGATCCCAATGCCAATGTATGCTTAATAACTTGCCAGCTGTGATTTGAATACATGGACCAACATCCAAAAAGTAGGCTCTTAATGGAGGTGTTTACTGCATTATTTAAGTTCAGCAAGAATTGTAGATACTTAGTCAAATTCGAAAATTGATTTCACATTAGAAAAGTTAAAAAGTGCGCAAATCATACCTCTTAATATACCTCAATACCCAAAACGACAATCTCCGACCTAAGATCACAATTGGACAGAAATCCCAACTGACCAGCAATATTTTAACCAGATGACCAGACATTGTAGTGGTTAGTGCGTTGGGCTACTTTGGGCGGCGTCCCCGTTTGCAATCCCGAAAATGACAACACCTAAGTTTTTTTTTTACTGCTGAAAATCTGAAATTTTCCCTACGGATTCGGCGCTAAATAATAATTCGCACACCCAAAAGAGCTAAGTTTGAGGCCCAGTATGGGACGATACCAGACAAAGTTTGATGAAAGGTTCTTCTGTAAGATGATGAGGAATGAGGATATAGAGTCTAGATCTTCTAATGACACGTACTTCACTCAATTTCACGAGAGAAGGCGATTCTCGATCTCCTGAAAAATCATGCCGAGAAAAAAATGGAGGAAGCCAGTGAACAAATACATTGCAGACATACAAGCACATTCGTTTGAGCATGAAGATAGAGCGAGAGGTCGATTGGAAGGCCCGACCATTGGGTTAGAAATGAAGAAACGGAAATAAAGGCCATAGCAACGAAGTTTGAAGACATGGGAAAAAGTACACAAAGGAGGTAAAAAGAAAAATACTATCCCATAGGGCTGTTCGGCCTACTTTTTTGTTATGGCAGAAGTTAATGATAAGGCTTTCTAAGAGGAACAGGGGGAAGAACTGGTGAACTGTTGAAGTGTTGTAAAACTTACTGTATTTTGAGGTTATTAACCGCCGATAGGGATAGTAGTGATAGAGAAAGTGTTCCTTGAACCGATGCTACGAAATATAAAGTACAGAGGTGACTGCAAACTCTCGAAGGATTGAAAATCATTGGAGTAATCTCATATCAGCAAGGCTTTTTCAAATTGACTGACCATAAACCATCAAACAATTAGGAGATCAGCATATAAATGTCACAGCTGCGAAGTTTGAAGACGTAGGAAAAAGTACACAATGATTCATCAATATAAACTGGTGTGCCTTATACCTGCACCCTCATATGGGATGGTTAACCCATTGATTCTGAGCATAGCCCTGTCAATATTCAAATAGAGGAACCATTTGAGAAGAACTGCGCAGCTATACCAAGAAACACCTCTACCAACTGCTACAGTCCCGGACGAAGTACTTAATAGATAATAGATAGTAACGGGTGTTTTTTTAGAGGTTGGTTTCTCGAATAAAGGTAAAACTAACATTTTGTGGTGAAATCGGGCAATTCTAATGTCATTTATGTTCAGTTTGGTTTGCCATTTCATCATGAACAGAGGTTGAGAAATGAACAACGCTTGCAAATCGTGCAAATTTATTTCGAAAATAATGGTTTAGTTCGCGAGTTTACCGCTAGCTCCGTCTATTTTATGGTCGACATAATCGTCCATCAGAGCAAATAAGTCGGTTAACCATGGATAGTTTTCGCACCACATTTACTTTATGTGATAATACGCATCCGCAGAGACGTCGAACAGTGCGCACCGAAGAAACAATTGCCGCTGTAGAGCAAAGTGTTGAAGAGGACCCGAAGGAATCGATTCGCCACCGTGCACAGTAATTGGAGCGTTGTCTATCAACTTTATGGAAGATTTTGCGCAAAGATCTTGGCTTACGACCTTACAAGATCCAGCTTGTGCAAGAATTAAAGCCAAGGCCCCTAGACCATGCAATGCGTCGTGATTTGAATGTATGGGCCGAAAATGAGATTGATCCCGATGCAGATTTTCATCGCAAAATTTTGTTCAGTAATGAGGCTAATTTTTGGTTGGATAGCTGCATCAAAAAGAAAAATTGCCGTATTTGGAGTTAAGAGAATCCACATGAGACCCTTGATACGCCATTACATCCACAAAAACTGAATGTGTGCTCTATGGGCTGGTGGGGTCATTGGGCCATACTTCTTCCGATGGAGACCGGTATAGAGTCATGATAACCGACTATTTTGTTCTCGAACTGGATTACATGAATGTGGATGAGATGTGGTTCCAACAAGACGGCGCTACATGCTACACATTCGATGAGCGCATAATTTCGCGGAATGGACCTGTCAATTGGCCACCAAGATCGTGTGATTTGACACCGTTGGATTATTTTCTTTGGGGAAATGTGAAGTCGCTCGTCTACGCTAACAAACCAGAAACGTTAGGGGACTTGGAAGGCAACATTCGTGACGTTATTGCCGACATACTGCCCCAAATGCTCGAAAAAGTGTTTGAAAATTGGAAAATTAAAAATTAATGGCATAAAATTAGCCTTCCAATGAAGCCAAATTGATGGACATTAAACCGATTTTCTTGTGTTTTATTTCCATTTTTTCCATACCTATAAAAAAAAACACCCTTTAGATAAAAAGTCCCCATTCAATAGGCAAATGTCTTACAGTAAGGAATAGCTAGCCGTATAGACTTGTAACGCCATAAGTTAAAGGACTTAAAGCTCCTCCGAAAAAGGCGAAGAACTGATGAAAACCAAAGGTTCATGACAAGCACCATATCGAGAGCCGTGATCGAGTTATCTATTAGCTTCTAAAGGAAGTGAACTTTTTGAGTCTGACAACGACTATAACTAACTAAGGAAAAACCCAAAATGCTAATCTGGGACTTGTCTCATGGTTGGTTGACTGCTTCATTGTCCGAGCACACCCGATCCATTCACATAATGTCTCAGTCGCGATGGAAATATTCTACCTGGGTGCTAGTTAGATTGCTATCTAACGCTATGGGATTTCTCCAAACTAAACAAGACTTCTTGGCCGGCCAGAGTGGGCACAGCGCGTCCCACAATCCAGAACGTAAAGACAATAACGAGTAGTTGCAGCGAGCGTTCCAAAATAAATCGTCACCCTTCTCGACGTTACATGTTATATTACACGACGAAACCTGTGTGTGCCGGCGTTGAGTGTGTTCAAAGACAGGAATGCAGTAGCTAGCTTTTTTTTCTATCGCTACCATTTTGACCCCAGGTGCTGAAGCATTGTAATCTCGCTCGCTAGACCATACATTATCGTCTGCCATAGGTCTGTCTGGTGACTGTCTAATAGGTAGGCACACAGAAAGGCTAGGCCTTTGTTCGAACGACTTCTGCAGGAGCTGTATGGACAATAAGGAAGAAGAAACAACAGTTCATCTTCTTACCGTATCAAACTGAAAAGCAAGCTTCTAAAGAATTGAGAAGTCTCCTCCGTTTCAATAATAGCTCAGATTGGTTTTCTTACTTGTAACAAGTAGAATGCACAAGATTCATGTGGTATCACAATGGACCAACAACTGGTCTAGGTCTGTTGGCAAATCGCTGGCAGCCACGCTATCCTAACCTTACCTTATCGAGAGGACGCATGCTTTTAGCTCAACAATTGGAAAAAGTGTCGTTGGAAATGACAGTACATATGGGGCACCTTAATGAGAGGAAGAAACCCCTCTAAGATGATCCTAAGTACAGAACCATGTATTAATCCTTGGAAAGGAGGAAGTAATTAGCCACCAGTTTTAATAATTCGCATATGTGTTACTCTCAAAGATGCTAGGACCAGGCATTCAATCAAATCGAACGAGTATTTTGGGTTCAGTACACAAAAAAAAAAAACAGAGTATAGACTCACGACTCCCTATAGCCAACTACTTGTTGGTGTATTTTTTTCAGATAGATACACAAAACTGCAAAACATCCCTATCCCTGTATACAAAACAAATTACAGCGAAAGACTGCGATGTACAACAATCGGTCACAATTAACCTTGGTAGAATCACAAATTCACTACATCAAATACCAAATGGATGTCAAAATTATCCCCTACCTTATTGAATCAACTGTAATAAAACGGCTGACAAAACGAGAGATTAGTGCTTACCGCGTTAGACTATCATCAACTCATAACATTTGCAGTTACTCACCGATCCCTTGGTGAATACCGAAAATTACCATTTCTAGTCCATTTCCCACCAAAGGCAAACACTTTTCAAGCTCCTTACATCCCATTTGACCCACATCCATCTTGTGGCACAAGCCGCAGACGTCTGGAAACAAATCAAACTGATTAATCTCCTGAAAAGATTACGCCAGAGTGATAAGAAAACCTGCTGTGAATAATAAATTACAAAATCCATCCCCCCGTAAGCTTTTCGGAACTCTGCTAGACTAAAGGAACAAAAAAAAAAATAGAAAACAAATTTCCGTTGATTATCCTATCCAACGATTGGCAAAAAAAAAGAATTGCTATTGCATTGCTATGGCATTTAGCTGAATCTATTTTATGTATTTGATTTCATTTTGCAGGATTACACATACTGAACTGCTTTTGCAATCCGATGAAGAAAAAATAAACCCCAGATAGGGTATCCGTTCGTTTAGTAAAAAGTAAATTAATCCTCTCTGCAGGATCATTTTTAATTGAATTCATGTGTTACGAGGGCAATACACATACCCACACACATACTCTTTAAAAAAAATCCCCAATGTCATCATTGTGACTAATCACTAATCCAAATGAATCCCACCAATGTAGGTGAATTCATCAACTTCAAGGGGATCAACGGGGGAGTTTACGCAAAAAGGTCGCTGGTATGTGTAGGTTTTCATGCAAATAGTTCATCAGTCCTGTCGAGTGAAACCGCGATGAATTATGCAAATATTATGCCTAGCGGCAGCAGCACAGACGAAATTAATTAATTTATTTCAATTCCTATAGAGCTGATATGACTGTGTGTAAGTACCGGTATATGTTGCAAGTAAACAAAACTCAATTAAATTCAATTTTGTTGCATCAACATTGCGAATGTAGGCTGAGGCATTCATTTACAATTAAGGAATCTTTTTTTTTTTGTAGACGAATTCAGTTAGCCTATAAATGTTAACATTTTAATTGTGCTAAAATGGGGGAATAGAAAACAATTTGGAAGTTAATTTTATCCCATTAGATGTAAGAGATGGTGGATGTTTTTTTTTTGGAAAGGACGAATTGGAAAATGTTTATTCAACTAGCCCATGGTAGTTGCCGAAATTAAAATTCTAAATAAGAACAATTACAGAGAAAGTTGTCTGTATAAAATGAATAAAAAAAAGTACCAGAAAATACTTGATTGTTAACTTCTGTTATCCTTAACCTGTAGAAGATTTTAAGACTTTTGCATGACTACTAATGGGAAATGTTTCAATTCTTTTAAGTGTGGCAAATTCATTACAACTGGCTACGTAATCCGCAGTTTTCAAAACTATAATCGGTTCGTGTAATTTGTATATTTAGTGTCTGCACATATATACAAATTACACGGTACGTAGCCAGAATGTCGTCTTCACTTTCGTCAACGATTAAAGTTTTCAAAGTTATGGAATGAGTACCCTGGGGAACAAACTTGCCCACCTGGGCGAGCGCATTAAGAGCACACGTTTCTGGGTCCCAAGGCACAGTGAAAGGAAACGAATGTGCAGACGAGCTGGCGAGGCAAGGCAAAGCTCAGCTCTACCCAGCTCCGATGCGGCAGGTATCAATATACCACTAGGTGCTGTTAAGGGACAAATCATACTTCCTGTAGAAGGCCAACTCCATATTGAGAAGGTTAACAAATTGCATCATATTGGGGTGATATGGCCTTGCTACGACAAAAACAGAACAAACGACTTACTGAATAGAACCCATCCAGATATCGCAAGAATTACAGCGATAGTCACGGCACATCTGCCAAATATAGACCATGCGGCCAAACTAGGGATCCCATACAACCACCAATGCCGCAGTTGCGGGAACACAAATGAGAAAGATACTCTCTCTCATTTCATCTGCGAATGTCCGGCACTAGAAAGAGCAAGATTGCGTGCATTAGACCAAGCATTCTTTGACAATCTTAGCGACATCTCGGATAAAAGGATACAAGATCGTATCCATTTTCTAATACTCACAGGCTGGGTCTAGATACCGCCTGTATTCACAACAATCATCATTATAAGGTCACACGAATCGTGGTAACATACCTTTTTGTTACTAAGATTCGTGTGACCTTATAATGAAAAGTGCTACTTGGGTTCTTGCTGATAAGCCACTTCTAACCTACCTATACCTACCCTGGGGAGAGTTCGGCATTGGAGCTTAAAATTGATGAATGATTTTTGTAGATGACTAAATAACGGTTGGTTAAATTTTAAGGGCCGAAGTTGAATGTAAACCACACTTAAACGTCAAGTTTTTTTGTGCATTTCATTTGACATTTCTCACCATGGAAAAATACACAATCGAGCAACGCTTTAAAGTTATTTAGGCTTATTATGAAAATGGGCGTTCAAATCAAAATGCATATCGTGCACTTCGTTATTTTTTCGGTCAATTTAATGGTCCAGATGTGCGTACAATCAGGAAAATCGTGCAAAAATTTAAGCAAACTGGGCCTGTAAGAAATGTCAAAACACCAGTGCATGCTCGTACAGAATCGTTAGAGCCGATTTCGAGAAAATTGAGGTTCTGCATAATTTTTATATGGCCGGTACCAGTAATAACATGGCTAAAAGCAAACAAAAAAAGTTGGAATAGAATTATGACAAAAAAAAACGCTGGATACAAAGTTTGAAGAAAATCAGTCAAGTGGCCAAGGCTGGAGATACTATTACGGACAGACGGACCGACGGAAGGAATTCCAAAAACTACTTTTTTGGGTTCCACAATCATCGTCATGTTAGAAACAATCAAAATCTCGATGTCGAAAATTTTCACGAAAACAAGGTCTTTCTATTTGTTAGAGAAAGTCAAAAAACTATTTAATTTAATCTATAAAATATTAAATAAAAAAATAATACACTGTTAGTAAGATTATCGTAATTACTATTAGCAATTGGAGCTAAATTTTAACTTTACGTCCAACATAATATATCGTTTTATAAGGACATACTCTTACAATTGATATTCACTAACCTTCCATAAGTCGATCCTACCGAAGTTATGTAATATTCAAAAGCTTGCCTAGCAGTTGAGATATCATTTATAGAGACAACAACTTAAACTATTACTTACATTTAAAATTGTTTATTTCAACACTTTGGATATTGGACTCACCTGTAAAGAGAAAAAATAAATTTATTTAGTAATTTGCCAATTATAGTTTAATATAAATAAAACATGAGCAATACTAAGAAAAATGTATAAAAAAAACATATGAGAAGTCTACAATCCACTGCGTGGATCGTCTTAAACCCCATCCCATCCCATCCTTAACAAAAAAAATCCTCAAAATGTCGGTATTTTGGCGATGAAATATAGAAAATGTCATTGTCAGAACATATTGGTCGAACAGTTTATCAAAATCATTTATGGTTCCACAAAAAAACATCGTTTTCCGCCTGGTTATGCCTTGAGGTAGTGTATAAAAATGGTTTTGTATGAAAACGCCTCCAAAAAGTGGGCGTGCATTAAAATGATTTTCGGAAGAAATGTTTATATTAACAGAACCAATGATTTTGCATCAAATTTCGAAATATGTACTTAAAATTTTACCGTAAAACGTTTTTTTCTGAAAACGCCCAGCTATAGATTCTAAGTCGATCCATATACTTTGAGGTAATCTAGCTCAATTATTTCTCAATGTTACAAACTATGTATCAAAACTTATATACCCCTATAAGATAGGGTATACAAAAGTTTTATCGAATGGTATGAGTGCGACAATAGATCTACCCCAACCGAAATTAAGACAAAGGCGTGAACTGATAAAAACACGTTGGAAAATAGTTTATCGGAGTCTTCTCTTGACAAGCATCTGAACAAGCGACAGGTACGTCGACAATGGTTTGATGTTGCTGCTGAAAAGCAGCGCACCGAATTTTGGTGACTAAATGAGAAAAGTGATTCAGCACTCTCTCAGGACATTTCGGAATTTTAGTCTAGTCCAAACTTTAAAAAAAAAAATAACTTTAGGTACAAAGTCCTTGGCGCGGCTTGTCTTCTGTATTAGTTGCCAACAACGAATACCGAACCTCCGGTTTAAGAATCACGAGATGCCGGATACCAGAGCGTTTGGACTGATTGAGTGTAAGCAACGTGTACAGGTTCAAAGAGAACGACTGATACCATGTCTCAGAAAGTTACCCTTAACGGTCGGGTGGCCGCTATCAACAATTTTGATGGTTGTTTTTCACAAACGGTGTACCACCTTGTTTATAATTATAACAGCTCTTCGTGTCCCTTGATTTGCATGAAGAAATTTAAAAGCGCATGATATCAAGCCACATGAGCGGCTAGACGATTTTCACGAAGCTTTATGAGACACATCAATCTTGATCATGTGGAATTCGGCCCCCCTTTTTGGTATTCTCGCTAGTCAATAAAACTTTTAACGACCACTTCATATTCCCTTGTGAATGTTCTCAAAATATCTCACATCTCATTTCCATTTCTGTCAAAACTATCTGCCACACATACTCACACTATTGGACATCTTTGGTGAATGTTTACACTAAATCACAAGGAAACGTAAACATCCCTTTTCGTCTATTGGAATTAAGTAATCCGTTCGCAGAGCACAAACCGTTCCCGTCGCGCTCTGTATTCGCAGATAATACCTCAAACACCATTATTCACACTTTGGCCGTCAACAACAGTTATTTGTGGCCATAAAATCACTTCATAGCACTTTGATTCAATTAGTGAAATGTATCAACAAAACATTTACCCTCAGAGAAATGGCGCTACACAAATCCTGGTACACAGTTCCACATCTCCGACAACCCCCACCGCGCCCCACCTACTCGACTTTGTCATCCTAGTCGGAGTAGTAGTCGTTGTTCTAGTCGTAGCAGCAAATCGGTGATGTAATTGCGACGACTGCTGGCAAATACCCTTGATGATGTTACGTTGGATGGTTTTGGTTTCGGTTGCCATTTCCTGTGATTACTATGGAATTGGGCAAAACAACGTAATAGGAGATTAAGGCCCTCCGTTGAAGACGTATTGTTAATTAAAAGTCATAGAGCTGCCCTATATATCTCATTCCACAAGGCCGTATGAGCTTGAAGGGGATGTGAGAGTATGGATATCTAAGTGGTGCGGTTATGGCTATAGCTATACTTCTCTCTGTGGTGGTGGATTTATTTCATAGAGATGCTCAAGATGACGGCGAGGATCACAATTGAAATGGACTCGGAGTGGACGCGGTACAGCCGGGATCTCTCAATGGGAATATGAGTATCGTGCGCACAAATCGCTTAAAGAGTGCTTGACTTTTGTTTGTCGGCAATCTTTGAGGTTGAATAGAGTGGACCTACGTTAGAATGTTTGGCTGTTAGTGGCAGTGTAGATACCAACATAGATTTTGTGAATTTGTGATTTTCGAAATCTTTAAATTTTAAGCTTAAACTTCGCTACTTGGGTACAGTATTGCACGCTGGCTTGCAGAGCATTAACTATAGTGATGGGCCAATAGGGATAAAGCTAAGAAGAATGATTTTTTAATAAATATCATCCCTATTCAGCCCAAATTTTAGTGGTTTTCAACAATTTATTTTCAAATATTCGTGTTTTTTTTCGACGAAAGTCTGACAATCTTTAGAGTCAACTTCATAAAAAACTCATTAAAATTCCCATTCGAATTAGGCGTTCAATTACTTTGCGGCAAAAATACATGGTGTCCGCCGAGAAGGGATACTACTTTGTTTTGCCACCATTTTGGTTAAACATTAGTTTTGACAGTTCATATTTGGCAGTCGTGAAGTAGACACGTGGCAAATTTATCATGGAAAAATATCCGATAAACCAACGTATTTTAATAGTTAAAACCTTTAATCAAAATCAATCATCGATTACTGTGACGATCAGAAAGTTACGTGAAATTTTTGGGAGAAACAACGTTCCGCCAAAACGCACTATTTATCGTGTAGTGAATGATTTGGAAGAAAGAGGATGTGAAGGTGATAGGCCCAAGCATGGACCACTACGTACTGCAAGATCGGCTGAACACACTACTGCTGCTCAAGGAAGTGTTCAAAACAATAAATCAACCTCAATTCAACGGAGATCGGTCTTTAAAGAACAACTTTGGCCACAATTTTGCACAAGGATTTGCATTTGTTTCCATTTAAGAATCAGTTGAGACAAGAGCTTCTTCCACAAGACCATTTGCGCAGCCGTACATATGCCAATAGGATGTTATAGCTAGCCCATGGCAACCCCGATTTTCATAAAAAAAATTATGAGTGAAGAGGCACATTTTCATTTGAATGGATACGTGAATAAAAGGAACATTCAGTTCTGGGCAATGGAAAACCCTCAAATTATACATCAGTCACCTTTGCATCCATTAAAAGTTACACTCTGGTGTACAATATGGTCAGGAGGAATCATTGGACCTTTCTTTTTTGAAAATGAAAACGGTGTAACGGTAACTGTGAATGGGGAGCAATATCGTGACATGATTGAAAACTTTTTAACGCCACAACTGCATGCTTATCCCATCCTTAACAAAAAAATCCTCAAAATGTCGGCTTTTGGGGATGAAATATAGAAAATGTCATTGTCAGAACATATTGGTCGGGCATTTTATCAAAATCATTTATGGTTCCACAAAAAAAACATCGTTTTTCACCTGGTTATGCTATGAGGTAGTGTATAAAATTGGTTTTTGTATGAAAACGCCTCCAAAAAGTGGGCGTGCGTGAATATGATATATGGAAGAAATGTTTGTATTAACAGAACCGATGATTTTGCATAAAATTTCGAAATGCTTAAAATTCTTCTGAAAACGCCCAGCTATAGATTCTGAGTCGATCCATACACTTTAAGGTATACCTAGCTCAATTATTTCTCTATGTTACAAACTATGTATCAAAACTAATATAACGGTAACTGTGAATGGGAAGCGATATCGTGACATGATTGAAAACTTTTTAACGTCACAATTGCATGCTTTGGGTTTGATTAACATGTGGTAACAACAAGACGGTGCCGCATCGCATACAACCAGGATTACAATGGAATTACCGCGAGACCTCTTTCCACAACAAGCTTTTTCAAGAAATGGTGATGTTGGTTGGCCTCCACGGTCGCCTGATTTGACTTCTCCGGACTTCTTTTTGTGGGGATATCTGAAAAGCAAGGTTTATGCAAACAACCTAGAATGGCTTGAGCAGCTCAAACAAAATATTCGTGATGAAATTAATGAAATACCTCGTGAAATGTGTGAGAGTGTAATAAAAAATGTGCTCAAAAGGGCTCGCATTCGTGAGACTAACAGAGGCGCCCATTTACCTGATATTGTATTCCATACATAATTGCCGACATTTAATAAAATATTTATCAATATAAGATTCATTCTCTTTCATTTAATCAAAAATTATTAGCAAACAAAGTAGTATACCTTCCCGACGGACACCCTGTATATGAAAAGTATCTTTAGATCATGAGTATGACTATGTTTATGTAGGTATGTTGAAACTGAAGTTACAGGTGTATGTATTATGTACCTTACCTCCTCATCTGAAAATAACTCTAAAAAATATAGGCCAGCGATGAGAATTAAATAACTCTGATCATCTCATACCATTCATAATATAATCGCGATCCAGATAAGAGCAAATTCACTGTCATAAATAAGTAGGTGAAAAAAAGAGGTCATAGAGTGGTACGAGGTTCAAGTGAAACTTATCTAATCGACGTTTCTCAAATAACAGAAGTCCCACCTCACTCAAAGGACAATATAAACTGAAGCAATGGTGGGTAACTCAAACATGAAGTAATACACCGCATGTACCGCTCAGTAATGTCTCATATCCACAAATCAACAAAAATATATTGATTCACACATCACACATCATTAAGAGCAACACACACACAATACAAAAAAAAACACATATTTCGGCTCCACTAACAACATTCACTACAAAGAGATCTCGTATGCTTGGGCTCTGACACGTTGTTGTTCGTCTTCTTCGCGGATTTTCTGTCCGCGCTTGACCCCCTACTCATTCAATTTTCTGATGTGTATGCTTTGGATTCATTGCAGAGGGCCTTCTCATTCTAACACCCTAGCTCACTTTAACTGAAACAAGTGGTGGGACAACGGCAGCCAAATGTCCCACAACGCTACCTTCCCATTTGACTTTTCGTGTCTAAATTTCGTTTCTTGTATGTTTGGATTTACTCCAACAAGCACAAAGAAGATTCACTTAAAAAAAACGCCCAATAACACATTCCAGAAATCGAAATCGCTTTTGCACTATAAGCTACAATATCCCTCCAAATATTATATAGAGAGAGAGAACAAAAGGCTTTTGTTTCTTCTAAAGACACGCAATAAACTAAATCACTTGTGCGCCGCCACTGTACGAGGACACCGATGACATTTCCGGGAAATTCAGCATCCATTTCATAAATTAACTTCAGTTAACCGTGAATACAAATAAAATTCCATTTTCCACAGAGCTCCATTCGTTAAGGTCCACTCAACACAATCCAGAGCCGAACAAAACAGCTCTACACCTATACCTCCCATCATAATATTACGAGTTTTAGAAAAGGGTAAAGGCTTACAACGCACAACAATGGCGCACAACCATAACAATAATCAAAAGGATATTCGTAATCGTAAACAATTTCACACAAAATTCCTCTGCTACAAGAGGAATACAAATTTTCTCATCGTTCGCTCTCTCGTCCTTGTGGAGGACGATGGCTCTAAGCATAGCACGGCAATTTGCAAAGCATGCATGTTTGGTTATAGATGTCCACCGGACAACCAAATGTATGCATGTGTGGCATGGTGGCAAACTTTTATTTAGTGTCATATGTACCGGAGTGGTTGTGTTGTCTTATTTTTGCCTTACTTCCGCTTTGCTGATTTTAATTGGATTCGAATGGATGCAAGTTCGCGGGTTCATTCTATGATTCGATTAACGAAGTTTTTTTTTTCTGTTCGGAATTTTTCACATCGACGGAGAACTATGTTTCGGGCTTGACTAGACCTGGGATTTATGGAGGCTGCTGAATAAAATAATAGAAAATGCGTTACCCATATATAATATTTGTAGATTTCCGCAGGGATGCAAAGGGTCTGTGTTAGGTGAGGCTTATGTAAACCTTCCTTAATTTTCTGTGTCAAAGTTTGTCACTAATAATGTGCACGTTTCTATTTAAAACACAATTTGATTATGTGTCTCCGCCTAATCTATTTTTGGCCCCATATATGTGCACTCGTTCCGAATTGTTTGTGTATCTCATGTAGCCTATCCGTATCTATTATAATTTAATTTATATGAAGACTTAATACGGATCAACCTTTGTGGTGTACACGTGTAATTTATGCAAAGTTTGTGGATGTTCCGTGCGTAGGCGTACGTGTAAATTATGTGCGTAATAAAATCAGACAATATGAAGGTGTGTATGTGTACCTGCATTATAGTGTTTACGTTGTCAATGCGATTCAGTGTGATGGGGTGATGATTCTATAAAGTGGGATGGATTAATGATAATCGGGCAAACGAATTTGTTTGCGCTCATAAGTATAGGTGAATGACGTGGATTGTTGTGGCATTATGTTTGGCAGGTGGAGTCGAGGATGTGTTAGGTTAGGTGGTTCAAGGGGGCAATAGTTTCAGGAGTCGTGGCAGGCCATGACTTGGTTTGGCCTTGAAATGAGTTAATTATTATTGGAATAATTTGGTAGCGCATAAGCTATACGATTTTCGGGCGATTTCTTCGAACGCCTATTTATTTATTTTTTTACAGCTTTCTTATGGTGTCTCATGCATCAAATACAGTGATGAGCGATTGTAGGATGTTGGATTATCTTACTGCAGATGGACTTCTTATGGTAAGCAAATCGATGCTATTAGGTCAACACAAAGCAGCCTTATATAATCAGAAGGAAGGGAATAATTTAATGGTGTGATTTGGTGGTATCTACAGTACCGGTCACATCAAATTTCATGTTAAATGATAAACAAGAAGCCATTTCTACACCATCCCAGTCAGTTCACATGGCTTCTTCCTTAGAAGATGATCATTAACTTTACTGTACCTTTAGAGCAAAAGCAACAGTGAGCTCTGTATTTGAACGAAATTGAAGTTTTAAAGTGGGAACAAGGATAAAGGCCTTTGCTTATATTTAAAATTTAGTCCTGTTATATATAAGCAAAGGTCTTGGCCTGCTTCAATACTATTGGAATCGCTACGCAATCTACAAACATCCGAGAAATAAGATGAACAGATGAACATATGATATATGAAAATCTGCGATATCTACCCGGTAACGTTCCGTAAATAGCAAATCAATGCTTACTGCGATCCGATCATACGAATTCGATTTGATAAAAAAATCATAAATATAGCGATTGTGAGCGAGCCTTACGTAGTGAAAAGGTTCTGCCCCAAGTGTGACATTGATAAGCAACTTTTATGTAGGCATGGGCTGTTGAGATATATTTGGCATATTTGACAAGCAAAGCCTTAACGACTATACTTACTGTGAAGATTTCACGATGATCGACTTGAACGGGAAACAAAATTTCACTAAAACAAGCTCGATATAACCGCGCCTTAATAAAAGCAAAGCCACCTGAAATCTTTTTTTTTAGATAGGTGAACTTGAAACATCAAGATAGAACAAACGAGTTGTAATTGCAGTCAATGTGTAGGGTAGTGACTGCTGGCTTTCAAGTGTCAGTGACCCTACTATAAGCAGGACGCTTGCGCCGCACAGTGCGTGGCCAAGAGTAAATGTTGTCAATTTTCCCTCCCAGGATAAGGACTGTGTCCCATAACAGGTAGAAAACCAGGCTACCCTTTTGTGAAGTCAATCTATAAATTGATCGCGACACCATCAGTTGCAACTAGCACTAGTTAAATGAATAAGCTCGGGCTTATGTGTGCATTTTTTTTTGCATCTTAAAAGTGATTTTGGTGAAAATTATTTATGTAGATATCGACAATGAAGGTTTGTGTAGTGTTTTAAGCACAACCTGAAAATTAAAAAAAAAAACGTATACAAAGTTTCCGCAGAGAAAGAAGATGAAATTCACAAAATGTCATGGCGCTCTAACTGACCTAAAAACGAATGAATGGTGTTTCTTTGGTAAAATGGAGAGTGGCTCAAGGAAGATATAACACTACTTTTTGGCATACTTCCCCGAAAGTCTAAATAAGGTTGCCTAAGCAAAGAGTTCGGGGAATCAAGTGACCGAACAAAGCGTTGACAAACAGTGGGACTTCGAAAGAGTGTCTGTTGATGAACTGACGAACGCGGCACTGGTGAGTCAAAGATCGACGGAAAATATTGATATAACAAAAGTGATGTAGGATGTGACCAAAACAAGAATAATAAAGTAAATGTTGACTTAAGATGTTTTGTTAAAATTTGGTTAAGATTTTACAGGCGCTTAAATCTTTAAAGTTCTTATTTCAAAATTAAAAAAAAAAAATTATCAAAATTTCTTATGAATTGTATGTCAATTGGTTTTTGCATAAGCACTTAAGGTAAAAAAAACTCAGTTGTTACTACTTTCCTTACTTATTTTTTCTCATAAATAAGCATACAACTCCTGATGATCTGACAAATCATCCAAATAGTATCAATTGTCATGAAAAGCTTGTCTCAACTAAGCCGTTTGTGTTTGACATAAAACCAGAGATCCCGCCATCGTGCAAAGAAGTACACACGCACACATGAATGGTTGTGAGAAAAATGGTAGGCTACGCTTGCGCCATAAATTTATTTTTATACCCTATCGCATATTAGTTTTGATACATAGATTGTAACATAGTGAAATAGTTTAGCTAGGCATACCTCAAAGTATATGGATCGACTCAGAATCGCTGAGTCGACTAAGCCATGTCTGTCTGTCTGTCCGTCCGTCCTTCCGTCTGTAGGCAACCGATGTTTAGGCCTTAAATTTTAAGCTAGGATAATGTACGTACTGTTCAAACAAGAGTTAACATTTTTGAAATCCGCCCACTGCCATGCCATATTTGTAGTAAAACCTAATTTTAGGCCAAACCGTTTAAAATTTTGAAAAAGTGTCTTAACAATATATCTAGACAATTTTTATGTCTATATTTTTCCCGTACAAAGTTTTTTGCCACGCCCACTTTTTGGGGGCGTTTTTTTTTAGCAAAAAACATTTTTCGGTAAAATTTTAAAAATTTTGAAAAAAAAATGTATGCAAGACAATTGGTTTTGGTAATGTCAACATTTCTTCCATATATCATTTTACCCACGCCCACCTTTTGGAGACGTTTTCATACAAAAATCATTTGTATACCCTACGCCATACCATATGCAGGAGAAAATCGTTTTTTTTTTGTGGAACCATTACAAATACAAATCTGGAAGGGTTTAAAATTTTACCGAAAAACGTTTTCTACTGAAAACGCCCCAAAAAAAAGTGGGCATGATAAAAACTTTATAAAGACGAAATAAGTATACATATTAAAATTGGCTAAATATTTTCTTCAGGAACTTTTTCAAAATTCCTTTTGGTTTGGCCGTTTTTTATTTCTAAATTCCTGAAAATTTCATTCAAATCGATTAAGTAAATTAGTTTTTATTGAGTTTTTCCGGACTTAGGTACAAATTTTCATAGTTTTCGCCGTTTGGACAATGTCTATCAACTCTTTCATCTAAGAGATGGTGAGGTTATGGTCAAAATAGCTGCTTAAGCTGGCGAACTCATACATATGCTTCTTCAGACATAGAAGGAAGTCCGCCAACTCATTTTTAAAATCTGGTCAAAAGGAATACTTGGTTGATAACAAATTAAAACATCTGTACCCTACCTCAATTTACAATCACGTAGGTAGATCATTTCGTATCTTAAGCTTTGTGTGAACACCGTAGGGCGCGGTTATGGCCAAAGCTAGTAAGCGAGTGCGCTAGTCTGCACTAGTAAAAAAAACGTGGCTACTAAGCTAGTAAACATGAAAATAAATGAGTTTTTATCTAAAAAATTGCAAGCCTGGACTTGCGAGGACCAACTCGAATGCAAAGAGCGTGATCTGCGACCACGTTTTTGATTATTATTCATACAGGATTTTGAAAATATGTTCACTTCATCAATATGTACACTTCATCAATCGGCACGGACAATGTACCAAATTTCATTATCCACAGAGAGACGAGCCGAAGGACCGAAGGACGAAATTGCAAAAAAAGCACTTTTTTGGGTTCTGCTATCATCGTAATGTTAGAACCAATCAAATCAATCTCGAGGTCAACAATTTTCACGAAGATAATACTTTTCTCTTTGTAAAAGAAAGTGAAAACTAATAATAATCAGCCCTAGCGAGGTATTCGTCGGAGTGTAAAATTCTCCGATTTTGTATTTTTTGGAATATTTGTCCGAAATTTTGTAACGCATCCTTGCGAATTGCGTTGAAGTGCGTTCAGGTGCATATTTCGTGCAATTTTATACAGCTAAGTGCAATTCTTCACTAGGTTCGCCAATATTTTGAACGTGCGAGATGAAATTTTTTGGGCATAAGTAACCAAACATTTCATAACAATTCCAAAATGTCTAGTTTTTAACTCTTAAGAATTTATTAGAATTTATTAGAATTTCAAAGAATGTGGGACCGCAAAATATGTTATTCGAATCTTGATCAGTTGCTTAAGTTGCTAACCACTTTGCCAGTGCTTCCCAACTTTAAGGGAACATTCATCTACACATCCATTTATAACTCTCACAATACAAAACAACTTCAGAAATAGTTTTCATATATAAACCGCACCAAATTTAATTTTAAAGTTCATCTCCACGCATCACACAGACAATACCCAAACCAAATCATCAACAACATTGTCACTCGAGTCAACAGTCTGTCATACTTTCCCAAATCCTAGACAAATTGAGAAAAAATCTCTTTCAAGTATGGAATAATCACCCTTATTCGCCCAAGGCGAGACAAAAGACAGTTTCCTGCTTCAAAAGCAACAAACCACAGACTTGGATGGCCCATCAGTTGGGAATGAAAGAAAAGTGAAAAGGTCATCCTTTAAAATGTATAAACTACCATTGAACCCTCAAAAAGTAGTCATTATGCTGCCTTAAACGTGCTAAATGACAGTTTGTGTAATTAAATGGAAGCTTTCACTAATGCACGTCTTCATTGTCAGAGTTTGGGATTTGCCAATGGGTAAGTGATCCAAGCACAGAGGAAAACAACAAAGAAGTGGTCCTTTAAAAGGAGATGGCTTAGTGGAGACTATTTATCCTCTGCGATATTATTTTCGTTTTGATATTCTCGTGCACCGCATGATACAATATCTATACAGTGATATTATAAGGGTGAACAATCGACCAATCGAGATATCAACTAAAATAAATGACCCTGTATTGGAAGTCAATAAAATTTTAGCGGCAATTGTCAATTTTGTTTGATATTTGAGAAGTTAACACTAATTTATGCGACAAGCCATGGTACGATTTACTTCTTAAGATCAGGGAAAACTCGTGACAGTTTTCAGTACCACTAAAAGGCTGAAAACTCACCAGATAAGGGCTGAAAACACACCGGATGAAGTGTTTATTTTGTTTCGTGAAACACGAGACAACACACATGGAAAACGAAGAAAAAACAAAAGTTTTTGTTTTGAAATGATTCGGTGGTGGCTGAAAACACCGCATCAAACAAAACGTTTTTGATACGATGGTCAAGAAAACGTTTTTTTTTTTTTGAACACACTTCAAGTGAAATAGAATGAAACAAACCAAAACGTGTTGAAATAAAACAAAATGGAATTTTCGGCTTGTTTTTAGTGTTCTTCAACATAGGGTCGGACTCAGATGAGTCGGATGTCGGTCGGATGAAGTTAGGCGAATCTTACATACAATTTTTTAAGCAATTGTGAAAAATGACGTAAATAGCAGAATTTGGTCGCTGCATCGTATAATCTGAAACAAAATGTTGAGAATGTGATAATAAACTTAAACCTAAATACTGAAAAAAAAAAAATAATAACTTCACCAGAATGTGGATTCAAACTTTTCATTATTTGCTGGGGTTAATCGAATATGCTAGCAGAAAACAAGACACGAACCATAGTATCAAATTGTTGCTTTGCAAAAAAAAAAAACAACGAAACATGTTTTTCTGTTTTGCTTTGGGTTATAACGGGTGATCCAAGTAGAGATACTTTTTTCAATAGCCTTTTTTGACAGATCACGTGTGTGTCGTGTCATGCTGTCACGTTATTTTTGTTTAGTAAAGTCAAAAGCTTATGCCGACAAACCCGCTTCGATTCAGGCCTTGGAGGAAAACATCACTCGTGTCATTCGCCAGTTACCAGTCGAAATGCTCGAACGAGTGATCGAAAATTGGACTCAACGGATGGACCATCTGCGACGTAGCAACGGCCAACATCTGATAGACATAATCTTCAAAAAATAAATGCCAAAGAATGTTCTTTCAAATGATTATAAACATTCTCCATTAAATTTGAATTTTCTGTGTTTTTTTCTTTAAAAAAGTAGGGAACCTCGAAATGGATCACCCTTTAATGTTTCCTTTCATTTCGCGTTTTTTGCATCATAAGAAAGTATGCAATTATAGTCAACGACGCTAATTCAAAAGCTTTTCGTGCAAAAAGATGTACTCCTGGATATCTTCGTATCACTGAAAAATAAAAAGTCGGCAGGAGAGGACGGTGTCCCAAACGTCGTATTGAGACACCTGCCAATAGAAGCAGTCGATATCTTCAACACCCTGTTTAACAATGCACTGAATAATGCACATTATCCGGTGCACTGGAAAACGGCGGTGGTACATCCTTTCCCTAAATAGGACAAGGACAAAACAAACTCTGCAAATCTTCGGTCAAGAAGGCTTACTGACGAATGTAAACAAGGTATTCGAGAAGATAGTCAATAGTTTGGTTTTCGAGTGAGGCATGACACCATTCAAGCCGCGTCAAAACTAGTGTCCAATGGAATAAATCCAAAGGACTATGCACAGGATCCAGTCTGGTTGATTTTGAGAAGGCCTTCGACACCATATTGTTGGAGGGGCTTTTCTACAAGCTGATCAGATTGGGCATGCGGAAACCCATGCTATATATGATTTGTGAAATGCTTATGGGAAAGAAGTTCGTTATCAAATGTGGCAACGCAACTTCGAGTTAAGTCTTTGAAGTTAAAAACGGTTTACAACAGGGGCTGTGAACTCCCCGATATTTTTTTAACATTTATACAAGTGATCTTGTAAGTTCTCGCAGACACGCTATAGCGTAGGCCAAAGATCTAGTGGCGTACAGATCAGGTCCAAAAACGGAGTCATCAACATACTTTTGCATGGAAAAGATTCGGCTGTTTGAGAGACGGTTCGTCCGATCCTGCTTAGGATTGTAACGAACGCCGGACTCTGAGTACAAAAAATATTATCGCAACGACGTTCTATACAATGAAATTTCCTAATTAAGGTGACTCGAAAGTTCGTTGCAAGGGCGATGGCAAGCGACTACAGACTGATCTTCGTGGCTTATTACCCCAATGGCATTTCTTTATATCAATTCGTTAGGGTTAGTACAAGAAAGGAACGCGCGGAACAAGCGGCTAATCCGCGACGGGTACGTCGACAATGCTCCGGTGCTCCTCCGTTTTAGAACGGCTTATCAGATCGCGGTATGACCGATGCTGAGCACACCGAATATTGGTGGCTACATGAGGAAAGTGATTGTGCACTTCCTCAGGACTTTGCGGATTCAACTCCTTTGTATTTAAGAAAATTAAATTTAAGTACAAGGTCTGGGGCGGGTCTGGTGCACCATATTGGCGGACAATATATTTTGATACAAGATTGGCGGGCTCCCAAAGACTCAATCTTCATGATCCAAAAATTGAGTAGAGACCTCTGGCTACTTCTAATTCTTTTTGGAAATTGTTTTTGCATTTTGTATGTTAATTTTAATAATTTGCCACTGCCTTAATGGCCATAGATTGAAAGTCCTTGAATTTAGTAGCTCTAATCTGTATTTACGAAGCTTCGCTTCAGTTTGTGTTGCCTCCCCTATATCATTCTGATATTGTTTTTGTCTAATCTTGTTGATGAGTCCAGCTTTGTAATCTCCTACCTTTAAAAAAAAACCGAAACACGAAAATGTGCACAAACTAATTCTACATTTCTGAAAACCTAACCATAACCCTTTGAAAGACGTCTTATGGTTAGTGAGGGTATCCTCTATATTTTGTAACCAAAAATTAATATCCCTGATTCACCCTCACACAGTACACATGCAATAGTTTTTTTCGAAAGGAAATCCCTCGTGTCCGTTTTCATTAAACCCACATGGAAAGTCCATGGGCTAACCTTCGCATACCAGACGACAGCAAAGAACATTCTCCTTATAGAGCAAGCAAAAGTGTGTGTTTGCCAATAAGCGAATTCAATACACCACTGATATAGATGGACGACAGATATCGTTTAGTCCTCCTTCAATGCCTATACAAAACGACATGACGCATACGATGTTCCCCAAGGAGGTTTAAAGCCCTTTTATGGCTATCAAATTTCAATTTGATAAATTGAAATTGATGGATTGCGTAGAACGTGCCTACCAACAAACTACAGGGCTAGGGTCGAGTCGGTCCCGTCCTTCCCCCAGAATGAAACTATACGGAGCGGGCTTTGGAAAATAAGATAAATCGTCTGATGATGTTAGTGACCCAGTTAATGTGTTGATTTACGATATAATAGGGACCTACGAGCTTAGGTGTATAGAATCATTTTAAAATTTGCTAAAGCAATCTATTCACGTTTTCTTCTTATACAAAGCAAAAGGACTTAAGGGATAACATGTGTGTGTCAACAAAAGGTTGGGTGTTCTTTGTATCTGTCGAAAATGAAGGAGTTATTCAACAAATAAAACTCACCAAATAGGAAGGCTCCAAATTTATGTGAAAATTCCATTGCCATAAAAATGTTACTAAAACCTTTAAGGGACTTGATTTGTGCTGTAGAAACACGCGACTACACTAAAACATACAAAAGTGTTAATGGGCCATTTATGAGGGCTATAATATGGTTAAGCGCATTCAACCAAACCCTCCCCCCAAAGAGTGTAACAATGGCCATAAACCAACATCATAGGTGACTACAAGCCGTTAACCCGAGCACTTTAAATGCTAAACTAAAAGTCATAAACCCTAATTGCTCTAGAGACTTAACCCCGTCGAATAGTCTGTGTATCGGGAAGGAGCTTTTGTGTCGAATTGGTCTTCAATTTGTGTTTGGTTGACTGACTTTTGATGAACCGCTGAGACGTTCAATGTCAACAAAAGTCTCTCACGAAATAAATCATTTGAACAAATAAATATTCAAAGGAGCTTTTGTATTTATTTACAACCACCATCAGCACCATCACCACCACCACTAGTGCAACAACCTCCACTGTTCACTGTTGCTCGCTAGTTTAAATGACGAGCAGCCTGATCGGGGGGACTGTAGTGGGGTGGGCCGTGTGAAGTCCTTTATTATTATTTTATGTTCCAACATAACTTCTCTGACAAAAAACATGACCTTCTCACCACAACACAACCCCGTCGCACACACAGAGAGACTACGTCTGTGGCTGATTTATTGGCAACACCCGGAGAATTTCTGTTCCAAGTCGTTGGAACATTTCCTCTTTGGGCACACAGCTACATCATGTACAAGACTCCATAGTGGTTATATATATCTGCATGTATATACCAAAACGAATGGTGCGCCGATTACAACATGATTCGCCCATCAACCGATTTTACTGTTTAAAAACACGCTCTGCGGCGGGTACCAACAATTGGCCCGGCCTGACACTTATCCTTTCCATCCACCATCAACCACCACCACCACCACACCAAGGACGAGGAGTATTAAACCCATCACGGAGTACACAATGAATGGAGTGCGATTCATATAGTGTAAGCTGGCACTAGTATACGACTAGGACGGGGGGGAGGAGGCCATGCGAAATGCTACGGACAATTTGTTTAGTTGTGTATAACGGTATGTACTTTCGTTGTAAGACGTCAGCTTAAAAGAAAGTAAGTCTCTTCAGAGTGATATTGTAATAGCTGTTTTCGTTGTGGTGTGAAAGGACGAGCTTTTTTTTTGTTGTTGTTGGGACGAATATACATGTCCTTAGGTGAATAATAACAATAAGCCTATCATGATAGAAAATTCGTAGATGGATGGACTGAGTTAATACTTGACAGGGTATTAAAAGAGCAGGCAGGATATATGGGGAACCAGGTACTCAAATAATTGAAGCGATATGTGACTGTTTTTTCGGTGATTTGCTATTACGATAAAAGGGATCTCCGGTTGACGAAAATTATAGGTTCGTTCTTTTTTACATTGTTTGTTTATTGAACACATAAAGCTTTGTTTAGGGACGACGGAGTGCAAAAAATTTACTCAAATAATCCATTTTTTTCAGAAATATATAGAAATTTTGGTGCAAAAGAGGTGACATGATAGCATTTTCATTCAACGAATTATGTGTACCTGTGATCATCTGTACAAATGGCTGAGGAGAAACATGATGATTGATGATGAATAGAGGGAAGTGTCTTTTCACAAAGCACATCTTCCTTTTAACAGAAGGCAGCGAAAAATACCCAAGATACAGGGGTGGTTCGATGTCTACAACCTTAGGTTAGTATATATGCAATTTCAAGGGATTGGCAGAAGATTGCACAAGGAGGATGAATAACAGTGAAATATACTACGATCGATGTTCGATTTGAGTGAGTCAGATATAATCAACGATTATTCGAGTTCCGAGAAGTAATAGGTTACAGGCTTAGGCAAGAAATATTATCCTTCGAAGGCATTGCAAAGACGCATCAAGGCTAATCAACTTTGCTACGGAACGTAATGTTACAGTAGTCAGCATACAGTTTCCTCGCCTTATTATCCATTAGTGGTCCTAGGGCGCTAGCGTATAGACCTTTTTATCAAAGAGGGGATGAATAAATTCTTGATGTTTCGAGCGAAAAGATCCTTCGGAAAATCGGTGGTCTCGCTAATATTGATGGATTTATCAGTATGGATACAAACATCATCCCACAAGCCTTACAATTCGTAAAATAAAAAAAACTTTGTATTGGGTGTTAAGATAGGATATGTACAAAAAATACAAAATTTTGACGCAACAGGCTCGTATGCTCTAGCACGATTGGGCGACCTAATGTTTTATACCGGATCCGATTGTACAAGTTAGCTTTTCTTGATACTTCTCGAATGATTTGTCAGGTCATGACGAGAGGAGGGCCAGTGAAAAATCATTTGATACGCCTGGGAAATAAACCCACCCCTTCTCCTAAGAAGTTCATCGATTGATGACTTCATCGGTTTAGCATCTAGCGTTCTATTTTAAACAAAACTTGCATTATAGCCTTGTCAAGACTGCTGATAGTCTCACACAAAATATGAGTGATGGAAGCCAATACACAATGGGATTACTCAACATTGGCCACGGTAAGATCCCCATTAGAATAAAAAAAAATACAAGTTTTTGGCGCAACTGGCTCGTTAGTACCCAGGGCCTACCTTTCTCACAACAATTCATGTGTGCGTGTATACCTCCTGTTTTATGCCGACTCCGAACGGCGATGTTGAGATAAGCTGAGCTCTTGACAATTGATACCACTCGGATTATTTGTCAGATCATCACGAGAGAAGGGCCAGTGAAAAATCATTTTGTGGTATTGCTGCGGCTGGGAATCGAACCCATACCTTCTGCGCGGCAGTGCATCGCACTAACCATCGTGCCACTGAGCCCGTCAAGATCCCCTTAGATCCTGCGAAAATCGAAGGCAAAAGCATGGCTTATAGTTCCACGCATAACATTCCAACTAGTTAGAAACTCTCTGGAAGGAGGATGCAGGAACCAAAGCCATAGTGTAGCGGTCAAAATCGTAAATTTGCATAAAGCGGACACGTCCACCTGATAGTGTCATCCTTTCAACCGAAGAATTATCCACAGAAGAGAAACCGCCACTCATTTGTAACTTGGGTGCTGCAGAGCAGGGTTGTTGAAAGAACTGAAGGGAGCAGAAAGTAGTCACTTAAGTATCGGCTCAAAATGGATTAGAGGACTATGCAGACGCAAGGGTCGATCAGATCCTTCAGATTCAGAATTTCGTATGACAAAGCGTGCTTATCAACTTAAACACCACCTGAGTCTCTGAGGACATGGCATAAGGGCATGGAGAGATTGGTTAAACAACGAAACGATGAAAGCTACTAACGATACTAAAAAATATTCCTCCGTAGGAAAATACAAAGATCTTAACGTGGAACTAGATCTATGCTCAGTGGCTTGATGGTTAGTGCAATGAACTGCCGCCGAAAAGGCGGCGACACCTACAAGATTTTTGACTGGAACTCCTCTCGTGATGATCTGACAAATCATCCGAAGAGTATAAATTGTCAGGAGGTCTCGCTGTCGTGCAAAAAAGCACATAATTGGCTGTGCAGAAAAAGCTAGGCCCTGGGTACTAACGAGCTTGTTGCGCCATCCATTTTTTTTATTCGACTATCAACCGAAGCGTCCAAATAGGGACCGTTGCAGATAAGTCTTAAAGAGGAAAACCTGACTTGACACATTTTCTCTAGTTTAAGGTGGGAATACCGAAACTTGGATTAACTTGGGTCATAACTTGGAATGAACGAGAATAGTTTTTAGGTCGCTGTTCTTGACCTTGACAATCTGAAATGGAAACCTTCCATTGACCAATGGAAAATGATTACAGAAAGAATCTTTGACATAGTGATTGACGATATTTAGGAGGATGCTGGGAATATCTATTTGGATAGTAAATCATGTTTTAAGCATTCATGATCACTGAATGTGACTGCACTGATACATTTAGAAGGTGAATGTCGTTTATTGGACATAAAAGCACTCCCATGTCGTTTAACTTAACCAGCCCAAAAGGTCGAAACCGTAGTTGTGGGGCATGGATTTCTAAATACAGGACTAACCGTTACACAAAAAGAAATCAACTTACAACCTTCGTAAACAAGAACAAACAGTTTAAAGAAGTTGTGAAGCACTCTTAACCAGCACGAAGGTTTAGGTGCTTCTTGACCATAAATCAGTGTCACTGCTACAACGGAAAGGTAAAAGTTAAGAGTCGGGAATACCAAAGGCATTACATAATACTGAAATGAAGTGAAAGGGTGATAATACCTACAAGTAAATCTGCATAGTAATGCGTCCAGTGCCAATCTTGCCTTTCAAATGAAGAGGATCGACACGACATTAATAAAAGAACCTTGAATAGCAAGCAGTTAGAGATCAGGTAAGTCTGAGCGACAAGGGAATATTCCACTATGATGGAATCCCTGATAAGAAAGGTAAACAAAGTGAAATGGGGTCCAATGTTATAAAGCAATGCAAGCTCTTATCACGTGCAAATGGGGCAGTTCCGATATAAGAAGACACGAGGCAAGAACACCATCACAATGAATATGCATTGCCGACACTAGCTTGGAGGAACATGTGACAGAAATCACATGTGAGTTGCATTCCCCCACCCATTTTTAAACTATGCATTCACGCAAACTTGCACTCGGATATATTCTAAGTATGAACCCCTTGCTTGGGCTCACTGTTGGATATGGGATGGG
This sequence comes from Rhingia rostrata, assembly GCA_949824845.1. Classification (NCBI taxonomy): domain Eukaryota; kingdom Metazoa; phylum Arthropoda; class Insecta; order Diptera; family Syrphidae; genus Rhingia; species Rhingia rostrata. The sequence goes on from OX463757.1 coordinate 95,795,318, forward strand.
TGCAAATTTGGATGTATGCAAGACCGAAAATAGAAATTCGGCGTTATTTCGCTTTCATAAATTGAAATAATGCGGAGTTATAGAATTCGGCGTTATTTCGCTAGGCTTTATTTCACGGCACCGCTAATAAGTTCATTCATCAGCCTAACCTAATAGCCTCACTATAACCACAGCCATACTGAGAATGATAGACATTAGCGTCGCTTTTTACATCGCCACTTCAGCGTTATTTGACAAAAACAAGGCACATGAATCAAGATTATGTGTGCATAAACACACTCACTAAATATCCTGAATAATCCTTCTTTGAACAGAAGGGCGCTTTAAGCGAATCGATAGTGACCTGGGAAAGTGAATTTTCATTTAACGTTGACGATATTTCTCAATCGAAAATTTAGCCATCTGAACCCTCTTGATGACGCGCATCTCCCAACTCTGCTCCATCGACTTTTCGAAGAATTCCCAAAACTTTTGAAAAGTTACTGCAGCATTTTGGTCGGTCGCGAAACTAAATAAAAACAAGTTAATTATAATCGCATCAGCATCAGAGTTAATTAAAACATTCACCCCACGAGATTCAGGGTAAAAAGGCAAAGTTTCCACCATAAGGATAATACACTTATCCATAAGCCAAATGGAAAATAATTTATTAAGGTGTTTGTCTTTGCGTGTTTGCTGTTATTTTGACTTGAATTAAAATTAGAAGTGAATCCGCCTTTTGAACATCGAGATGTAGCTCTCATTACGAGCAATTTACGGAGTCGGTCTTTGAACTCGACGGAAGGCCTCGGCAACCAAGTTAAACAAAACAAAAAGAAATCAGACATTCTTTCCAATGTGATTAGAAAAGGTGATTCATCATCTTGTTTTTCCGGTTGATGCTACATGCCATCAATCCGTTTATCAACTAAGGATGTGGTGTTATTCATCAGAGTCGTTTAGGTTTACTTGTTACGACACTTGACGCAACATAATGTGTTTGGTAGAAAGTTAAATATCGCCTTCGTACAAACTGAAACGATTTTTGTTCAAAAAAGTTTAAAAATTGAAAAACAAAAAAGTTGACCAACTTCAATGAGTAATTGATTTTCTCGTGTTCTAAGTAGGTCCACTTTTTGCTTGTCCATTGGTACTTAGCTCTGGCAATGGGGTATGTTTTAGAAAAACAACACGACTGTGATAGCAATTGGAGATGGAGGATTTTACATCGAAGGCATCAAAGCTGATTTAACAAAAAAATAAGGGTCTGGCTAGGTATTACTTATACTGGATAGGCCAATAATTTCGTCGATCGTTTTGAGGAACTGCGTGAACGCAACGTTTCGAAGAGTTACAGGGGCTATGTCAATCTAGATGCCCAGTACTAGAAAATTCTGCCGATATGGAGCGTTTTTGGGAGTTGTGCACGCGTTATGCTTGCGAAAGTCTTACACAAAAAGTCTAAGATAGAACATTATGCTTAAATAAAGGTTTTTGCCTTTGAAATACTGCGTGAAGTATACCTCACATTCGAAAACGTAATAAAAATTTTGAATACACCGCTTACGAAAATTCCGCCGAACAAGGTTTTCAAAAAAATGTAAGAAACCTACAGATTGTTTATCAGTCTGTTTATGACGATTCGAAACTTTTGAAAAAAAAAACTGCACACCTAAAAACATTCAATTGATGCAAGAATTAAAGTGGGGGTTGCCAGTCAGAGGCTTTATTTGTAGACCCAGCAATACAGCGCCTTTCAATGTAAACCAACATCGTTTTATCGTATGTAGCTCATTTGTATCTTTATGGACAATGGAACGGGCTCAGTGGAGCGATGAACTGCCGCGCAAACGGTCTGGGTTTCGATACCCAGCCGTAGCAACACCTAACTGGCCCTCCTGTCGTGATGATCTGACATATCATCCGAGTAGTATCAATTGTCAATCAAAGTTTATCTCAAATTCGCCGTTCAGAGTTGGCATAGAACAGGAGGTCCCGCCATTGTACAAGAAGGAAACAAGCACACACGAATGGTTCTGAGAAAGCTCGGCCCTGGGTACTAACGAACATGGTGCATCGAAGATCTGAACTTCTTTTTGCCAAGTGAACAGGCAGAGCCGACGCAGCTGAAGTGGAACGAACCCGTATGGGATACCATGTTGCCACGAGCAACTATCGGCTTTTAATTTTTTGAAGATAAAAGGGGACTTTCAGGTACAGTGAGTTCAGAACGTTATGTGGAGATGTTTTAGACAATTTCTTGGTAACTAAATTGACATGGTACTAGCAGAATAGAACTACGTCACATATGACAAATAGAAACGTCTCTCTCACGAGTTCATGATTTTTAGGAGAGGTGACAGTAGTAGAACTGATTTAACCAAAATTAACTTTTTTCATTGGGGTCATTCAAATCTAAAGTTTTAGCCAAATATCCTGCATTTGACAGAAAATAATCATCACGAAGAGGCAGTGATCGCACGCTATAAGAAACTTTGCTGTTCGACTACATGAGTAGAACAAAGGCATGTGTAACGATTGGCTCAAGTCACTTGAGTAACTTAATAATAAATAGTAAGACTGGGTCGTACGTAGCCATCTCATTCACTGAGAGGCATAAAACATAACAGCAAACATGCGAGGGTTTGACGTAGTGCGCGATGCGTGTTTCGGATGGAGTACTATAAGTTTTGCGCCAAAAAATTGATAACGGTTTTTAGTAGATAATATAGAAATATAATATAATTTTACAGACTTAAAAAATTACACTTATAACTTATTTTTTTAAATATTTTTTTCCTAAATTTTGAGTTCAAACCACGTCTTTTAAAAAACTATGCATACTACATAATTGTACAACTTAATTGTAAGTATTACCGTTATTTAATTTTTTTTTTGTTTTGAGTCATTTTTTTTAAATTGTCCCAACCTCCTTAACGGGGCGAGATAGATCCCATCTCCCATAGTAAAAACCGCTTGTTTATGACCGCTCTACTAAACATTGTTATCAATTTTTGGCGCCAAACTTTAAACCGTAATTCGAACAGAACCATAATTTTCAAAATAAATTTGCACAATTCGGAAGCGTTTTCCAGACGTCAGTCTATTCATGTTGAAATGTCAAACCAAACTTAAAATTAATCACTTGACAGCTAACAAACTGGACGCCAGTCATAAAAATATTTTCAACTTAAAGTTATATACCCCCTAAAAAAAAAAACAAGATCACAAATGTTAGAGCCGCTTTCGCTATTTGTATAATAGGTACTCTGTTAATAAAATTGCTTAGGTAAAAAAATTATCCAAAATTGTGACCAAACAAATGATCACTATGAAGTCTAACGAATATCGGACAGACGTACCGACGGACGGAATTCCAACAACCACTTTGAGTTCTTCTATTGACGTGATTTTAGAATCAATCAAACGCGAGGTCGAACATTTTCATGAAAACATTATTTTTCTCTTTTGAAGAGAAGGCTAAGATTGTTACAAATTCAATAAATCCTCAGAAATACCTAACAAAATAACAAAATCGTTGTTAGGGCACAAAGCCGAAATTGCTCGAAACATCGCCAACTGACATTTATTTGGCAAGGCCTTATCATAGAAACGATAATATGAATAGATAAGGCTACACTTCCTCTGTCATTTGAAATCAAAAATGTTATGTCATAGCAATGAAATTCTTTCTCAACTTGACGTCATAGCCACGTTTGGTACTATAGAGAAGGAAGCGGCAAAAGTTGGTTTATCTGTAAATTAGGATAAGTCCAAATTTATGCTGTCAACTCGAAAGGACACACAACATCGAAGAATAAAGCAGAACCTCCACCACTGGCAGATATATCTTTGAGTTAGTAATTGACTTTGCCTACCTCGAGTTCGCTGTTAACTCTGGACACAAGTTGTCAGATATAAATAGAAGAATTGATCTTGGCAACTGCTGTTTTTTTTTCGGGGAGGCGGCTTAAAGCACGCATGAATGACTCTCCGGTCTGACCGTTCAGGCGCCTGTGCACTTTTACCGCCATAGCGCATTCACAAGCTACGGTAATAATGTGAGACACACCAGTTTGTGTGTTTTCGTCGTAAGATATGAAGACTGCCTGCACTCATGTAAATCTCACTATGAACTAAAGGTTGATGCTACGCACACTCGAAACTGCCGTATCGGCTAGAGTACTGGACTTATAACAAGACGAGCTAGCCAGAAGGTCCAGCTGCATCTACTTGTGTGACAGGAGAGTCAGACCCAATCTCGCTTTTAAAAAACAAGCAATAACAGAATGGACGCAAAGTATAACAAAATCTTGGTGGCAAACACTTACACTTACAAACATACCAAATACCTTTGGCTTTAACTAAGCGGTGTCAAACAAGCTTATAGCTCTAAACAGAGCTTCAATTTCTATAGCGGTGAGAGTAATAACAGTTCATAATCTTTTGGGTAAGCGGCGGTCTAGAAGTGGAGGAGGGCATTATCCACCTACTCTGTCACTGCCCAGCGATCAGCAACAGCCGCAACATGCTCCTTGGTTTCTATTACTACGAGGTCTTTACATAGCTAGTGAATAACCCTATAGGAGCAACACAAGTCCCTATGCATAACCCTTTTCACTAACGCCATATTCTTTTCAGATACGCAGAAAAAGGGTATCGCTATGGGTCCACGTATTCCTCTGCGATTTTGACTGCTCACTTGAGCGGCAACAGCCCATTAAGCCTAAACCTTACACTAAAGTGGAAAAGTCAACTTACGAACAAGTCGTGTCAGTGAAAAAAAAAAACTAAAATTTTCTCAAAAGTCCAAATGTTATCGTTAGATTGAGGTACACCTGTCTCTCACGACAACATTTAGAAAGTCTGACCTGAGCAAAAAAAAAAACACAGTCTCCATTAAATATATTTTCTATTACAAAGTAATACCCTAGACAGGCTTTAAAGGTCCTTTCCCTTTCGTGCCGTTAACTGCCATCCAGAGCATCGCCAGAAGGACACTTTTCTTTGTGTAAACACACTCATATGTCCTACATCAACTCCTATATTAGGTTCTTTATCGAATATCTAGACAATGCCAACCGATGTCTGCAAGGGGTTTTCTATTCAGAATAAGTTATAAACTTGTCTAACCAACATTTTTCTATCAGCAGGACTCTAGTGAACCCCCACTCATACATGTAGATTTTCTGAAAATAACAAAAGCATGCATCTCATGATGATGGTGGTGGTGGTGGTGATGGTGGTGGTGTATTCTTATGCAAACCGCATCTGCTCCTAATAGGGAGTATAAACCAATTTATATGCAAATATCCTTGCAACTTTACGATGTTTTCTATCGGACGACACAGGGATATCGCTTCTTGTTCTTGCCATTTAAATTAACCTCTGCCACCGATACTGAACTGTGAAAGTGATGCATTGTCTTTTGACATCTTGTTCGGACGCTTGGATTATATTAAAATTCAATTAAAAAACTTTTCCTAAATTGATTTTGCCATCCAGAAGGACGACCAAATGTCCAGGCTAAACGATTTTTCATCACGAACTAGTGGTGTACGAGTAAATAATCCTTCTCGTCCTCCAACAGCAGCCAGTAGCGACTCGCTCTAGCTCCAATTTAAATCAATTTACAAGGGCCCGCTGCTGGATAATTTCACTTGGTTCATGATAAATGACCAAAACCACCGTTCGCCTCCTCCAAGTCAAATGTGTTTTTTATGATCAATTATGCAACAACGTCGAGAGTTGATTATTCGCTCGCCCGCTGTGAACCCCGCTCGGAATCGATTCGGCAATGCATGCTGCACTGTAGTTAACCTCAGCTCGAAACTCGAAAGTGATTCCGGGTCAAGGGGTTTACGGATGCGGAATGTTCGTAGTGCGCATTAGAACGTTTCAAATTAACCCAAAGGGCCCAGTATATTTGGTTTGAGTTCGATAGAGAGAGAGAGAGAGGGATACAGTATACATATGGATACGGAACCTTTGTGAAAGGATGGGTCGATTGAAAGGTGAATCATGTAAACACATCCAACCACGGCAACCACGTGCAAGCTGTTTTGTGTTTGGCCGGTAGTACTTAAGGCACTTTGGAACGTTGTTAATGATCTGGAGCTAGAGTGTCGGGATGAAGTGGATTTCATGATTGTCTAACCAAGTTTTATGCTAAACAGCACACACACCGGCTCAGATTTTCCTGGGCATAGGATTCAAAAGCTATGTTAGAGAGGAGGATTCGTCAATGAAAAATACGATATTCTGGTATCCGATTTTCAGAAAAGTTGCTGTACGCTTGGATTCCTCGATACAAGGGTGGCGCAATTCGATTCATCAGTGAAATGAAATCTACTAGGTGCGCTTAGCACTCAATCAAAAACTCGGTATGGAACAATTTGTAGCCCTTCAATGGGAACAAAACATTCTTTCGACATAAACATTGATAAACGTATACCTGTGCTAACCTCTGCACTGGGTCTGCAGTGTGTGGGGAGAAGTTCACTGTCAGTTTTGGGGGAGGAGGAGTACTTTTTTTATACCACCACGAAATCCCTAAAACCGAAGATTACAAGATTTATTAGCTTCAGCGGTATAATTCGAACATAAAATATTGACTTGGCAAGGATTTATTACGTTTCCGATGCGGGACGTAAAGTTACACCTGAAACTATTTTAAACAACCGGAACGCTGGCAGGTACGGTCGGGGTTGTTGTTACGCTTGAGTGATGAAAACTTTTCAGTTAATAGAGGGTGGTGTTTAAAGACGAAGAGATTTTCGCCAAGACAGGTGACCATTTTGGAATGGAGAATAGGATTGTTGCGGAGGAAAGTTTCGGTGGTGTATGCTGGGTGAGGTCAAGAGCTGCTTATGGGCATGAGTTTTTGTTTGAAGCTTTTCACCACTCAAGGGGTTTGGTTAATTCGAAAAAGAAATGGAGATTATTATACCCACCAACACTGGCGGCAGTATGGTGGAGCGTTCAGTTTGGAAGGAGTTCATCTTAACTTTTCGGAATACAAGGCAGATTTCGCCTAAAATATGCGCTATCATCGATTTCCCTAGTAAGCAATTAGTGAATAGGGCAGGCAATAGCATAGAAAGCACTATTTGTTACCAATCTGTCCCACATCAAGACGATATCGATAGCATTGGTCTGACCCACCGCGCCGTTGTAGAAGAATGTATGGACATATTTGGAGAATCGAAGATTTTGTCTTGACGTTGTTAATGACAAAGCAATGCTATCAAGAACAATGCATTGTCAACTCACAATTGTATGGTAGTTAAAGAGTTCCTATACTTCCTATAATTGAATCAAGAGTCGAAAATACGAATGCTTCTTCAGCCGGGTCTTAATTTTTAAAGCCCAGCTTTCAGGCTTGGACTGCTGGACAAAATATATATATATATATACAATATATGGTTGTGAGAAAGCTTGGCCCTGAGTACTAACGAGCCTATTGCGACAAAATTTTGTTTGATTTTTTGGGTGTGAAGTTGCTGGTATCCTATCAATCACGTCGTCGAGCAATTCTCTGCAAAATTGCCGGGTAGCTGGGAAATAAAATACCACTCGTGGACCAAAAACTACCTAGGGATAAGGTTTCCTATGAAAAAAACCTATCCAAAGCCCTATCTCAAGATAAAGTCAACGGCGACGCCTTCAGTAGCAGTTAGAATGGAAAATGTAAGCAACCTATTTGAGCTATTTGCTCCGACATATTCGAACACCATTGCACCAAGGAATCTCAAAAGTTAGTCAGGCACCTAGAACAAAGATAGTGGCTGAAGAGTTAGTTGAGAGGCTAATGGCAGAGCTCCTAGAGGTATCTATTAAAATGAAGTAGGCGCACCAGGTTTGCGTTTGCGTTGACGGGCTATGGAGACGAAGATTCAACCAGGAACTATACGAGCTGTACAGCGACATGCCCCTGATCAAAAAACTCCGCATTGGACGTTTAAGATGGCTAGGACATGTAGAACGAATGGACACCAATACTGCGGCTCGCAGAGTCTTCGATTCCCAGCCAGACGTCGGACGCAGTAGAGGAAGACCTCGCCTTAAGTGGCGCGCACAAGTAGAAACCGACCTCAGCAAACTTGGAGTGCGCAACTTGAGGCAGTTAGCAAAGAACCGGCCTAATTGGAGATGCATGTTGGTGTAGGCCCAGGTTCATTCCGGACTGTAGCGCCACTTAAGTAAGTAAGTAAGGCGCACCAGGTTGGGGGTTGTGATTTGGGTTAACTACACTGCAAAACTTCAGAGGAAGACGAGAGCTGCCATCGAGAAGATGGGCTTTTCAGTAAGAAGACAAACGAGCAAGAAAAGCGTGCGATCGAAGACATAGAGAGGTGCCGTGCCAGGAATGATGTTTTCAAGTTCAACCAAAGCGTAAACCGTGAAGGCCAAGGATACAAGGCCCGAACAGAGTCCTGTCGAGATGAACACAGTCAATGTGGAATAACCACTGCTGCAGACTGTTAAACGGCGATGCCGAACAATTTGTTGCTTTCAGGCAAGAACGAACCATTCAATATGGGCGACCAAAAGGAAAACCACCAACCAAAGTAGCTAAGTGAAGTGGGGATAGCAATATCTAAGCTCAAGCTTCATAAGGTTGCCGTAACTTGGACATTCGTCCCAACAAGAACCAATTCTTTCCTGGTGAGCAAAGGATGCTCCCTATTTTTCACTGTATACCTCAATTCGACGCCGTGCTCAGGAGCTTGGTCTTCAAAGATAAACTATGGCCACAATTTTGCACAAGGATTTGCATTAGTTTCCATTTGAGGTTCAGTTGACCCAAGAGCTTCTTCCACAAGACCATTTACACCACCTTACATATGCCAATAGAATGTTACGGCTAGCCCATGACAACTCCGATTTTCTGGAAAAATCCGATTTTCTTGAAAAAATCATAATGAATGACGAGGCACATTTTCATTTGAACGGATAAAAGGAAAACCACCAAGGATCTAAGTGAAGTGAGGATAGCAATATCTAAACTCAAGCTTTATAACGCTACCGTAATTTTGTTTTACAGAATTATACGTGTTTTTACTAACCGATTTTGGTTTAACCAGGACGGATAAGTGCAGTATCGAATCTACACGTGGACCAAGTCGTTTAAAGAGTGTTCAAAAGTGTTTGCTTCATCTGCCTTGACCAGTTATATGCATACATCTAGTTCTATTTCATTCCCTCTTCTGGAGTATGCCCTACTTGCCTGGGAGGGTGTAATTTATTTTTTTATTAAATCTCCAGACATAAGTGGATGTAAATAGGACATAAAGATTTTTGCAATCATTTTGGAACTCTAAGCTGTTCCAAAATTCAATAAATGCCAAACTTTTCCCATCCGAAATAATATCAATAATTAATTAAATACGTATCTTGGCGAAAATTTGCCTTCAGTTCCCTAAAGAGCCTGTCGAATATCTCCAAAACAGCACTCAAAAATTCCCTAGTTTTCAATGAAACTTCAACTGTCACCCGACCTGAATAAACTCTTTAAACTCAACTTAAGTCGGTTGTTTATTGAAAAGGGTTACAGTTACTTCAACAAAAACTACAACAACAGCGAATGAAAAAAAAAAAAAAAAACTAGGACAATGAAGTTTGAGGACATGCTGAATTATTCATGAAAATGCCTACAAAATATAAACATTTCCCTCGAAATATCCTGGCCCATCCAAATGTTATGCAAATAAACACCATCCAAATTGGATTGCCGAAAATTAATGGATTGGATAAAGGACCGACAAAAAACGGAACTGATAAATATTTAATACCGTTATTAAGATTGTATACCGAGTTAAATACAGTCGAACTTCCTGTCTGGTGCTCCTTACACCAGATTGTCATACGATTGTCACGTCCTATGCAAACCTTCTCATTTATTTAATAATTTTATTATTCAAGACTCTTGACAAACAAAAATGCCGCCCAAGATAAAAAAAATAAATATAGAAAAAAAAGGAAATAAACAAGGACGACTCTCCTTGCAGTCTCGATATTTTATTAAATATTAAATTGCCTTCACGAGAAGAACGCCCACCAATTCACACTAACACTCCTAAGGTAACACTGACATTATCCCGAGATTTTATTACCCTGATGCGATGGCGATGGCGATGTACGACAAGACGATTCCGCCCAAAATCTAGGAACGTGTCATATTTTCGCTGTAATTCCCTGTGTCATACCGCGCGACATCTTTTGACATCTGTTCGACCGTCATTTATAATGTACTTTCCACTTGTCTACTCATGCAAAACGCGTGCTCTACTCTATGTACATGTTGTGTCCCTAGAGAAATGGGGCTGAAGGTTCCCATTCTACCGACCCAAACAAAAAGCGAGAATAAAGAGCTTGGAGATCCTTTAAGTTATGGGTTTTTCGCGTTTGGATTTTTTTCTTTTGCACTGACTCTGTCTTGTTCATCCGTGAAAAAATCCTGTGTAATGTTTGGGTAATTTTTCTATTGTCTAATCAAGGCTAAAAAGTGTACGCATCCTTAAATCATTTTTTTATATCCTCATTTATTTTGTGTTTCGTTGGAACCACTTTACAACTTGCCTCGCATGTCCCAGAAGGGGAGGTGGATTAATTTTTTTTTTTTTTTTGCAAAACCTTTTTTTTTGCACTTTCGTCCTTAAAGAAACGGCAACAAAACAAAAACAAATGAGGAAAAAATAAAACGGTAAAAAGCACTGGCACTGGTAGTTATGTTGTGCATATACGGCCCTCATATTTTTCTAAATTGACACCAATTTAGCTAAGTACTCCCCAATGGATTAAATGTCTTCAGTGACAGCTCACCTCACATGCGCGACGTTAGGGGCAGAAACGGGGTAAGTTATGATGAAAGGAATTATGAAAAATGCAAGCCAAAGGACAAAGGAAGACAACGCACCGGTGTGTGTAATAAAGCGGGCCGTATGAGCAGAAAATTAAAAGGTAGAATTGCAAATTAGGGAGGGTAGATGTCCTTTATTGGAATGATGGCGGTGCGTGGTATGGTTGGATTGTTTGTTGGAAAATTAAATGTGTGTCAGGAAGTGGATTGCTGTTGAGTTGTAAAGTGGTTGATGAGCGGATTGTAGATATTATTGTTTGCTTTAACATCAAAGTGCTTTAAGGAGTTATGCGAGTCTGAAGAGAAGGGGGATATATGTGAGCTCGGTGAATAAGGAATGGTGGCTCTGCACATTATACAGGACGATTGTCTTTTTGCGGAGGGCAGAAAGGGTTATGTATTGTCATGTGGCAAGCCAAAATTGTTTGTTGTCCAACTCTCACGGACTAATCCTGCCCCTACGAAAGGTCTACGTCACCACTACATTTTTTGTCGATTAAAGGGCAACAATCTTGTTAAGGATTTGACGTATTGAGCTTGAGTACACCCGCGTGTGTAAATGCTTTATGGTGGGGGGCTTGTTTCCATTTGAAAAAGGAAATAACCCTCACTTGGGGGCATATTCTTTTTTTTTGGGGCAATTAAGGCACATGGGGCGCGGTTTATTTACAATAAGCCGATAATTAGTATCTCATGATGCTTACCAAGGACATTTACTTTTCATTACAGTTCTTGATGAAGAAAAAATGGCAAACACCAAAGTGTATCAGTTAATCTATGATGATGATGGAGCCATCTTTAGGGAGGAGGTTGTTGTTTTTTTTTTAGAAAAACCAATTAGTTACGTAATTTCTTAAAAGTCTGTTATGTGGTCGTAAAACCAACAAACTCCTGGCTTAATAGATTTACTGGAATCGAAAAACTTTCCATTCCATTCGTTTTCTCATAGATGTGAGATATGCCTTCAACCACTTGGATCTGTATACATTTAAACGTCTTGTCTTGTCTGGTGAAATGCCATAAAAAAAGGCGAAACATATGACCGCACTAACAAAGAAACAAAGAACAGCATGGATGAATAGGTACACATAACAGCAGCCATGCACACCAGTCCTACAATACGTTTGGAAACAATTAATTGACAGATCAATTACAAAGCAGGGAACATGCGAAGCACGATTCAAGGAAGCTGTTAACCTACGTACCAAACCTTTTGGTAGCAAAATATTGAATTTAATAGCATACATGGGGTATCTGACTACACCATTCCATATCACGATTTTGACAATAAATGCTCAATCAGAATACCAAACATAGACCAACTAAAGACCAATACTGAAATAGCAATCTATACTGATGGGTCTAAAATGGAAATAGGAGTGGAGATCTGGAGTATATTTCGAAGAAATCGGGTTAACTGCATCCCTTCGGCAAGCAAATCCGTGAAATATTTTCGATTCGGGGCAGCAAAAAACCTTTTGAAGGCACACAAAATTCAGCTATCGTTTCAGTGAATGGGCTCTCGAGAGACTTCTTGAAGATCCGCTGTTTTCGACTAACATATTGTACAGCAATGAGGCCCATTTCTGGATCAATGGATACGTCAAAAAGCAAAATTGCCGTATATTGGCGGAAGAACAACCGGAAGAGGTTCAAGAGCTGCAGGTATGTCCACTCAAACAAACGTTTCGTGTCGTTTATGGGCCTGCGGAATAATCGGTCGGTATTTCTTAATAAAACGAGGCTGGCGCTAACATTACTGTAAATATGGCTCGTTACTGTGCCATGATAACCGACTTTTTTTTCCTTAAATTGAAGCCCAAGATCGTGAATATATTTGGTTCGCGGGCTGTGTGGCAAGTAGCACCGATATACAGCCCGCAAAACATTGGACATACATATTGAGATATTGCTTCGGTGAACAACTAATTCCACGCCTAGGACCAGTGAATTCGCTTGCAAGATCATGCGATATCACACAGTTAGATATTTTCCTTTGTCAGGTCAGAATGGCACGGAATGAATACCCGGCCTACTGTTCCAAGCTGCTTCGGCATATTCGGACAACAGGTTGCCTAGGAATTTCAAGGGTTAGTCAGGCGCCTTGAACAGAGATGGTGGCGGATGAAACGAAAGGCCAACGCCAGCTCTCAATCCCGTAGTGGATACTGATGGCCCCGTGTCCTAGGGGCATCTAATAAATTGGAAAAAACTAACCGTAACGAAGCAACCAATATCCTCGGAAAGGGCTGATTTTATTTTTGACGAATCCGGCTCGCAGTCTTCGATTCCCAGCCAGACGTCAGACGCAGTAGAGGAAGACCTCGCCTTAAGTGGCGCGCACAAGTAGAAACCTACCTCAACAAACGTGGAGTGCGCAACTGGAAGCAGTTAGCTAATGACCGTGCTAATTGGAGAAGCATTTTGGGTGAGGCTCAAGTTCATTCCGGACTGTAGCGGCACTACTTAAGTGTAGAGCAAAAAAAAAAGACGTTGTGGAGGAATATTCCGTCCACTATATCCACAATTTTAAAGGACAAGGGAAAAAATTAAAAAAAAAACTATTTAAGGAAGAAAAACTGCAGTGTGCAACGAACACTTGCACACTGCAGTTGAAGAGGCTAATATGATTGAAGGTACAGAGAAGTTCTGGTATACCCATCAGTGGACCAAATTTGCAAGCTAAAGTAAATGACTTTGCCAAGGAGATGGGGAAGAACCACTTCGCGTATTCGCCAGGATGGGTACAGCGTTTTCGTCGACGTCATAAAATTGTTAATGGCAAAATAGTGAAGGATGCACCCAAAGTACAGTAGACAATTGGTTGCAGGTTATTTTGCTCCTACTTTGGACAACTTATACAGATGAACACATTTTTAATATTAATGAAAACGGTCTATTTTTAAAAATTTCACCAACCAATACGTTCATTTGAAGTTAAAAAATGTGTTGGAGGCAAAATGCCAAGGATCGAATTACTGTGCTAGCAGGACCAAATATGACTGGCACAATCAAGGAGAAGCTTCTTGTTGTGTAAATCAAGGAACACAAGATGTTTAAAGAATGCAACAAATACATTCTACTTGAAAACTGATTATTTTAAATATTTAACGTGATATCGGTTACAGCGATCTACTGATTATAACGAGCAAATTCGTCAGTCCCTTGAAGTTCCTAATAACCGATTTCGACTGCATTTCGCATTTAAAAAAAATTCTCTTGACTGATCACCCTTTAAATAGTTTTTAATATTAATATATAGGAACAACACAAATCATCACATAATTATCACCAAGGATTACTCTTTTTCAATAATATTTTTCAGGTGGCTATGGGCCCACGCAGGCCTATGCGAGTTTGAGCTAATCTAATGAAAAAAAAAACTATGCGACCAAAACTATCGAAGCACCCGATCGTCATGATGGTAAATGTCTAGCTCTGATGATGATGATTAAAGTTTAGCTCTAAAGTTAATGTTTGATTCAAGTCCATTTTTCATTTTCAGTGAACTTTCTTAAGGGTGATTTTTTTAGAGATATAGAACTTCCAATTGAAACAAAACACAAACAAATGGTTTTAATGTCCATCAATTTGACACGTTATTCAAAGGATAATTTTATGCCATTAATATTTGAATATAATTTCGGGCATGTGGCCGCCGCCACAGGTTCAAATTAAGCCAAGCCTAGAGGTAACATTTTTAACCACTCTTTCGAGCATTTGGGGCCGTATGTCGTCAATAACGTCACAAATATTGGCTTCCAAGTCCCCTAAGGTTTCTGGTTGCTGGCGTAGACGATCGAATTCACATTTTTCTAAAGAAATAATCCAATGGTGTCAAATCACACGATCTTGGTCCATCCCGCGAAAATATGAGCTCATCGAATTTTTCCTTCGATAAATCGATTGTGACGTGCCATGTGTGGCATGTAGCGCCGTCTTGCTGGAACCACATCTCATCCGCATTCATGCCATCCAATTCCGGAACAAAACAGTCGATAATCGTGGCTCTACACCGGTCTTCGTTAACGGTAACTGACTCTCCAGCATCATTTCGGAAGAAGGATAGCCCAATGACTCCACCAGGCCATAGCGCATACAAACAGTCAGTTTTTGTGGAGACACCAAAATCACTTCGCATTGCATGGTCTCGCGGCTTTAACTCTTGCACAAGCTGGATCTTGTAAGGTCGTAAGCCAAGATCTTTGCGCAAAATCTTTCATAAAGTTGATGGACAAAGCTCTAATTGCTGTGCACGGTGGCGAATCGATTCACTCGGGTCCTCTTCAACACTTTGTCCTACAGCGGCAATTATTTCTTCGGTGCGCACTGTTCGACGACTCTGCGGAGTGAAAAAACGATCCATGGTTAACCGAATTAATTGCTCTGATGGACGATTATGTCGACCATAAAAAATGGACGGAGCTTGCTGTAAACTTCGCGAACTGAATCATTATTTTCGAAATAAATTTGCACGATTTGCAAGCGTTATTCATTTGTCAACCTGTTCACGATGAAATGAACATAAATGACATTAGAGTTTTCCGGTTTGACCACAAAATGTCAGTTTTATCTCTATTCGAAAAACCAACCTCTAAAAATACATTCGCTATTTACCTTCATATCGGTTACAGTGACCTATTGCTTATAACGACGCAATTCGTCTAATGGTAGAATGCTTGTTACCTATATTTCGAATATTTCATCTCTGTTTCTCAGAAGACACATTCAAATACAATTTAAAGAATATTATATGGATTTTCAAGTTATTTCGACAACACAAAGTAAAATATTCTGCAGAAACCAACAAAAATATTCGACAATTCAAACAGATTCACATTTACAAATGAACTTTCATCAAATATAGTCAAATCTCCGACAAGATTAATTTTTACGAATATGACAACATGTCGAAGTCAAACATAATTTGAAAAATCCTTTGAGATGACATTTAATATCATCTGTATCCCCTCCCAATGTTGACTGCGTAAACATAAATTGTGTGTCACATACCAGCAAGCCCAGATAATGCTCAAACGCAATACCATGGAAATTCCAGCAATTTACGAATATCGATTGACATATTTGCTGTATTTCTGGCCCAAGTTCGTCTCTAGCCGAAATCACATTGCCCTCGGTTCATTTTTGCGTACATATTTCATTCTACGAAACGAAATGCAGTCTCAATATAGATTCTTCCTCTAAATGTCCATTCACGGGAAACAGTTTCGTTTGAAAAAGTTTCAACAAAATTAGTGATATTAAATCTTTTTCAAACTGACCATTATAACCCTCGAATAGAATTTATATATACTTTTGAGCAGCACTGCTGTGTACAATCGGAAAGATATGCCAGGTATTTCCTGGAAATATTTTTCGAATTGCAATTTTCTATTTTCACATCCCACAGAAACGCACTCAACGTACCTATAGCTAGATTCATATACCAGTCCCCGAGACTTGGTCATTTTTAAAAGTATTCGTACCTACCTTCCGCTTTTTATTGAATCACGTAAGAAAAAAAAAAGTGCAACGAAGAATATTTCATTAAATCATTTGGAGGAGAAGCAAAAAGGACCAACACAAAACAGGGACGATAACGTTGAGTTTGAAATAAAACCTCTGAAAATAATAAATTCTGAGAAGGGACTAGCTTTAGCTTAGACTAGGTACTGTGGAAGATAATATCGTATGTTGGTGTCGGTGTAGAAGATGTGGTTATGTGTCTTTTGAACCCAATAGAAGATCCTTAGATGGGTGAAAATGTGGTGCACACACAACTACCGCATCTTTGGTATCATGCAACAGGGGACAGTTCGTGTGACTTTCGATGTAATAAATCAACTTTATTACCAATGCAATGTCTTCTTTATTGAAACCATTAAGGAGAATAATGAGTCCAGGAAAAGGGACTTTAATTAAAATTAAGTTACAACAGGAGATGACAGTTTTAATTTTGACAAATGTTGGAAGCGATAAAGTCATAAGGGGTACTCCATGAAAGGGATACTTGAAATGATGAGTATGGAAGTCAGTGATTAAAGGGAGAAGGACCCACTGAGATTGAGGTCTGTGAACTGCATTTTTAGAATTTGAATTGGACTTTGTGGTGGATTTTCATTACCAATCATCAAAATAATTCAATTGACTGAGTACCAATGTAAAAATACATTTTTTGCCCAAACTAAACACGTGCACTAACTATGGGAAGGTGGTTACTTTGCATTATCGAGCCGAATTAGGACATCAATCATTAATTTGATTTTTTTATATATCATGGTGGATATATCACATTTTCGAGAAAAACAACCTTCAGCTTGTGGCTTCTCAAAAAAAATTACATTAACTTCGGGTCAACTAATCCCCTTAAATGGGAGTCGGATACGATAAGAAACAGACAATAGATTCGCATATATTCTATACGGATGTGTCTAAAACAGAATCTGGGGTGTGTGCAGGGGTTTTCTCCGTCGCCCGTCAACTAAGGGGCTATGGAGACGAAGATTCAACCATGAACTATACAAGCTGTACAGCGACATATCCCTGCTCAAAAAACTCCGCATTGGACGTTTAAGATGGCTAAGACATGTACAAGATGGGCCGAAAAAGAGATCACCCTATTGGATGCTGCTCTTATTTTTGCAAACGGCCGTCAATGTCAAATCTGTTTTGAAATTTGTGGACTAGACAGATGTAGAATATAAGTGAACAAGCCATGGAGCTCCCCAAGAACGAGGAATAATCGAAGTGGACGATTTATCGACCAAAATCATACTGAGCGATGAGGCTTATTTCCACCTCAGCGGTACGGGAACAAGCAAAGCTATCGCTTCTGGGGCGCCGAAACTTCACGAGTAATGCACGAGAAGTCATTACACCCGCTCAAAGTTACTGCATGGTGCGCTGTTCACGCTGAAGGAGTCATCAGGCCATTTTTTTTTTTTGGATAACGCCGCTGGTCAAACGAAAGCAGTGGAAGGTGCACGCTATAGGGCCATGTTAACCGAGTTTTTTTTGCCGCAATTGGACGAATTAGGACTGGAGGACATATGGTTCCAACAGGACGGCGCAAAGGCACACACTGCGCGAGCCACAACCGATATTCGGAAGGCCAAAAAATAATGGACGCAGAGTCTTCAATTCCCAGCCAGATGTTGGAAGCAGTAGAAGAAGACCTCGCTTTAAGTGCCGCGCATAAGTAGAAGCCGACCTCAACCAAACTGGGTTGCGCATTTAGCTAAGGACCGGACTAATTGGAGAGGTATGTTGGTTGGGGCCCAGGTTCATTTCGGACTGTCACTTAAGTAAGTAAATAAGCTTAACCTTAGTATATCACTTCGCATTTCCGACCATTGCAACGTTTTCCAGGTGGCAATCATGGCAATTAAAGAAACCATGTCCTGGCTGAGGTGTAATGTAATATCCACGAAGCATGTTAACATCTTCAGTGGCAGCCAAGCGGGAATCAAATACCTTGGATCCTTCTCATTAACAGGGCGAATACCTATATATCTGGCAGGATCAGCGACAATATAAATTGGAGATAGAAAAGTTGAAAGAGTAAAGGCATGAAGCTCAGTGAAGTAAATTTATATACACAACGGGCCATAGAAGTTTCTAAGAATGCATTTCAAGGACTGCAGGTGACCGTTTTTGTCGGCGGCAAAAAAAAACTCGGTTAACATGGCCCTACAGCGCGCACCTTCCACTGTTGTCGTTGAACCAGCGGCGTTCTCAAAAAAAAATGGCCTGATGACTCCTCCAGCGTGAACCATGCAGTAACTTTGATCGGGTGTAATGGCTCCTTGTCGTTTGACCAGCGGCGTTGTCGAAAAAAAATTGGGCCGACGACTCCTCCAGCGTAAACAGCTCACAATGCAGTAACTTTGAGCGGGTGTAATGGCTCCTCGTGCATTACTCGTGGATTTTCGGTGCCCCAGAAGCGATAGTTTTGATTGTTCACTTACCCGCTGACGCTGAGGTTGAAATGAGCCTCACCGCTTGTTATGATTTTGGTCGAAAAATCGTAAACTTCGATTATTCCGCGTTCTTGGTGAGTGTATCGCTCCGCGGTTTGTTCACTTGTATTTTACATCTGTCAGGTCCACAAATGTCAAAACTGATTTGACATTGGCGGCCATTTGCAAAAATAAGAGCATCTTCCAATATGGTGACCTCTTTTTGCCAACCCAGTATTAGCAGTGAACCATGTAAAGATTTATTTCCTGGCCCAACGGTGATCCGTTGAAAGGGATTTCCAAAGCGCGCTAGGTTGCGTTCAATGAACATCCGTTTGAAAAGTTGGCATCAATGGCAAACGCTCGATGCCGGCTACTCTAAAGCATAATGGTGACATACCGGGGTAGGGATAAAAATATTAAGAACCATTTTGGCTGAAGAAGACAACTCCTGCTAAGAACCCTTCCGCCCTAAATAGGGCGGACTTCTTATATTAATAGGATGACGTTTCTTGAGATATCGATTAAGTCGTTTCAAACCCGAATTTTATGACTTTTATACCGAATAAATAGTAAAGTTCCTCAGGACTGTGTTGAATTTAAAATGTTAGAGCTATTCTTATTGCACTGACTTTAATGTATTCCCACCCCATTTTCTTGTTAATTAAGAAAAGCAACCTCAAGATCTACACATCCTCCTCCCATTCCTCAATAAATTGAAAATAAACATCCAACCGCTCAACACATTGTCACAAATCCGCTTGGTCGCCCCTAATCAACAAACCCCATAGGTTGCACTCTAACTTAACCCCACAAATTACAAGCCAATTACTTCAAGCAAAAGCATCACTATTATGTGCGACAGTTTCTAGCTTAATTGCATACGCTGCAATATAATTAATTCACTTCTCTCCACTCAGTGGGTTAATTGCAGACCAAACCCCTAAATCAACGCACAGTCAGCACGAAACCATCATTATCCGTTGCGAACGCGTTGGGTGTCAGACGCTGATAAGGTGCAGCAAAGTTTTTTTGAAAAAAAAAAAAAAAAAAAACCCAAGAGGATATACCACCGTAGATGGACCTTACCTACCGTCCTCGTTGGTTATGCTCATTTTTTCCCCTGCACTTTCGCAGTTGGCTGGGAGAAAAACTTACAACTCAGCTGAAAATTAAGCATCCCCCGGATGAGCATCCCGCGCTCAAAAATGGAAAATGATAGTAAAATTGGCTCGGGGGAGAAAAAAAACTCAAATGAATGTTAGAATTGCTGAAAGTCGAAAAATACCTCATCCCAACATGCCATAAAAAAATAGATATAATATTCCATAAATTACAATTAAATTGAAATAACATCCAAAAGCTCGTTTAGCTGGGGATAGGCCGGGGCAGAGGCTAGGCCTTTCCTCAGACGACGCACACAAAATTATGTTTCATCTTAACGTTCTCGTTTACGACTCCGTGGAGGTAATTTCACAGCTTATTTGTGTGTAAAGTGTTTTTTTGTTCATCGTCGGCAGGGGTTTGGAACTCGGTTTGTACATTTCGCTGATATTTTCGAAATAAAATAGTAATAACAATAAGAAAACGTTAGGGCGGCACAAGTGATAGAATATAATTTCGCCATTAACACGTGAACTAGCCCACCGCACAGTTGCAGAGGTCCGTAGCAGCCGGTCGGATGGCAGAATTTGTTTGTTAAAATTTCTGCCATTTTGCAGTACCACGAGTCATTGCCGGCAATAAAAAATAATTTAAAAAGTTGTATTAGTTTAAGGGTCTAGGGAGGATTTGATTGCAAAGTGGATGATGCCAATGAAATTATATTACAATTTGGCGCGGAGGTAGGGAGGAATCTTTTTGGTTTATAGTGTGGCATTTGTAGGCTTATCCCTGTCAAGTCCCTCAAGATAACCTCTTCCATGAAGTCATAAATTTTCTATTTACAAATGTGAACAACCTGTGGCTGTAATCGACACTGTTGTCAAAGAAAATTACTCTATACTTGGAAATTGTATCCATCCACACATGACACTTTCAAGAGGCGCTTAGCGTTGATTAAAAATGCATGAAGCACACGGGCGTCAATGTACGGGTAAATTGGGTCACTCTTGCATGAGCGCAAAGTCAACTGGCAGGCTCTACATGAACATTATGGGCTTTTAAATCCAGGTCACAGTTGAACGCATTTTTCAGGTGGAAAGGTATCAGAACAAGTGGGTGTGGGGTATTCTTTTCAACATGAATGAGCGGGTAACTTCGAGTTGGGCGAGAGTGGGGTATCTAAAGTGTTAAATTATGACAACTTTCGTCGGATAACTATCGTTCACAAAAGCGGTAAACGTCTCAGGTAATTATTTGTGATCATAGCCTAGATAGGGTTGAATATGAAATTGCTGTTACAATAGTTGGAAAAGTTTGATATCACTCTTAGAAAGAACTCTATGAGGCTACACAGCAAAATTTTAATCTCACATCAGATATCGAAGGATATGATATAGGTAGTTGCGATTGAACTTGTATAAGAAATAACTTATTTGGCTCTAACCTTATGTTAAAAATTAAGGGATGTATCTTGGAGATGGCCTTAATGCTTGTCTTAGCGGTAATAAAGATCAGGCAGGTCACTATGGACTGACACTACGTACTGATGGCCTTAATGCTTGTCTTAGCGGTAATAAAGACCAGGCAGGTCACTACGTACTGACATGTTAAAAGGAATGATCGTCGAACAGCTCTCATTCGCAATTGTTTGGAAAAGCGGACTTGAAACCCTCAACATCAACATTTAACAAGCCACCGGACCAGTGGATATAAGGTAAAATATGAGGCTGCAGGAAATGCAGACAGAAAGGCCAAATCAGAGCGATATAATAGCAAATGCGATGGAAAGTAATACCATATGGACGGTGGACGCACGAATTTCTGCCGAACATTGAAGAATGAAAAGCAAAAAGCGCATTAACGTAAGCTTCAACCTCCCACATTTTCAACGGGATAGAGAAATTTTCGAGACACCGAAGAGGTACGGCGGTAACGCAAAAGGAATGATGGTGTGAGAATTGACTTAGGGATAGTAGTAGTTCATTCACTCATATCTTTGATATTTATGGGGACGAAAATCCTGGACCATAGGAGCTAAAAACGTTATGGCAAAACCTACCGCTCAGAAGGATATATGCGGTACCAAAATGCTTTTCAGGATAGGATAGTGTATGAATTAATTTGGTTATAACTTGTAGTATGGATAATAAGCGTATCCACGAAAGATCTAAGAATCCAAAAAAGAAAATGCCGAGTCATAGGAACACCAACATGATTTTTCACTTTATTTTCTTTTCTCCCACGATGATCTGACAAACCGTCCCAATAGGCATTAGACTGTTGATATCATCATAGCTCAAGAAATAATCGAATAACATAGAAGAGAAGAAAAATAGCGCAGATTGTAGACCATGTGGGGATTTTAAAAGAATAAATGCCGTCACAATCTCTGAGAGATATCCAATATCTATCTTATATTTATGATTTCTCAATGCAGCTTAAGGTTGCAAGGTATTCTCGAGAATTGACCTAGCACCAAAAAACAACCGTCACTCTGAATGATGTGCACAAATCTGCTACAACGACTCCGTTCGGATTATTCCAGTTTTTTAGAATACCCTTCGGTTTGAGAAATGCCATCCAAACTTTCCAGAGGTTCATTAGTGCAATAGTTGACCATTGCGAATTTGTGTTTGCTTATATAGATGACCTTCTGTAAGAATGTAAGAATGAGGAACAACACATCGAACACTTGGAACTTATTTTTCAAAGGCTGACTGATTTTGGTTTATGTTTGAAGCTCTCAAAATCTATCTTGGGTGTTTCATGGCTAGATTTCTTAAATCACACAATCACACATGATGGAATTTCACCATCAAGAACGAGTGAAAGCAATCATGAACTTTTCACCTCCGACATCTGTACGCCAGATACAGCAATTTGTTGGGAAGATTAATTTCTACAATTGTTTTGTCCATTAGATTAGCCAAATTGCTCCCACCTGGCTTGTGAAAACGTGAAAATCAAGAAAAATAAAAACCATTTTAGTTGGACGGAAGAATGTAATGATGCTTTCAAGAAAGCTAAAGAAAGCCTTTGTAGGGTAGCATTGCTGGAACATCCATTTGAAAATAGTTTAAAACAACTTGCAACAACTTCAACTTGCCATATTCATCGGAAGATTCAGCACTTTCACATATACTGCCCTACACCTAATGCCCTATGATGGCAATAGCAAATAAACCGAAGTTTGTCAATCCGAGAACCTCGTCATCTCCGTTTCAAGAGAGGCACACTAGAATCCAAAATTACCGGAACATAATCAACTACCCCATCACTATACAACTCAGTTTCGATTGTAACCTTCAGCAAAGAATATAGAGTCATACAGATGACGCACTGCAAACAGGAAAAATTATTCTATGGCGGGTCGTACTGGTAAGGCCCGCCATATGTTTGGATCTCGTTTCTCATGTAAACACGTGCACACCGCCCGCCCGTACCATGAAACTGGTGAGCAAAAGTCTCTATTTTTTTTGTTCTCAATGCGTCATCTGCATGACTTTTTAATCTTTGCCTTCAGACAACTATTACCAGACACCTCGAAGGGGAGCCGAAAATAGTTCGACTTACATCCCTTCGACTGTTCTAAAGGCTGAACTATAATAGTCGGAAACAATTGGAAGCTAATGTCAAAATTCTACGTTAAGTTTTCTTCAATACTGGAAATAACTTTAGTTGCCCATAATAGACTTTTATGAATGGAAGCGATTGTCAGAGTGGAAGTCATTTTGCCAAAAAATTTCGTTGCTTATGAACTACACAGCTGTTGAAGAGAAATGACAAATTTTCGTATGAAAGAACAAAAGAAAGAGAAAGAGCGAATGAATTCGCTTTTTCGCAAGTGAGCAGAAGTGAACGAAAACTGAACGAATCGAAGCGAAAAGCTATTATGGTCGTACAATACAAATTGCATGTGTTCGCAGAGTTACAGAAGTGGTCGTCCGCAACCACCTTCTTTTATAGTCCAACCTTAAGACTTACTCTATAAATCAAGTGCCAAAAAATGCTTATATGAACTCAGCGGTTTAAATTCGGCATAAAACTATGAATCGCGCAATATCGTCCAAAAACAATCCGTAAGGTTGTGCGCGGTAAAAAGCTATCCTCTGTCTTTAAACAAACATGTAGCGTAAAAAATTGTAACTGTAAGATGATGAAAGGGCAACAACATAAAAAGAGTATGAAACCAGGGAACTTCGTACAACACCCCCAACAGCAATAGACATTCTTTTTCGCGTTTTTTCGGCAATCTAACTCGGCAGCTAACTCAGCCATCCGTCATAAAGCCATCTAAACAAAAATACAAATTTTTTGCGCAACATGCTCGTTAGTACTAGCTTTCTCACAACCATTCATGTGCGCGTGTGTACTTCTTGAACGATGGCGGTACCTCCTGTTTTAAGCCGACTCCGGACGGCGAAATTGAGACAAGCTATTCTTGACAATTATAACTTCTCGGGTGATTAGTATTATCACGAGACGAGGGACAGTTAAAAATCATTTTATGTCTTGCTACGGCTGGGAATCGAACCTAGCCCTTTCTGCGGCAGTTCATCGCACAGCATCACGCCATAAAACCATCCAACAGTTGTCAAATATACAAACTGGCCATTGGGAAAATTCTAACTGGGAACTATGAGGCACCCAACACCGATGCACTAGGTAATCCTATCACTATGCCAAAAGCTATGCAGATGTGGTATTTGGCCTATGCTGCAT
The DNA here is from genome assembly GCA_949824845.1 of Rhingia rostrata. Taxonomy (NCBI): domain Eukaryota; kingdom Metazoa; phylum Arthropoda; class Insecta; order Diptera; family Syrphidae; genus Rhingia; species Rhingia rostrata. Next base: position 95,819,942 of record OX463757.1, read on the forward strand.
TTAAGAAGATCCAAGGGACTGATTTCGCTCGGTAAGCATTACATTAACGGCATTGGACTTTTTTCTTTGGGGTTTTTTTTTTAAATCAAAGGGTTATGCAATCCCAAGACCACCAACGCTTAAAACAGGAAATCAGGGGGTGTATTAGTGAAATTCAGTCACATTTATACTAAACGGTCGTACAAAAATTCAAAGTTGAAATAATTGAGTGCGTTCTTGCCAGCAAAGCTACCAACATACTGCTTTCTAGGAATATGTACTTTCTATCAAAATAACATTTTCTAGAATTATTGGACAACCTTTATAAACTCAGCGGTTTAACATGTTGGATAAAGAACAAGCAATTGGGTGCAACAACCAAAAAAAGATGATCACGGTATGATGATAAAGGTCCAACAACACAAAAAAAAGTATAGAACTGGGCCTGTTTGAGAAGGAAGAGTATGCATTCATGTAGATCGGAGAAATAAAACAAAAAATTGAAAGATCTTTATGTAAGGAAATCAATAATTGGTAGTTTGCTTCAAAGCTGAAACGCAGGCTTTATGAAGAAACCAGCGAATTAACAACAGACCAAATGTGTTCATACAAAGGTAAGTTCCCCAATTCCACTTAATTTCAATTCGAGAGTTCATAATTCGTTTATGAACTTGAAGGCGCTTATGATAGCATCGCATCCATGGATGAAGTTCTGAAGTTCTATAGGATGATGATAAAATGCTTTAGTATCATGGTAGCGTATTTTCTCATTGGATATTTAGATCATCAACATTTTGTAAAAAAACAAAATGGTTTTGCAAAATTTCAAGCTATTGAAAGAATGGCCGATGCAAAATACGAAAATCTAGGTACCAAAATTGATGGAAAGCAGTATTCGTTGTATCGACTTTTCCAAAAAAGATTGCAAGTTCTAATGCAATAATAAAAAAAGTAAAAATATTAAATACCTTTAAATTTAAGCTGATAAAGATTTAGCACCCATTTACTATCAAGCAATGCACACAAAGTTGTTTTTTTTCTGTTTTATCGGCCGACCTTTCACCAGGCTCCAGCAAATAAAAAAAAGGAAAATGAAACAGGGACGATATTAAATATTTTTATTTGAACATTATTTTGTTTTCGTCAATATCCAGCATATGCGGTAAGCGAATGAATTTTTTTACGAGTCTCTTATTTTCCGGAAGAGGCTTCTTGTTTCTTCCTATCAAATAGACGGTTGGGTATGAATTTGCCCCATTGAGGAAATATTTTATTTGTTAAAGCTGTTTATATGAGCTTTGTAATCGATGGACACTTTTGGGTGATCATAAAATCGGAAGAATTTACGATGTGACCAAGCAGCATTGAAGTGAAATGTTTCTGGCAAGTGTTTCATTTAATGGGTTACGGTATGTAATTTTTATGTTTCGTGGTTTGGTTGGCATCCATAATGCTTATGGACCTTCACCGATTTGTTTGAAGCAACGTAAAATATTACATTATTTCATTAGGAACATCAGATCTTGAGATGGTTTCAAAATTAGTTTTGGATTAGTTGGGAGAATGAATGTGAAATATGAACTTGGGATTGTTTAAAAACTAAGAAACCATTTTTTACAGCCAAAAAACAAGGTTGATAAAAAATTATAGCGACACATAATACATATCTAAAGCAGTCCTGTAAGTGTGCGGGAAAATCTGTGGGTTTGCTGTGAGTGGATATCATTGCCGTTAATAATTAATACAAAAGTTGACAAACCGTTAGTGCTAGTCACATTGGAAACTTAAATTACAATTTTTTATCCCTTGGTATACCCCTAAGCGAGTTTCAAGCTGAAATGTTAATCCTTCGTACACCCCTTAGCGTGTTTTAGGCTCAACTGGGCAAATATTCATTGTACCATGGATACAAATATTGTACGGAAAAACAAACACTTGAATAAGCCATTTATGTTTATGCTTAGTAATGATTTTTATACCGAATGTATACAGTGAGTAACATGCGAAAAAGTCTATTAAGTCCTTCAGAAATTTGTGAGTAAGATTTTCAAGAGGTGAACGTTGAGATACATACTTTTGTTTTAATATACAGACTTGATGAATAAAATCAGTAAAATATTCCAAATTACCATTATTCATCAAGCCAGTATATAAGAAATATGTATCCATCTCACAGTTTTACCTCTTACCAAAGTCTAGTATTAAATTGTCATCCAAAGATGGCTTTTGTAAAAATGCCCTCCACACCGAAAAATATATAAAAAAAATTTTAAAATCAACTTCCCTTTACTTTTCAAATAGCACTACCTTATTTTTAGTTGAACTCCAATACCAAAATGCTCAAATCGAAATCCTCCCACATAACCTATCGTTCTAGTATTTTAGTAAGAACTCTTACAAAAAATATGATCAAAAAAAAAAAATTATGGCGCAACAGGCTAGTTAGTACCCAGGGCCTAGCCTTCTTTTCACAACCATTCATGTGTGCGTGTGTACTTCTTATCACGATGGCAGGACCTCCTGTTTTATGCCGACTCCGAACGGCTAAGTTGATATAAGCTTTTCATGACAATTGATACTACTCGGATGATTTGTCAGATCATCACGAGAGGAGGGCCAGTGAAAAATCATTTAGGTGTTGCTACGGCTGCGCGGCAGTTCATCGCACAAACCATCGCGCCACTGAGCCCGTCTACAAATAACATGCATTGAGCTTCCAAAGGCGATCTTACCGAAGGTATGTTGTATTTACTAGCTTCGCTAGCAGTTGAGATATCTTTTAGAGATATAACAGCTTAACTATCACTTACATGTACATGTGTTCATTTCAATACTTTAGATGTTGGACTTACCTGTAAGGAGAAAAAAAAGAATCTATTTAATAATATGTCAAATATAGTTTAAATAAATAAAAAGAGAAATAAAACTTAAAAACATATGAGAAGGTTACATTCCTTTGTGCGGATCGTTTAATGTCCTATCCCATTCCATCCTTAAAATTGATATTGATATCCAAAATGGGGTGAAATATAGAAAATGGCAATATCACAACACATTGTTCAGCCAGTTTGTCAAAATCTTTTATGGTTCGATAAAAAACAAAATTTTTCTGTGCATATGCCTTGGAGTTCGGAACACAAATGGTTTTTGTAGGAAAACACCACCAAAAAGTGGACGTGGGTTCAAATGACCAATAGACGAATTTTTTGTAATATGTAATATTATTCTTTTAATATAACATTTTTTTTAAATAATGACTTTGCGTCAAAAGTTTTTGCGAATATTTTCAAATTTGACCGATAAAGTTTTTTTTACTAAAAACGTCCTCAGAAAGTGGACGTGACAAAAAGACATAATAAACATATGGAGATTGTCTAAATATCCCGACACTTTTCCAAAACTTTTAACCGTTTGACCAAAAATAACGTTTTTCTAAAAAGTGGGCGTGGCAATAGGCGATTTTTTAAAGTTTGTACACTTGTTCGAACAGCTCGTACTAGGATCACGCAAACCAAATTTCATTATCCTAGCTTAAAATTAAATAACTAATAAAAACCGATGACCTACAGACGGACGGACAGACAGTCAAGGATTAATCGACTCAGCTAGCGATTCTGAATCGATCCATAAATTTTGAGGCTATACAAACTATTTGAACAAAACTTTCTAACTCTTAAGAACATTCCACTCGTGGATGATTCCTCTGATAGTTTAGCGCGTTGATCGATTTTATTTTCTATCTCAAAACGGTTTAGAAGTAGCAAAGAAAAACTATCACATAATTTATGTCCCTTTGTTACAAACGGTGTATCAAAACTAATATACCGTTATGCGATGAGGTATTATTATATCTTCAAATACGAATCATATGCTGAGTCGAAACAGACACGACGTCCATTCGACGGTTCGCCATATTTTTAGGCCTTCAATTGCAAATTAAAATGCTAAATTTAGTATATTAACCCTTTCTTGATGGAAGCGGTATAAATGTACAAATTTCAAAATTCCAAAACTATTTTGAACTAGGTAGGGGGCGTTGAACTCCCGATACCATTAATAAATGAAAAAAATTAGCAATGTAACGGCTGACAGTTCGGAACTATTAAAAATGTAGCGCTTTAGGAAAGAACAACGCATTTTCATTGTTGAGAAAATTTTCAAAAATTATGAAGGTCAGCTACAATCCGCAATGTTGGTACAAAATATGGCCGTCAACCATCAACTGTGAAGGGAGGACAGTGAAAGTTCTATAACTTGAATATATATAAAATAACTCGAATGAAATGGGTTGACAAAAACGCAAAGACTAAACTTTACATGTAATTTTTATTTGATAACTCGAACTTATGTTGCTCGAATGTCTTGATAACTCGAAAAAAATAATTTGGCGTCATATTCGAGAGATCGAATTCCCAGAGGGGAATTCAGATATTCTGCTTGTTTTCACAAGTTCGTTTTATAATTCGTCACTTCTTGGACTGTGATTGTATGTTCCTATGGCCTATCATTCATATCTAGATGTAGAAAGTAGTAATTTCGATCTGTGTGAATAAGAATTGTAAAATTTTTTTTTGGTCGTGGTTACATCACACATTAGTGTGGTATAACCACACGTGATAACCACATGTGAGACTTAACTCGAATTCTCGATAACTCAAAATTATTAATTATTAATAATAATTGTTATTAATTAATAATTAAATAATATTTGTTATAGTTCGAGTTATCATTAATGTAATTAATAAGTAATTTGCTAATAAAATAGAAATTATATTCGTAGGATAATTATATGATTTATTTAAATTTAAAGAATTAATTTAACTAATTAAATTTAATTTAATTTAACTTTTTAATTAATTTAATTTAACTGTAATTTAAAAATTTATTGAGACTGGATCAATTAGTGATCTTTGGACAGTCTGTGTGTCCTATCACGAGTCATTCAACAGAAAACATTTAAGCAGTTCGCGAGAGTATTACTGACTCGCGTTTTTTTGGTATCAAATGGGGCTCCAGATTATACGATTTAAGGCCATTGGACTTTTTTCTCTCTTTGGTTTTTTGAAGTCAAAGGTATATGTAAACAAGCCTACGACTACTAACGCCTTGAAAGACGAAATTGGGCGGTGTATTATTTGAAATTTAGAAAAAAATCAATAAAATAGGAAGCACTTGCGTACAGAGATCTCAGTTTTCTAGAGTTGGCGTTAAGGGTATAATTAGAAGAACGTGGCTATCGATATTTCCTGCTAGGGGAACTTATTTCTTGGTTTTTTTTATGTTTTTGAAGAGGGCGGCACAATACAAATTTCTATTTAAAAATGCAATAACATTCGCATTAATTATGAAACACGGCGTCGTTCAAGTGACAGCATCGGCTGGTATCGAAGTAGCGCATTCTGTCAATCCATTTTTCCAAGACCTTTTATGATGGGTTATTGACATCGCTAAGACGGATGACAAAACGATTTGGGAATTTAGTGCGCACAAGATCAATTGTGGCATGGCGCGCCATTACCAGAGCATTTATTCAATTTTAGTACAACAAAAGCTTGATTAATATGGCTATGCAACGCTCACCGTTAACAGAAACATTGGTCTCAGCCTCATTTTCGAATGAAAATGGTCTCCAATGATGCCATAATCCGCATCAAACCGGCTTCTCGAAAATAATGTATGGGTTTTCTGAGCCCCAGAAGCGACATTTTCATTTGTTAAGCGACTTAGAGCTGTCAGTGTCAAAATAACCTATGATTTAAGAAGAAACCAATAGATGGCCCACCATGTTCTTTAAAGCCCATATTTTGTATGAAATGTTTACTTATTCGCGGGAGCTTTACACTATTTAAACCCCGTATACTTTTGGCGACTTGACACAGGGACAATAAAGAATTTTGGCAAAACTTTAACTCTACTTTGGGCGCTTTGACTTTTTTTAAATATTTGGATGACCTTTGATAGCGTGAAATTTCCCAAAATTTTGGGCAAAGTGACATTTTACGGATTCGGATTTTGACAGAGTCCGATTTTTTTTAAATGCATTAGAAGTGTAAGTTCTAAAAATTGAAAACAACAAACAAAACATGTTTTGGACAATTTTACAGAATGTCGAAATTTCAAAAAAATTATTTAATGCAATTTTCGTAAAAAAAAATTAATGCAAAGATTAAGAAAGATACAAAGTCTTAAAACGAAATCCTCCATTAAATCTTATCGACTGTGTACAGAGTGATAGAGGAATGTTCAACAGCTAAATACCATTCGGTAAAATTTTCAATTTTATATTTCCAGCAGTTGTGGAATCAATCTGCTGCAAGAAATGTGTTTTAATGCAGTCCGTGTCCCCGTGCAGGCTATACATATGTGCACTCATATATACCGAAGCTCATCTACTATAATGGAACTACACAAACAGTACAACCCACAAAAACCACATTTAACTTATTTATATAAAAAAAAAATTAAATTCACATCCACCGCATGCATGCACATTCAAGGACTCTTACTTTGCCACTCTGTGCATTCTGTAACCGATTCCTTGAATTTCCTCAAACCTCAGATAGCAATCATCCAATTTGAATAAAACTTGCTTTTGCCAAAGCAAAACAGAAAAACAAACCAACTGACTCTCCTGGCTGATATCAATTTCAGACAGTTTAAGAAGGACATCATGAAACATACAACACAAAACTGCCAAGCAAAACAAAAAAAAAAACGAAATAAAGAAAACATTTCGCTTAAACCAATGTGACAGTTGTAGCGTGGAATACCCAACTATCCTTGTGGCGTACCTGCATGGGATTTATCAAGCGCCTGGCAAATTGAAGAAAACCAGCTAAACAACGATAGTGGGGGCCTTCGTGACACATCCATTTGTATTGCCAGATTTAATAGAATTAGACTTTTGCATGGTGACTTAGGGCGATTAATATTAATTGTGTTGATTCCAAAGACCAGGTTTATTCCGTTTTTTATATAGCGTGCGTTTTTCAGAAGCCGTCCTTCCCCCGAACCTACACTCTCACAAACTAGTCAGAATCTTGACAGTTACTAATGAAGTTGTTTTGGTGATAACTTTGCGCAGTAAATCGCATTCAAGGAAACAAGGTGACGCATTAGATTGAAGACGCCCTCAACTCGGCTATAACTTAATGGTTTGGCATTTCTTCGCATGTGTGTGTAATTAAAAAGTTACTATTTGTATCAATAATTTAATTATGAGCACTTTTTGCCGCATCGTCGTGCACACATCCTGTTGACTTGTGTGAGCATCGGGAGGGAACAGGCAGGAGCATGTTGTATGTGTGTTAGTGGAGGAATTTGCTCCTAATTAATTGTTTGCTTTTTCCACTTGCCCCCGAAACGACACATGATAATGTTGCGGCAAATTTGATTCCCATACGAGCGTGCATGAAAGTACATTCATGTTAACGAACTTGGTGTTTAGTTTTGTGGTATTTTTATTATGAATGGGGAATTAGGGGATCCCTGAATATTTTATGATAACGATGGAGTTTCAACGAACTGTAGATTTTATGGAAGGATGTTTTTTGTTGACTGGGAAGTAAGAGAGGGGATTCGGGTTATGTCTCTCGAGGGAAAATAAATGGAAAGCATTGGAAATTGTTTGGTTAAGGTGAAGGAGTGAATCTGTTTTCCTTACACTGGGCCTTGAAAATCGAACGAACCCTATAAACTATAGGCCATTTATGTGCAATACGGAGTTGAAAAAAAATCACATTTTGTTGCAAACAAATAATAATAAAAGAGTGAGATACCATTTGATACATTAAAAAAGTATTTAAGACCCGTTTAAGCATATACTGTTACTGTTATACTTAATGTAGACTTTAAATTTTAATTGCTGCAGCTTTCGCAGTACATAAAATAGGTTTTGGATGTGACACCTTTAACCCTTTGAGAAAATAAATTTTTAAATAAACGTTTAAGTTATGTTCTCAGTGATCCACCAGTATGCTAAGACAAGATCTTGTTCTTTTTTCCCACACGTCTTGAGATTTTCTTCCTAATTAACAGAGAAGTAAAAACGCAACCAACTAGTAAGGTGCCAGGGCCTAGTTTTTTTTCGAAAAAATAATTCGCATGTGCATATGTACTTCTTGCAAGATGATCTGACATAAAAGTTTTATGTTGAGCCAAATGGATGAAATGAGATAAGCATTGCATGGCATCGTCCCATCCAGTTGTGATAAAAATTGACGGACCTGTTGTTTCTTTCTTAATGGTTCATGTTTTTTTTTTATAGAAACATAGCCTTATAAAGTTAACATGAATCAAAGTAACCCATAGTCGCAAAACAAACTTGGTCATATATAATAATGTTCAGCTATTCTCAATTTTATAGTTTTTTATGCCCAATATTAGTTTTGATAAAAAGTTTGTAGCATGGAGAAATAACATAGGTAGATATACCTAAAAGTATATGGGTCGACTCTAAATCGCTAGCTGAATCGTTTGAGCTATGTCCGTCCATCTTTGCGTCACCGGATTTTGGGCCTTAAATTTTCAGCTAGGATAATATTCCAAATTGCCAGTAGTTTAATTTGTATGACAAAAGGAACTTCAGTTAAATTTTCATTAAAATCAACAACGAAATTTCATATTCCTTCATATTCATATTCATTCATATTCATTCTAATTCATTCATATTCATTCATATTTATTCATATTTATTCATATTTATTCATATTCATTCATATTCATTCATATTCATTCATATTCATTCACATTCATTCATATTCATTCATATTCATTCATATAAATAGTTAATAGCTATAAGTGAGGAGTTCAGATGAAAATCATACATAATTATAGTCAGTTTTTTCAATAAATAGTGTGCCCTGATCATCTTGAACCACATTATAACCAATAGGCGCAAAACAAACTTGGTCATATATTAATGTTCAGCTATTCTCAATTTTATAGTTTTTTATGCCCAATATTAGTTTTGATACAAAGTTTGTAGCATGGAGAAATAACATAGGTAGATATACCTAAAAGTATATGGGTCGACTCGAAATCGCTAGCTGAATCGTTTAAGCCATGTCCGTCCATCTGTGCGTCACCGGATTTTGGGCCTTAAATTTTGAGCTAGGATAATGAAATTCGGTATATAGAACTCTTGTCCGAGGCTGCAAATCAAGTGTAAAATTATTTTTGAATCCGCCAGCTGCCACGCCCCCATTAAATTAAAAAAATTGTTTTTTTTGGCAAATGATTAGGAAATTTGAAAAAGGATCTGAATAGAATATTTCGACAACATCAATAGCAATATTTCGTCCATACAAAGTTTTATTTCACGCCCACTTATTTTGGAGGCGTTTTCTTTTTCAGTTCAATTGTAGAAAAACTTAAAAAAAAAAGTCGATGAAAATATTTTGAGAATAATACTATGAACATTTTGTCTGTAGATCAATTTGACCCACGCCCACTTTTTGGGCTAAAAAAACGATTTGTAGAAATTATAAAGCCTATTCTATGGCATATCCATAGAAAAACGTCGTTTTTTGTCGAACAATTAACGATTTGGATAAACTAGCTGAAAAATATGCCACACCCACATTTTAAGGATGTTTGATTTGAGGATGGAATCGCATAGGCTATTTAACGATTATTACAGCGCATTGAAGCCCTTTCTTGTTTTTTAACTCGGCTTGGGTATATGTAGATAATGTCATTAATACTTTAATCGGAAATCGGTAACAGACAGAGAGACATGGTTATATTGGGTCATATAATTTGGGGCCTTAAATTTTGAGTTTGGATTATAGAATGAATACGTGTAAATATTTACGAAAAAAAAGCCAACCAAAACGTGTATGCTATTTAAAAAAAATTGTTTTTGGTCTACCAACATTTTTAAAAATTAATACAAAAAATATTAACATACAAATGTAAACAAAACAACACAAAAAAGGAGGACATTCCCGTCTTTTAAATTGACCTCACTCGTTTACATTAATAATTCAGAGCATAGAAAATTGTTGTATTTTATTACTTTAAGCAGAATTTTGAAAACGCGTGTTGTGAAACCCTACATTTTACAAATGGAATTTAAACTGTAGGTACCGAAACTTCGAAATCTTAGCTTAAAATATTTTTTTCAAATTCTAAAGCGCATTAATGTTTTTTTTTCAGAAATTGTATTTTTGAAGAAAAGACGTCTGCCAAAAGGGTAAATATCACGACATCCCAGCGGATCCCGGAATTATAGATTTTGTATTATATAAATTAGCCAATGAAGTACCTAAGCGACAATTTTTAAATATTGTACGCAAAAATTCGCATATACTGTGTTCTCAATAAAAAAAAAAATACTACAAACTTTAAAAAACATTTTTGTTTACTTTAAAATATCTGATTATTGTTTTTATAATGTAGCGCTTAGGTGAAAAGAGGGTTAAACGACATTCATTTTTGTTTACTTTAAAATATCTGATTATTTTTTTTATAATGTAGCGCTTAGGTGAAAAGGGGGTTAAACGACATTTTCAGGATTATTTTTAATCGACAAAATATGAACTTTGATAAAATAAGTATATCTTTACTTTATTTTATTCCTCAGGTACTAGTCTGAGTTGTTAATACAACCAAAGTCACAGTTCAAAAGCTTTAAGCTCAAGTATATTGAAACTATGCAAATGTCACTTAACTCCTTCTTCATCCAAGGGCTTCAATTGTTTTTATCAAGAGAGTAATAGGTAAACAATTTTAAACGCTGGTTGCTCAAATTTTTTAATGTCGCTAAGGCCTGGTATCTTCTAAATGCTTCAATTAAAACAATTACAGGTGGGGTGAGATCAAAATTAAAGAATCGTTTGTCTACTTCAGCTGTTAAAATTCTAAATTGCCAGTAGTTTAATTTGTTTGACAAAAGGAACTTCAGTTAAATTTTCATTAAAATCAACAACGAAATTTCATATTCATTCGCATTCATTCATATTCATTCATATTCATTCATATTCATTCATATTCATACATATTCATTCATATTCATTCATATTCATACATATTCATTCATATAAATAGTTAATAGCTATAATTGAGGAGTTCAGATGAAAATCATACATAATTATAGTCAGTTTTTTCAATAAATAGTGTGCCCTGATCATCTTGAACATTTTAAAAATGAGATTGTAAGGCTTTTTTTGTTGCTGATAATACAGAATATATGACAAGACAATATTTAATATAAAACAAAAAAATCAAAAAAGCATGAGAAAAAAAACACATTATAAAAAAATATGTCAAACAAAAACAAAGATGTCAACAACAAAATAACAGTAATTTCAACAAAAACAAAAAATGGCATTTATGTCAACAAAAAAAAAAACAAAAAAAAAACTGAAGAGAAATGTCAAAAGAGCGGCAAGAAATATGGCGTCGTTTGCTGTCCCTGTCGCTCAACTTTTGTAGCGTCCCTGTTGAAGAACCCGAAAAAGAAAACACTAGCGTAACTAAGAAGCAAGAGTGTAAAAAATCAAAAAACAGTGTCAACCAAATAAATAATGTGTATAATCGACAATATAAAACGATTATGAAAAAAAAACTATCAACAACACTATTGTCGAAAAAACAATGTCAAATAAAAAATAATGTCGATAAGTAAACAATAATGTCGACAACAAAACAAAAAAAAAACAATGTCAAAAAAAAGTCAAAAAAAAATTACATACGTCGAAAAAAAATTAGTCAAAAAAAAAAGTCAAAACAAAAAATATAAAGCAATAGTGTCAATAAAAAGCAATGGTGTAAAAACGATATGGTAAAAAATAACAACACCATCACTTTCAAAATAAAAGAAATTATGTCAACAAAATTCAATAATGTCAAGAGAAAGGTCAACAAAATAATGGTTAAAAAAAACCTACAATTTCGACAAACCGATAGATAGTGTCGAAGAAAAACGTTGGTGTCGATCTTATAAATATTGTCGAAAAAGAACAATAAAAGTCACAAGAAAAAATTAAGGAAATAAAATAAATATAAAAAAAATTGTAAAAAAAAACAAAAAAAAATCAATAAAAAAAATTGTAAAAAAACAAAAAAAAAATCAATAATAAAAACCAGTAATGTAAAAAAAAATATATCGAAAAAAATATTCATGTCGAAAAAGAGAGAAAAGGAGAAAAAATAATTTAAAATAAAAAACTATGTCAACCATAATAACCTAAATTGTAAAATTGAAAAAAATAACGAAAAGTAAACAATAATATCAAAAAAAAACAATAATGTCAAAAAACAACAATAATCTCAAAAAAACAATAATGTCAAAAAAACAAAAAGGACAGAAAAAACGTCAAAAAAAGAGAGACAAAAAAATTACCTATAGGAAAAAAAGTTCAATAAAAAAACGATAATGTCAAAAAAATCAAGAGGTAAACGATAATTTCGAACAAAAGGAAAAAAATATATATAATGTCGAAAAATATAATTACTAAAAAAAATTATCTAAAAAAATGTAAATAAAACACAGAATGTCGGAATAAAATTGTTAAAAAATAACTTGAACAAATAATTATTGATCATATGATTAATTAATCTTTTGATTTTGATTAATTGATATTCAATATCAAAAAATATTAAAAATGATCATACAATATTGTTACAACGAAAGGAAGTCCATGTATTTTCGATCTCATTTGTATATTGAAACTTTTTTTTTGTAAAAGCATTGTTTTCATCACAAGATATATTTCATTTTAATTCAAATTTAATATGTTTAATTGATAACTAATTTGACTCAATAGAAAATTTAAAACCAACAAATTATTGACTAAATGAAATAAGCAGCATACCTATCACTAAGAACACTATCTATTCAATGCATAATAACTCTAAATGGCAAAAATAATAATAATAAATAACTTTAAAATAAAAAAAAATCACTAAAAAACACACGAATGGAAATACAATTCATTCTAGTATCTATCAAGAATGGTGATACAGTTCGATTAATTTCTATCAAAAAAATTTATTTTATAAATAATGTCGAAAAATAACCATAAAAAAGTCACGAGAAAAAATTAAGGACATCAAAAAAAATCAGTAATAAAAAACGATAAAGTAAAAAAAACATATCGAAAAAAATAATCATGTCGAAAAAGAGAGAAAAAGTGAAAAAAATTATTAAAAATAAAAAAATATGTCAACCTAAATAACCTAAATTGTTAAATAGAAAATAATAACGTAAAGTAAACAATAATTTCAAAAAAAACAATAGTGTCAAAAAAGAAACAATAAAGACAGAAAAAAAGTCAAAAAAAGAGAGACAAAAAAATTACCTATCGGAAAAAAGATCAATAATGTCAAAAGAAAAGTCAATAGAAAAAACGATAATGTCAAAAAAGTCAAGAAGTAAACGATAATTTCGAAAAAAATAAAAAATAATGTCGAAAAATATAATTACTAAAAAAAATTATCTAAAAAAATTCAAATAAAAAACAGAATGTCGGAATAGAATTGTTAAAAAATAACTTGAACAAACAATTATTGATCATTTAATTAATTAATCTTTTGATTTTGATTAATTGATATTCAATATCAAATAATGTTAAAAATTAGCATACTATATTGTTACAACGAAAGGAAGTCTATGTATTTCAAGCAAATTCATTTTCGATCTCATTTGTATATTGAAAAAAAAAATGTTGTCAATCCATTGTTTCATCAGAAGATATATTTAATTTTAATTAAAATTTAATATGTTTGTTTGATAACTAATTTGACTCAATAGAAAATTTAAAACAAACAAATTATTGACTAAATGAAATAAGCCGCATACTTATCACTAAGAACACTATCTATTCAATGCATAATAACTTTAAACGGCAAAAATAATAATAATAAATAACTTTAAAATAAAAAAAATTCACTAAAAAACACACGAATGGAAATACAATTCATTCTAGTATCTATCAATAATGGTGATACAGTTCGATTAATTTCTATCAAAAAAATGTGCAAGATAAAAAATAATAGCCTTCATTTAAAATACATATAATAAAATAAATTTAATGCAACGAATATAAACAATGACTTAAATTCGCTGTACTTATAACTTAGCATATGACATACCAGTCAAAAGAAAACAATGAATCTATTCACTTCTGATTATATCAATAATAAAAATTAAGTTTGCTACCACTGATCGATAAATTATATAAAACAAATTAAAACAATTCAAAATGAATAAGACACTAGACTGAATTTGAAAAAAAAACGTACATAATTGTACCGAACAGAGGATTTGCTTGCCACGAACCGCACTCGTTTAAATATCACGCACTAATAAGTGCGTTAAGTCTTGCCCTTACCATTATTTTTTTCGCTAGGGAGAGGCTTCCAATAGATCTTCATCTCAGAAAAAGTATTGGCGAATAGTTCCTTCATTCCATTGGAAGGATCGTACACAAATGTATACTAGAAGCTCAAGGGAAAGTAAAGAGAGAGAAAGGAAGAAAAGTTGAAAGTTCCATGGAATACCTACTCAGAGTACACGAAGCTAGGAGAAAGAGCTAAATTCTCAAACTGAGTTCAAACCACCACGGTGGGTGGGCTGGGTGGTGGAAGGTGTATAACAAGATCAATATGTTAGACTCAAACCTTTCCTTTTTGAGTGGCAGAAAGTGCAAATGTATGGACAAGGGATCGGTGTTGGAAAAGAGATCGCTATCGGGTTGAATTGCTTATATTTAGAGTAACTGCATGTCATACCAATTTCTCGTGAGAAAAAATACTAAGCCAAATGACTGTAGTAGGGCTTGGCAACATTTTCAAAAAAAAAAAAAAAAACAATTAGAGAAACAACATGTTCGAAGCAACAATGGTTGAATATTATTTTTATTTCCCGTGTATTAATAGGGAGGGGGATGAGAAATGGGCTGGCGAAAATCAATTTCAGGGAATTATTTAGTTTATGAAGCGGTTTTATCAAAGAAAAACAAATGGTTTGATCATGCAACTGTATCAGAGCAGAAAATCAACGCATAAATAACAATAAAGCAATCAATTAAAGTTAAGTACAAACTGGCAATTTAAAATCAATAACATTTAAAGACTAGAAAAAACAAACAAAAATTTAAAAAAAAGTCAACCAATGAAAATAATTAATTTATCATCCGATCTCTTTTATCGTTTTATGAATTTGGTTTGTTTGACTTGAAATAGCAAATATAATAAAATATTGAAAACTAGATTGCAATACTGAAAGCATTGGCACAACGAAAAAAAATCAGTCTTAAAGAACGCACTCATTTGTGTGAAAACGTATTTATGTAAAAATAAATAGTTGATTAGTTTCAATCAATAGTAAAATTTTTTTATTCAAACGATAGCCGATTGGTCTCAATCGATAACATAAAACCAAAGAAAAACTGATCTGAACAAAAAAAGCCACAGCCCCATCGATGGGAACACTACCTTTTCCCTAAATGAAGACTGAGAATTTTTTTTATCGAAAATCTTAAAAAAAATTGAGAACACAAACCTACCCCCTGAATATCAAACGAATGGAAATAAAGGTCAACTAGAACTTTAAATGAAAAAAAAACCAATCACGACATTCCTACGTATCGCATTTGAAAAAAAAAATCATTTGCCAAAATATTCACAATTGATAAAAAATTCGCTTCATTGATAAAAAAATTCGAGTAAGTAACAACTCATCAATACACTCACCTCTAATAGCATAAGCAAGCCTGCACAGATTTCACATTACAGCCGAATCGATTGCGGGAAAGCTCGGCATCATTCACAAAAAAATGTTCAACTTGTTATCGTATAGGTAATAAACATTTATTCCACTATTGATAAAAAAAAATCGAAATTGCACAATACTTGACTACAAATAGAAAAATAAAACCAAGTCCCAGCTCAGGACCGCAAAACACGAACCGCACTCGACTAACTATCACGCACTAGTAAGTGCGTTAGGTCTGCGCATTACCATCATCTTTTCTGCTCACGGAGTAATTTCCAGTAGATCGTCCTCTCAGAGAAAGTTAAGTCAAATAGTTGCAAAATAATGACAAGTAGTTGGTAAACAATGGCAAATAGTTGAAAAACATATGTCACCATTGCTCTGACCATATGACTCTCTGAGCTCTAACCCTCACAATGCCAATAGGATCATACCATACCAAACCTCATCATACCATGGAGATGTAGGGAATTTCAAGAGATCAAGGAGAAAGCAAAGCTATACATAGTTGCGAGGTGAATGTTTGGCCTACACTTGACAAGGCTCTGAGCAAATGAGCTTAAACTCAAACGATCATACCTGTGAGGGTGGGTGCTAGAAGGACCATGAAAACATGTTTACTAGAGCTTAAGAGAAAGTAAATACAAATGGAAATTTGCAAAATGCATACTAACTCACCAATACTACGCAACACTTCTCGTCTCGTAGAGAATGGATTAATTTCTCAAGCTGAGTTCAATCATCAATTCTTTGGGTGGGGTGGGTGTTTAATTGTGAACAAGAACCACACGTTTGAGCTCAATTTTCTGCTCATCTCAGAGTGGTCGGAATCACCACACCATGGACAGCGGATTCGGACGAATGAACAGCGGATTCGGACGAATGAACAGCGGATTCGTACGAATGAACAGCGGATTCGGGGGAAATCGTTGACGCGCTTGGATGTTAAAGTGTCTAGTAATTGTGTGCCATTTTAGACAGTTCCGGTAGGCCCGTGTCACACCGATTTCTCCTGCGAAAAAATTCATTTAACCAGGGGACCGTACACACGAAACAGCAAGTATTGTAAACGAAGTAATTTTTAGCTTATAACTAGAGTTTCTGCACACAAAAACTCCAGTTGTATGTTAAAAATTACTTCTAGTACAATGCTTGTTGTTTCGTGGTACACGGCCCAGGTGGCTTTTTTACGCAAAATACCAGACAAACGTTACATAAAATGTTCGAAGCGATTGTTTATCATTTTTACTTATTAATTTTTTTTAAGCTTTCAGCATGGACAAAAAAATCTATTTGCTGAAATTTACTTATTTTGTAGGTCTGGTTTAAATGAGTCAAAAAGAGACGAAAATGGGACACAATTGCGGGGTCGTCTTGAAGAGTTTTCGATTGCCTCCTCAACTGCGTCTGCCATTCGGTTGGTCGACACAGTAAAGACAGACGGTGACCCCGAATTTCCATGATCGGTCTTATTTCTTTTTGTGAAATAAAACAGGGTCGGTCAATTTTCCCTTTGCATAGATCATATTTCGCACCCATTCGGTTGTGTGCAATATATGAACCCTCCTCTCTCCGAATTCGGTTTTTCACAAGCAGTGTTCGGCTTTATTTCACCTTGGAATTGGGAAGTAACGCCATTTCCAGAAAGCCCTCGTTATGAGTAGCACCAAAGATTATAAAGCTATACAGATGACGCACTGCATACAAGAAAAATTGTTCTATGGCGGGTCGTACTGGCGGCACAGCCCGCAATATATTTTTATCTCGATTCTCATAGGTGCACGGGCAGACCGCCCGCCCGTACATTGAAGCTGTTGAGAAGTTTCTGTCTTTTTTTGTTCTCAATGCGTCATCTGCGTGGCTCTATAATCGTTGGTAGCATGCATGAGCACAAAATCACTTCAACCAACTAAAAAACTTCAAGGGTCTCCAACTACAATATTTTTATTGTGGTTTTCTAATGTTTAGTTTGTAGTGAGTGAAGTAGTCTGGTGGTTTAGGAGTGGTCACTGATTCAAGCCCTTTAATTAGATAAGTGAGCCTGAGGTAGCTTCACCCGTTCTACGTTAACTTTTACCACGAGTGCATATAGGAGCCATTCCGAACTCCTATTTAGCGGATTAGGATTAACTAGTTCACCTTGCTTGTCAAGAAAACAGTCCCCAAAAGTAGAATGCTTGTGTTATTGAAGAACGGTGGACATGACCAGATTAAATGGGGAATTGCCTTCATCCCCTTCGCCAAGAAAACTAATGTAGTAGTCGTTCTGGTTTCTATCCTAGCAGATCTATGGAGATGATGGTACTAATATGTGATTTATCCGACGTAGTTCGCGAACGTCTTGGGCCTTTTTGCAACACAATCGACGGAACATTCCAGTGTGGTCTCCAACCCGGCAGATCGACCATAGGCAAATGCTAGAAAAGGCAAATGAATTAAAAACCGTGACACAGCTTCTCTCATCGCTTCTATCGCATGGAGCTCTCTAACAGAACAAAATTTGGCGGAGCTGGCTCGTTAGTAACCAGAAATTAGCTTTCTCACAACCATGCATGTATGCGTGTGTACTTCTTTCACAGACATGCCAGGACATCCTGATTTATGCCGACTTCGAACGGCTAAGTTAAGATAAGCTATTCTTGACAATTGATACTAGGGCTGAGAATCTAACTCAGACTTTTTGCGCGGTAGTTCATCGCACTAGCCATCGCGGCACTGAGCTCTTTAAAGCAATGCATTCTACCAAAATTGACACAGCAGAGTTCCTAACTATCAGTGGGCAAGGGATGTAACCATTAGTAGAACAATAAAAAAAACAGAGATGACAAATCAGACAAATCAGACAAAGCTGAACTGAAAGTAATGGAATACCTCAAATGGCAGTCTGGTGCAAACCGAGAGTGGAAACCCCTACACTTTCCAATGTTCAAAACAATTTCATTGGCTGATTACTGAATAACAAGCCGCATAATATCACCGCACTGATCATCTGCATGTGAAGCCAAAGCCCGTCCTGTTCAAGTCAACCGATCAAAAGGGTTCAAAACCCGGGTAACTGACAAAAAGCCCTTGATGAATTCTGACAAAAGAGAACACTGTTTTTGGCGGTTTGACATTTTTTAACTTGTTTCCATCTCTGATAGTTTGCATTTGTAAAATCGCCCAATTTCGACAAAGTGACATTGTATGATTGGGCGATTTGACACTTTGGTGCCGTTTTTAGCCGAATTTTCAAGTTGGGAAAAGACATGCACGCCCTCAAGCTTTGGGCTGAGTTGTTTGTTTAGGACAAGACAAAGTATGTGCTGTCAACAAATAAGAACTGTCGAAGCACTACCTTTGAAAAAATGTCCCTATTGCTAGCAAAAAGTTCATCTACACCGAAGTCAACACCAACAAGACAAATGACACCTAATATGAAGAAAACTGAACAATGGGAAATCGATACTACTTTGGTTGACCGAATCATATGGTATCAAATGTTTGATCTACTGGACCCTAATCCTATAGGAAGCCCAACATTACGAGGCTGAGTGGTGGACAATAAGCAGGAAACATATGCAAACATTAGGCACCTTCAAACGAAAAAATCTTGTGTCGAATGTTTGGTCCTGCAGGATAGGAAAGCGAATGCAGAAGAAGATGCAACCGAAAACTTTATGAGCTTTACCATAATGTTGATACCAAATCGAGCATCAATAGTAATCCTCCAGTAATCCAAATGAACAATTATCCTCCCTCGAATCCCAGCCTTTAGGTTCGAGCCTTCAGTTAAGTGATCAAACAATCGATGACGTCCGCGACTGACTGAATAACTGAAAAAACGTTCCCGTGATCGAATAGCATGGACGGCAGCCTTGTTTCATGGAAAAAAAAAAACGGTATAAAAATTGCAACTATATCCTAAGATGCATGTACGATCCTTTAAAATTGCTCAATCAAGAAAGCCCTTCTTGTTAAAGTTCGCATATCATTGCTTGGATATTTGAAAACGTTGTGCCGTTTGGCCATCTACAGTTTTCTTTCTTGATCGCATCAGGTCAGAGTAATAGGTATAAAGTTTCAGGTGCAGGTATGTTCACAAAGACAAAATAATTGGGAAAGATGATGGAAACAAGTTGTATTACAGTTGACCTCTCTGGACGTAAAGATAGGTAACCATTAACGACAAGCACTTAAATGATAACTAATTGCACCCTAACAAAACTTGGATATTGACTCCATCGGTCCAGACCCCGAAAAGGTGTTAAGAAACAGCGATTCATCTAATTTCTTGAAATGCGATAACAGAAAAATATGGAATGTCCTTGGTAAGTAAATTTCGACTTCCTTCACAACACGGAGCCAAACGTCCTAAATATTTTCCAATGAAAATTTTTGTTAAAAAACAACTTAACCTATAGCTATAGTTTTAAGTCGATTCTTAAAACCAATCAGAGCGTGTCAAACAATATTTGCAAATGATATTCCAACTTTTGTAGGCCTATCAATTTTCAACTTGAACAATTTCCCGTTAAATTAAAAAGCAATGTTGACCGGCTTTGCAGAGAATCACATTCATTTGCAGAACACAATACAATAAATCCAGCTCCCACAGACATCATATATATTTATGTATGCATATGACATCAACTCCTGCAGGGACAATTAGAACACTCAATATCTTCTTAGAGACCTCAAAAATTGCAGAGAATCTACAGAAGCACAAAAGTGGCAGCTTTGTCCGCCTCTTTACCAGAAACTATTTCATTTCCATGCAATATTTTGACATAATGCAAGGATTTCGTCACACATACACACAAACACACACACTGATTAGGAACGTTAGCATAATTATTTTACTAAAGTTCCAAGTCCAGTGCATGATGTATGCATAACCCATATACATACAAGTCGGGACATTGGATGATGAAGCATGAAAGCTATGCACATGTCCCAATATACGTATATAAACCGTAGCGGTAAATTTGCCATTTCAAATTCAGGTTGGGTGTGCATATGAAATGTGCCCCGGATACATTATTTGCCAGAGATATCTTGGGAAAGTGGTTTGCCTTAGTCCAGATCTGGACCGAAGACATTTGTTGATTGTATTGGAGAGGGCTGTTGAGATTGCCATTGAAGTAAACTTTCAATAATTCTAATAAATTGCAACGCATGTTATAGATGCAACGAGAACATGACTGGTCTGTGCTTGTGAATGTTTCACTCGATGACAAGGACACCAATGATGAGAACAGCATTCGATTTTATATATAAATTGTTATAGTAAACCAAAATCTAGGAATCTAGAATACTTGAGGAACACATTCTAGCAAAAAGCAGAAGACATATGTGGTTTGAAATTATGAGAACCAAAATACTGATAGTTTTTTTTTTCAAACATTTTTTAATCGATAATAAGTGAATAAGTGAACGAGGAATGTCGACAGATGCTTGCAGCCAAGAACGAGGCTTACAAGGCTAAGCTGCAGGTGAAGACGAGAGCTGTCGTTGAGCTCTATAGGCAGAGAAGAAGGGAAAAACACCGGCTTTTCAGAAAGAAGAAAAAAGAGCAAAAAAAGCGTGCGATCGAGGATATAGGGCGCTGCCGCTCCAGGAATGATGTTCCCAAGTCTAACCAAAGTGTAAAACGTCAAAGCCAAGGACACAAGGCTCGAACAGAATCCTGTCGAGATGAATATGGAAATATCGTTGTTGGTACACAGTCTATGCTGAGGATATGGAAGAACCAATTCTGCAGACTGTTAAACGGCGATGACGAACAACATTCTGCTGTCAGGCAGAACGAACCATTCAATATTGGCAACAACAGCAAAACTGCCAACCACCCGACCTGAGTGAGGTGAGGATAGCAATATCTAAACTCAAGCGTAATAAGGCTGCCGGACATGAAGGCATTCCTGCCAAACTTTATAAAGCCGGCGGAGATGACTTGGTAAGAAACATCCACCAACTCATAAGCCAAATCTGGTCGGAAGAAATTATGCCTCAAGAATGGAACCTCAGCATCGTTTGTCTGATCCGCAAACAAGGAGACCCTCTAAACTTCGCCAACTACAGAGGCATAAGTCTCCTCAACATCGCCTACATGATCCTATCTGCCGTAATATGTGAACGCCTGAAACCATTTACCAACAACCTGATCAGCCCTCATCAGTGTGGTTTTAGGTCAGGAAAGTCCACAACCGACAAATTTTCACACTTCGGCAGATCAAGGGAAAAACTAAAGAAGTCCAAATCGATACCCAACACCTATTTATCGATTTTAAAGCCGCATTTGAGAGGAAAATTGTTCAAAAAATCTTCGGTCCCGTTTGCGTTGACGGGCTATAGAGACAAAGACTCAACCAAGACCTATACGAACTGTACAGCGACATTCCCCTGGTCAAAAAACTCCCCATTGGAGGTTTAAGATGGCTAGGACATGTAGAACGAATGCACACCAATGCTCCGGCTCGCAGAGTCTTCGATTCCAACCAGACGTCGGACGCAGTAGAGGAAGACCTCGCCTTAAGTGGCGTGCACAAGAAAAAACCGACCTCAACAAACTTGGAGTGCGCAACTGAAGGCAGTTAGCTAAGGATCGGGATAATTGGAGAGGCATGTTGGTTGGGGCCCAGAACCACTTAATAACGCCGCTTCTAATAACACATTTAAAGGATTCTGGTGCCAATGATCACTTGACGCTTGATTTGGATTTTTAGGTTTCATAAGTAGTGTCCTCTTATACCTTGAGGATAGGATTCGAATATCATCTAGGGTGGATCATTACTATTCACGCGCGTCATGTGGCGGGGCATATATCGTCGCCTGAATTTTACCTCGCGGAAACTTTTCCATCTGAACGCAGTTTGGATTATACGTCTTCAATTCATACATGACCGAAAATTTGGTCCTGGTTTCTCCCACATTCCTACTTATTTGCCACCACTGTGCTCCTTCGAGTATGATAGAAAGGATTAAGGTCAGGTATAGCTTACATTAAGAAATTTCAGTAACTGGTTTAAAAACCACTTGTTGTCCTTATAAAGTGAAATAAAGCCGAATTTCCGATTCTGACCGACGGACAGACATGACTCAGCTATCGATTCTGAGTCGATCCATATACTTTAAGCTATATATAGCTAAATTATTTCTCTATGTTACAAAGTATGTAACAAAACTAGCATACCCGTATGGGATAGGGTATAATGACGGCGCACATTGTTTGTGAAATAAAGCCGAGTACAGCAAGAGAGGGAATTATACTTTGCACACATCTGAATGCGAGTTTACGTGAATGAAAAGTTTTGATGTGAGTGGGGGGGCCCGGACCAACCACCCCTTTCTCCATACTATTCGACTAGAGTTCCGTGCGAACTTGAGCCCAAACAGAGAGTTCATACTTTCAATGCATCAGCTTTGGGGGATGCAAAATTTCAAAATGGGTGGGGGGCATGCTGCAGCATAGATGGGTGCGAAAAATCAAAGTGAAATAATGCCGAATCGGCTTTAACAAACCACCGGCTTTAATAAACCACCGAAAATCAACTAAAAATGTAAAGAAAATCAAATTGAATACTTTTTTGTCAAAAACGTTTTTGTTAGAAGAAACTTAATTCACTTAAGATAGAAAAAACTTCGCCGAAGATTTCGGAATCTACAGGAGTAAACTTCACTCAAATCCATTTGGTATTTGCCTTTTATAACGGGTGGTTGGGCCGATGTTGAATGTGAACCACACCTAAGCGTCAAGTTTTTTGTTGCATTTCATTTGACATTTCTCAAGATCAGACTTACTCAATTTGAACCATGAAAGATACACAATCAAGCAACGCCTTAAAATTATTCGGGCTTATTATGAAAATGGGCGTTCAAATCAAAATGCATATCGTGCACTTCGTGATTTTTTCGGTCAATTTAATTGTCCAAATGTGCGTACAATCGGAAAAATCGTTTAAAAATTTGAACAAACCGGGTCTGTTGGAGAAGTGAAAACACCAAAGCATTATCGTACAGCTCGTACTGCAGAAAATATTGCTGCTGTTCGCGATAGTGTGGCTGAAGAGCTAAAGCCTCTTGACCATTTCAAGCATCGTCAATGGTCAGAATGCAAGAAACGGCAACAGTGGATGATCAATTTTCGAAGAAAATCATCTTCATTGATTGCCGAAAAACCAATGCACCCACAAAGAGTGACTTGTGGCTCGTTTGCGCGACAAATTCAACGGTCGTGTTATCTCACGTGGTGGTGACGACACCGTTTGACTTCTTTCTTAGGGGTTATTTGAAATAAAAGGTGTACGTCGATAAGCCAGCAACCATTCATGAGCTAAAGGATGAGATAATTCTGCACATTAACGGCATAGAACCTCAATTATGACTGGCGGGAAAGTAGTGTGGAACTTTAACCCTAACTAAAAGCACCACCCTTTTTGTATCTGGATTGCAACGAAGTATGCGACTTATCTAGTAATTTTTTTTATCACGAGTAATGAATGTTTGGCAGGTAATGTTCCTGTTAGAGTTCCTGCCTTTTCCGCAATTTATAGGGCTTTATAAGTAAGTAACAAAAAAACATAAAAAACGGCGTTTTATGTATCTTGAGTGCATTTTGGGACATACAAGTGATCGTTATATTGACAGACAAACCACCACCAAGTACTTACAACTGGCACAAGAGCATTCCTCCGGAAAAGTTATATATAAATGCCCCCCAACATTATCCTGACCCTTAATTTAAAACCAAAAAAAAACATATCCTACTCTTACAACATCACTTTTTTTTGTAATCATTCCATCACAATTTATACACAGCCCAGGTCTAGAGGCCCTCAACCGATATATCACTTCAATCACTCACTGTATATATGCTATACCAGTCACCACGTTATCGAAGATTAAAATCCCACCTGGGGTGTGTTTTTCGAGTAGGACATCCATTCGTTTAATTACAACCAAGCAAAGCAAAGACACAAGGGTGGTATAGGCGCGTCAGCGTCGCTCTTCCCTGTACGATTGACACACAGCAGACAACTCCTTATACCATGTGTAACATTTGCATTATTCATAAGCTCTTAAATGTTGCCGCTCAGTGTGCTAACGAAGTGTTCGCGTGGAATTCTAATTAAAATTTTCGGTTAAGGTGTGCGGTCGATGACACTTTTAAAGAGTGTTTACAGGTTAACCGAGCTTCAGAGGTGTATATGTGTTAGCCAACACATCCGAGCGCCTCTCCAAAGGTCGTGAGTCGTGGCGGTAGAAATTGATGCACCCCATGTCGCCCTCTGCGATGCCGCCTATGAAAGAATAATGGCGATGACACATTTCATGGCTATCAAGGGAGGGAAGATAATCTGAAATGAATTAATAGCCATCGAGTGTCAAGGCTGGTGGAATAAAACAAATAAAAAAAAAACTTTAATTACAGCCGTGTTAATTAAGTAAGCACCAAAGTTCATATCTTTAATGGACGGTAAATGACGTGATGGTCCTTTGCTGGTGACAGAGAGGTGGGGTGGGGGATTCAAAAGATTTTGGTTTAGTAAGTGGAACCGGTTTTTGTTTTTCCAGTTGAGGTTTTTCGAGAAAAGAGCTTCTTGACACGCCGTCAATCGGTCTGTGAAAGTCCATCACAATCACATCCAATAGAATGTGTTCCTTTATTTTTAACTTTTTTGTTGTTAAGGCAGGATCAAAGGGGTGCAACATTTTAACATCTCTGCACTTGTAGGGCTGAACCATAATTATTTGTACAATTTTCCCGCATTTAAGGGGTTAGGAACACCCATTAGGGAGTGATGGTGATGATGTAGTGGAGACTATGTCCATGCGTGGTTTCCGAACTTCGACCACTGTTTTGATGTTTTCTTATTATGCACACTGTTTTGATATTTTCGTTATTCTCGAAGAATTTTCAAGTTGGTGTATACTTCTAGGCGAGTAAACTACCTAACCGAAAAATGATAGCTAAACCCCGAATTAATCGAAGAAGTCTAATAGTTCAAGCCCCAAACTGTATTACAATGATTTATAAGAATAAAAAGCAAGAACTTAACGCCTTAGAATCTCCCCAATCTGACTGCAGATGTTGACTAACCCTTAAATTCAAAGGTTTAAGGTTCACTTTGAGTGAACATATTTCTCCTATGAATGATTTCACTTGTTGGTGAGACCCTACTGTGACAGTTTAGTATTTACCTTTGCTAAGTGCCTTGAAATTTAAAGGCTGATGAAGTCTGAATATTTTTTTACACAACGCCGGTGAAACGATCTTAATTTCTGAAGATACAAACTCATTTGACATTTTTCGGTGAAATCAGCAGGTAAGACATTTACTGAAATTGAGTTACCAGTGGCGTGGCGTTCATATAAGCTGATTCCCAACGGATTACCTATTCACTGAAGGACGAATGTATGAAGGTTTTATTTAAATTCTGCGAGTAATTTTTTAGTATTCCCGCACTCAAATGATTATAACTACCCTTTCTAGGTTTTAGAACAAGGCTGGTGTTAAGGAAATTGGATGTAAGAAGAAAGGAGGCACGTTTTCAATGACTGCAAGTTATAATGGAAAGGAAAAATGGAGTTTGATAGAACTGTTCTTCGGTTTTTGTAAGAATCCCCGCTTCGTCCGATGAATGAGCAATGCATTTGTGCCTTGGCTGTTAAAATATCGATGAAACAAGGTCAGGCAGGAATAACTAAACTAAAGAGTTCGCTATTCCTAATGTCTCCTATAAGTTTTTTCGCAGTTGTTTCGAGATGTACACCCATATCGAGGTATCCAGTCGCTACAACAAATTTTAATTATTTGTTCGATATCGGAGAATTTTGTACCGAGGTATCCGTTCGGATTTGCATTTCGTGTAGATCTTCCGACGAAATGCATCGCACATGATCGCGCGACGGTCGGTTTGACAGCTACGCGTTAAATTTATTGTACCGAGGTATCCGTTCGGATTTGCATTTCGAGGAGATCTTCCGAAGAAATTCATCGCACATGATCGCGCGACGGTCGGTTTGACTGCTACGCGTTAAATTTCTTGGGAAGTTCTCCGACAAAAAATTGTTGCGGAATTCTTACGAAAATGGAAACCATTCCAAAATTGTGAGTCAATAAACAAAATTTTTTTCACTAATTTTTCACATTTTTAAAAATACACTGCTTTACAGATTGTAAAATGTGCGCGAATTTACGTTTTTTTTCTTTCGTTCCGCAATGAATTTTCGAAACGAAAGTCGGTTACGATCGGAACTAATTTTACTATCGAAGTGTAAAATTAGTTCCGATCGTAACCGACTTTCGTTTCGAAAATTCTTTCAACGGATACCTCGATAGGGCTGGTAATGTTGGTTTGGGTGCACAAGACCAGAGACCAGAAGGTGGTCGTTGAACTCAAGTTTTGGGCGTAAGAACACTCTGTACATTGTGTCCAGATCAGAAGGACTGAACATCGACTAACGAACTAATGACTGATTAATGAAACCTAAATATGCGTTACTAACACATACATACCGTATATGGAAGGCTTTTCGGTTTCTTGGACTTAAGTGTCATTCATGGCTGATAATGGATGTAGATTATGTTTTGGCCTAGCAGGCAGAAGCAACATTGTCTTTCAGAATCATTGAATTCTATTCTGCTGGATTTACCCCATTTGATAATGCTCTCAAGATCGGATTTTAATGGGCTTAATAAATTTTGACAATTAAAGTCTACGTTTAAAGATAAGGGACGCGGACCTGAAAACGAATATGAAAAAATCAGAGTACTGTCATCAGCGAAGAAATTAATTGGGTTGGAGAAGAAAGAGAATAGGAGACATAACTGACCCTTGAGGGACACCAGTATTTATTTAATACGTTGCAGACTTCAAACCTTCCAAAACAACATGAATTCAAAATTCTGAAAGATAATTTCTTGTCCGTGGAAGAAGTTTTTCATCGATTCCAAGTGCAGGCATTTTCGACAGGAGGACAGCACAATATTTATCACGTTCTGAAAAGCTGAGTTACTTCGACCAGATTCGGTAGCAGCATGGATTAAAGGTAGCCTGATCTAAGGCACAGCCCAAGAATGTGTTGTTTAATCTCATTTACAGACGTAAGCAGTCATATATGACTTACTTCGAAAGAAAGAGTATTAAGGGTGTGGTGGGTGTAGCGTAAACAGACGGTGTACTGCCTCTGAATTAAACGACATAATCACGGGACACTGGGTTTTCCCTCTCATCATTTCTGCAGAACCTGCAGCGATGAGGAAAGCAAAAAAATAATAGAACACATTCCTCCATGAGTCACATTCTCTTGTCAATCAGAAAGTCAGCCAATTTGGATACTTCTTCAGTGGTCTTAGCGATCTGAACTTCAGCACTATGGCCGGAATAATAAGATTTTTTATAATATCAAAATGGTTTAAGGAATAGCCAATGAAAAATAGCCATACAAGTTCTAGCGTTATCACAAAAATAAACTTTTTATTCTCTAAGTGAAACTTTTTTGAAGAACATTTCCAAGCACACCAGCAAGGAATCCAATCTAGTGGGAGCCTTTCAAATTGTATGCAAACCCCCTTTTCGACCAATAAAACTGGATAGCAAAATGTTTTTCAAAAAGAGCTTGACCAAAAACATATTTTGAACGAGCATGATACAAATCCTCCGAGCCTTTTAGCTACCTTTTACACCCTAAGTGCATATTTCTTAGAGAACCTTTCTAAACGCACTAGCAAACAATCCAACCTAGTTCCATCAGGAATAATAAAGTCCAAATTTTATGAAAAGCTCCTCTTTGACCAATAAAACTGCAAAACAAAATATTTTCCATGCTTAACCAAAGAACTGTTTCCAACAAGCATGATGCAAATCCTCCAAGCCTTTGCGCTACTCATCACATAATTTTGAAACACTTTTCCCGTCCTCATTAGATGTTATTATCGCCCATGTCACTGAAGAAAACAAAAAAAATCCCAAAACTAAATTCTTTCCTTGTCTGTTTCAACTTTTTCGTCACCCGCAATCTTTTTCAAACCCAAGACAATAAAAAAATCGCATACTCTCTCAAAAAACCAAACTTTGAAACTTTTTTATAACTCCTCGTCATATAGTGTTCCATGGCTCGCTCAGCTAGTTCCTGTGCATTGACAAAATACGCCGTGATGCAGTGGCATCTCTCCTCAATCCAGCTCAACCCACACTTTCGGATAAAGTTTGTCGGAAATGTTGTTCTTTTCATGCTCATATAGGTGCAGGTTGAAGGCTAAGGCTCGCTCACCCTCTTTGATGTCGTAAATCACTGCAATTAAATTTTGGAATGAAGCAATTGTTTCCTGGTTAGAGAACTGGATGGCATCGTGCAATGTCGAGAAAAGTTCTCTGCGGAGTTGGAAGTCAAACAACTGAGCAGTGACGAGAATAAATGTTTTAAAGGAGTCAAGACTCTAGTCGTATTGGTTTTTTTTTTTACGGAAAACTTTTAATTATATATTTATGACATTTAGCTGTAAGTGGGTAAGAGAGTTTTTTTTTGTTAAATATTGGTTTCAGTTTCACATGTATTTCAATTTTGGTTAAAGTTTGTCTCAACGGAGTAATCCCTTTTTCTAAATGACATGACACTTTGAACTCCTGACTTTCCTTCAAAAATAAGCTAAACGACTAAGTATCTAAAATGCATAGATACAGGAGAAAAAAAAAACTTCCCCCCACATCTTTTGAAAGTTAGAAAAAGTAAAAATAACAGAGAATAAAATTTATTTGCTGACGGAAAATAAAATAATAAGGAAAGGACGATTATCATATAAAATCTTCGAGAATAATTTGCAGCAAAAAAAAGGAAAAAATACCAAACACGATGCTGAGCTAGGGCAAAAAAGGACTCTAAGCTTCTTTCATCGCATTCAAGTACTTGCGCCTGTAAAATGCAAAATTAAACCATAAATTATAACTGGAATTAGATGGTCCCTTGGGACCTAAGCGAATGGAAGAAGATATTTTTTTTTCTAATTTTTTTTTTCTTAGAAATGTGTAGTCGGATACTTTGGTTTTTTTTGTACGCCCTCATCCAGAGGGTGGTGGTGGTGGTAGTCTTATGCCATTGAGTACGTAAGTGTGGAATTAATTTTTCAGTTTCTCCCTTAGTCAGTGTTTTATTTGATTTGGGAGGAGAGTAAGGTTGTGCTCGAAGCGGGGATTTATTTTTTTTTTATTATTATCGTTGTGTAAATTTTATATTTCATTGGAGTTTGATTATATAATGAAAAGGATGTAATCATGTATCCATGGGTAACATATTATTAAATCGCAGAGGTGAATTGTTAAATTCCAAAAGTGATACCAATCTTACTTAGAGTTGAAAATATGGAATTGAACACATAAAAATAAAAGGTTCTAACGTGTTTTGGACAGACCTTTAAAGATAATTCAAAAAGAATTGTGATGTTCACAATGCTTTGACAAAAGATTTTCATGAAATATTGACTTTGGTGGGAATTCTGTTGTAGAACGTGGGTAAAAACTAAGGCGCATTAACTTGACTTTATTTAAAGGCCTTGTCAGAATGACTGTCGCGAAATATCCGGCCTGTTGGTCTTAGGTCAATGCATTCACTTGGCTCTACATGTTTGGGAGGTTTTTTTTAAGGTTAAGGTTACACTTACGAAAAAAAGGTTATGAAGCAACCAAGAGCCTTACAAAAAACAGCTTTTACTTTTGACCAATTGTAACAAAAAGTACAACGACCATCATATCTGGACCTGAAATGCCCGAAGACTTTACGGGTGCAACCAAACAAAAGTGCGAAAGACCTAATCTTTTACAATAAAGACATTACTGCCATTTAGGAAATACGATAGGATGAGACAAGAAGTAGAAGGCTGAATCAGCTATCATTTAGATTTGTAATAAGTGACAGATATACAGCCCCAAGGAGGAAAATGATAAAAAAGCTAAAGATTGCTTTTACAAGCTCCTTGACAAATCCTATGAGCGACTACCGAAGTACGAAGTATATTTTAACGCAAAGGTAGAAACTAGAAAGATAAGACATGTTTAGCGTAATTGTCGGAAAACGCAGCCTACACAACACACGTCTGACAACGGACTTGGACTAATTGAAATCGCTACGGAACGAGCCCCTACTACAGCCAGCAAACGGTTTCTCCACCTCGATATCCATATGGGGCCATGGCGGTCTCCAGATCAACGAACGGTCAACCCAATTGATCATATTGCGATAGACAAGAAACACGCATCCAGTACTTTGGATGTACATTCCGAGGGGCTTACATCCACTCAAACCACTACCTTGTTGTAGCCAAGGTAAGAATGCGGATATCCACAAGAAACCAGAAATACTGTAAAAAGGAGTTGTCATGGCCTTCGCGCAGTTCGTATCCCTTAACCATAAGGGATACTCCATACCACCAGCATCAAATGTCGAAGAACAGTGGCAACGATGCCAACAAGTCATTAAATCAGCCGCAACTTATGTTAAGTTTCTCGCGCCCACCAGCAAGAAACCCCTGGTTGGATGAGAAATGCCGACAGATGCTCGCAGCGAAGAAGAAAGCCAACAAGGCAAAGCTGCGGGTTTAGATGAGAGCTGCCATTTAGTTCTATCGGCAAAGGAGGTAGGAACACCGGCTTTTCAGAAAGAAGAAAAAATGCGAGTAAACCACGGGATCGAGGATATAGAAAGGTGGCACTCTAGGAACGATGTTCGTAAGTGTTTCCAAAGTGTAAAACGTCAAAACCAATGATACAAGGCTCGAATAGAATCCTATCGACATGAACAAAGTTGAGACGCAGTCGATGCTGAGGATATGAAAGATTCACTTTTGCAGACTGTAAAACGGAGATGACGACCAATATTTCGCTATCAGGCAGAACGAACCATTCAATATTGGTGACGACAGCGTAAACTACCAACCACCCGACCTAAGTGAAGTTAGCTTAGCAATATCTTAACTCGAGCTTAACGATCTAAATGGCAAGATAAATGCTCCGAGAATAGCCGAAACTGACTGCTAAACATGGCGGTTTTAAGAAAGCTGGACAACTGCTTCCGCAAAAGCTGCGTGGACGAGGAGGAGTGTATTCCTCCCAATATCTGTTGTTGTACAGCACTCTTCAAAAAAGAATACTCCATCGAGAGACTACAATCTAGTTGACCTAGCTAATATTAACTTTAAAAGAAAAAAGAGCAAGAAAAGTTCGCGATCAAGGATGTAGAGAGATCCACTCCAGGAACGATATTCACAAATTTTACCAAAGTGTAAAACGTCAAAGCCAGGGAAACAAGGCTCGAACAGAATCTTGTCGAGATGAACAAGGTTGAGATACAGTCAATGCTGAGGATATAAAAGAATCAATTCTGCAGACAGTAAAACGGCGATGACGACCAACATTTCGCTGTTAGGCAGAAAGAAACATTGAATATTGGCAACGATAGCGAAAGCTATCAACCACCCGACCTAAAGGAAGTTAAGATAGCAATTACTAAGCTCAAGCTTAGACGCGAGATAGTAAAACCACCATCCACGCGATCTAAATGCTTCGAGAAGAGCCGAAAGTGACTGCCAAACATGCCGATCTTTATAAAGCTGGGCAACATCTTCTTCAAAAAATGGCTGGACAAGGAGAAGTGTGTCCTTACCTTCTCTATCGTTGTCCACCACTCTCCAAAAGAGAGTACTCCACCGAGGAGACTACAATCTTGGTGACCTGGCTAATATTAATTTCAGAAACCTCCTCTGCATCATAGTTAAATCGGCAAACAAGCTTTTAGGAATATTCGAAAAATCCATGTACTACCACATCGCGTGCAGCCACTATAACCTAACCTAACCGAAAGCTGTCAAATTCGGTCAAGAAAATGGAACAACCCATAGGGCCACAAATAAGGTGATCCTGTCTTCTGTAATATATGATTACAGTCATGAAAATCCTTCACCAGCAGGATTTGCTTAAGAAAATCGTGTACACATTCCTCAATACGATTCCGAAAAATGGATGCCATTCGGATACAGTTGCACGAATATAGCTGCCTTTCCGTCCATGCCGTTCATGGGGTACAGAAAGTCATGGGTCCATAGGGTACAAAATAAGCCTTTAACCATCGGTTTCCTCAGCAGCCTACTCGTTATGAGTAAAACTTTTTTTGGAATCGCATTATCTTCTTATACCGATGGAAATGAAATTTACACTTAAACAAACTTCTACCACTTCGTAAAAAATTGTTCCTAGAATTAATCAAATATACATACAGTAGAATTTGAAAACAAAGTAATTCGCAAATCAACCCTACCCAGCTCATTAAAGCAAGGTACCTGGCCTGTAAACCGAAACAATAACTTGAAATACAATTTTTCAAACCCATCTACGTTCTCCATCCAAAAACCCCAACTTCGCTTCACAAACAAAAAAGAAACATAAATTCCTTTTAAAATGAAAATTCCCTTTTCGGCAGGACCTATACCCTGCGGATGTTGAAGGTTGTCACTCTCCAACCACGAAATCATAACTCACTTAGTCGAAATCCATCAGTTTCTGACAACCTACCCGATCCCAACGGAAACGAATTTAATTTCAAACAATCATTTTTGACTAGAGTCCGGTCCGGTCAGATTAACACGCAAAAGAAAAAACCAAACAAGGGCCAGCAATTGACTAACATTCTCCATCGAGAGTCTTTCCCTCATCTCTGTTCCAAGACCAAAAAACAGAGAAAAACCAGGAATACATTTCCCAAAACCACGTTCCTTATAGGTGAATGGAGAACTAAATAAATCACTTTTCCCATCGCAAAAAAACAATTCCTGAGAATGGGTGGTGGCAGCACGTTGACACCAAAGGGAAAACATGTCAAGCCAGAGCTACACTCTCTTCCGATGCGGTCGCGTTCCATTCAAATTGCTTCCATTTGTATCCTGTGACATTTTTGTGGGTAATTTTCGGCATATCAAAAAAAAAATATAAAAACCTGGGCTCTCCTTTCTACGTCTCGGTTTTTTTATTTATCGCTTCGTAGAAGAACAACAGCACCTACAAGGGTTCTAAATTGCCTCACCCAAAAAAAAAAAAAATACCCTGAAAAAGAAACCTGCGGAGATTAGTTGACAAGGATAAAAGACAACTTTTCTTGGCGTCGTTTCAATTGTGATTAACAACTTTGTGAATAATTTCAACAAAAATCTCACCCCACAGAATGGATAAAAGATGGCAACAAACTTGTCTGTGAGAAAACAGAGGACAACGACGCCTACATCCACCTGTGTGGAAGGAGCGAAGCGATTAACTTTTCCCAGACAAAACAAAAATTAAAACCTAGATGGAGCTAGCGAACAATCAACAAACTAAAAATGTCGACAAAAAAATAAAATTTAAGAGCTTCGCCTAAGTGTAATCCTTTCAGAAGAGCAGGCCGGCCGTCGTCGTCGTCAGTACCTTGGTCCTGGTAAATTTAATTGTATTTAGCTATTTCTGCAAACCCTCCCAAAGTATAAGCCCTCTTAACTAGTGGCCATAAGCACTTTTAGTTTGCAAAACAACGTTTGCGGGTTCCCATACAAGGATATGCGGTTGAACATGGAGTGGCCTGATGTTGATGGGCAAAAGGTCGGACGCTTGAATATCTGCTCAAGTGCCCAGCTACTCCGGGTGTGGGGGGTACGATTATGAGTATGGCTGCTATTTTTGTATAATGCGCTCATTATATTAAAAAAAAAAAAAAAGTTAAAGGGCTACCGCCACATACGCTGATGACTGCAGGTTAGCATGGTCGGTCGTCAAGTATATACAGGGTTATGGGGTATTGTGTGCTCTATTTGCCTTTTGATGGCACGCCGGCAAATGGCTAATTGGAAACGTTAAGGTTCTTTTTTATTTTGCATGTTGATGGCTTTTTTTCCACTGTCCATACACATCCGTTGTGGCAACGGGGAGATTAATGGAGTCAAAGGGCTTGCATACACAGGCCGGGATTATATTTAACCATATCACAGATATTTAGCTGGATGCTTTGTAAGCTTTGAATCATTATGGTGCGCATAATATCAAGCTGCTAAAAAGTGCATTTTATTAAATTTAAGGAATGATTAGAGGGTGTTCTTGTGTGGCTGAGGAGATGAATTTGTACTTTTGATGAAAGCTCTAAAAAATAACTGAGCAACTGAAGTGATTAGCTTTGAGGATTTTTAGGTTTCATAAAGTTTTAACATCGTCTGCGATTTGTAAAGTTTTTTTTTTCACTTTTTGGGGTTCGATTTTAAGGCTTTGCAGTGTTAAAGATATAAGCATGTATTCGGGTAGCGGTTAAAAGGGAATATTTAGGCATTCGTATTAAAGCAGTATTTGAGGGACACAATTTACAGAACCATGTCTAGTATTGTTATACCGCTTATATCCATCTTTCTGTGCAGGATAATGATTGCAAATTCTCGATAATTCAAGGTCGACGAAGACCTCATTGGAACTAGCGATACCAAACAAGATTTAGACAAGGTTAGGAATGTCCAAAATGTCTTCGTTAATACTAGGTTTGCAGTCTTTCATAAATCTTAGGAAGTCCTAACATATACGCCGATGGTATGGGCATCATTGCTCTTCGAGATGTCACCGTCGCGTATGAGAGTATATAGACCAAGATAAAATAAATGCTGTCAATAAATTACAAAATAGTGTCAACACTTGCTCAGAGGTAGTAACAGAGATAATTTTTCTAGGTATGGAACGTTCCTCCCTCTACAACAAAAACCGTATCCAACAAATCATGTTTTAATAAGAAATACGAGAAAGTTGTAGCAACGAAAAGAAAGCGTTTAAGCAGATCCAACTGAAGAGAAAAGATTTAGTTGCCATCAACCAGTGAAACATAGCTAAGCAAACAATAAAACCCACAAGGCATGCCTTCAACTAAAAAGTACCAATGACAAACATGCATGCCCCGAAGCTCAAGGACATTTTGCTCAATGGCAAAAGTAGTCAAAAATAATTTTACAGACTCGTCATTCCCTTTAAAAATCAGAACTGATGGATCACTAGCTACAACGCAAAAAGCCTCACAATTCATTCAACTAAACAAATTAACTCTCCCCAAAACTAAGACTTCAGTGGCGCAAGTGGTAGGCACTTGGCTCACAAGGCACGGGGTAACAAGTTCAATCCCCGGTTAGGGAATAATATTGTTTCAAATAATCATACAGAGAACAGAGAACTGAACGTTCAATTAGCGTCACTATTAACAGGAATCTGATGAGGACACGTGGTAATGTCCGAAAAAGCTATACAAGTTGTTGTTGTAATTTCGATCATTCAAAACTCCTACTTATTCGGTGGAAAAAATTCAATATAAACTCGGAACAAACGGTGCCACCAACTATAGAGCACGTACCCTCAAAAAATAAGACACATTCTCAACAATTTGGGTTATAAATAAGCAACTGGACCTTCCATCTTATGTACTTAAAAATTGCGCACCCATATTTGCATCCATTCCCTGCAGAATTCTTAATGCCAGAATTTTTAATGCGTCGAAAAATCGCTCAAATCCAACGTATTCCTAAAAAAAAAAGACAACGTCTATAAAACTATGCGGCTAGATGGAAAACTTTCTTAAAAGCAGATTATTGCAAGAAGTTGTGAATGGCGTTTCCTCAGACACGATTCTCTATCGTTGGGGTACCTCAAGGATCCATTTTTTCATCCACTTTATTTCTGCTGCATAGAACAAATAATAATCAGTTTTCGTATGGTAGTGGGTGAGTTAGGTGTAACAACGATCCTAACTCTTAAAGGGGAAATGTTGGGAATTTTTTTATCAATTGAGTGATCGAAATTACAACAACAACACGTACAGACAACACTATTTTTGTAAGAATTAGAGCTATTTCGAACATTACCAAGTATCCTCATCAGATTTATTCTAATAGTTTTGGGGATGATAGTACTTTGACAGCGACTGACTTAAAGGAAATGTCTGTTACCGCTATTGCTGCACACCTGCAGAGATACGAACAGATCCGCTCTATAAATGAAGACCTATACAAGAATATACAATGGGGAAAGGAAACTCTTGTTTAATTCAATTCAAACCAAACGCAGTATACTACATTTAAAAGAAAGAACAAGTCCACCGTTCCGCAAATGGAAGTGGAGAATACAGTCCACAAATCTATTCATCTGCAAGGCATCACAAATGAGGATGTATCATGGTAAGAACATGTAACCTCTGTTGTCAAATCAGTAACGTCCAAACTAAGTTACTTTTTCAAGAACTAAAAAATAAATTTTCCAACTTTTCCGTTCTCATTTTAAATTTCAGCCAAGAAACATACACTGAAATGATTGGACTCTATCCAAAGTCGCACAATCCTCCTTTTAGACCTTAAAGCTGCAACCTTTGACACAGCGAGGATTTATAGGAGATCTATGTCTTTATTACAGATATACAGGTCTATCGAGGTATTTTTTTCGGCAAAATATTTTCTCCGAATTGTTCGATTATCATTTCGAAAAGATCTTTGGAAGAGATTTGATCGCGCAGCGGCATCATGTCAACAATTTTTGCCAGCCACGAGTTGTAGTCCTTCCAAAGTTCGCCGACGAAGAATTGTTGCGGAATCCATCGAACGCGGTTGTAAGCTTCATTGACTTTTTTTTCCGCAACGTATACCTCGAAAGTAAATTTAGTTCCGATTGGAACTGACTTTCGTTTTGGAACTTCTTTGGAACGGATTTCTTGATAGAGCTGATTAGAACGGCACATATTTGGAGGAGCTCAGAAAAATCCCCACTGGACTCGTGTAACGACCGTGAAAATATGCAGTTTCAGCTCACAGACACACTATCCATTTAAGAACTAAATAAACAGCGCAATTCCAAAGATCATTTTGTTACAGAACAAGATAACAATGGAGCGAACTTACAGAAAACGAGTTTCCACCTACAAAGAATCTACATCCAAGTGCAGAGTCAATAAACATATGTAGGCACCACAACAGGCCGCTCATGGAGCCTTAAAGTTCGCCTCGCTGGAGAAAAGTTTTTAAAAAAAAATGTCACGCAGTAGAAGTGAAACTGTTTTATGGTCAAATTGTAAAAAATGAGATGGATACACTATGGCTGTGGTAAGCAGAGAGCAAGAGAGAGAAAAAGTGTTTGATATCTTTTTCGTTACACTTTTTCGTTTCATAAAGTTTAATTCACACCGTCCCATAAGAAGTTTCACTTTCAAAAGTAACACAAAACCACGACGAATTAACAAACGACACGATTTCCCCTGCAAATCGCTCTTTCAAAAGAATAAGAAGAATAGCATGCATTCAAAAATACTACAAAAGTGATAATATCTTCGAGTTTATTACATTTTTCTATGGATTCCGTCGACTACTATTGCCCAAACGCCCAACAAATTGACATTTCAAAAATAAACCTTGCACGACTATCTACGTTTCCCATTTTGCAAGAGGTAAAACCCATCCAAACTAATCCCAGGACCTACTGGTATTTGATTTAAAAAATCAAAAGGAAACATTTCTGTGAATAAAGTCCTTAAACTCTTTCTTTGTGTCGGAAGCCCCC
This sequence comes from Rhingia rostrata, assembly GCA_949824845.1. Lineage (NCBI taxonomy): Eukaryota > Metazoa > Arthropoda > Insecta > Diptera > Syrphidae > Rhingia > Rhingia rostrata. Next base: position 95,858,204 of record OX463757.1, read on the forward strand.
AAGTGGTACTGGCATAGTTATATCCTAAGTCACAAAAAAAAATCCCCTCATCATCTTCTCCACACTCATGCATGATCCCAAGCTACTGCTTAAGTATTTTACTAAATTGACAGCAATTTGGTTGGGTACTCCCAAGAGGATGAAGTATTTTCACGAACTACCCAAACGGTAAAGGAAATCGGGTTGATTATGAAGAAATGTCGTCTTGAAGACATTGCCCTTGTTGTCAAGAGATGCTGTATCCGTCGTCGTCGTCGTCGTCAGCAACCCCTTAAGTGTGTTGTAATAAAAAGCGATGTGTGTGCTCAGCAATGAGGGGGCGGAATTGAAGGGTAAATTTCAAAATTAGGTGGTGTATACATATGCTGCGCTATGACGCTTCTGATGACTATATAAAAATAGGGTGAATGCCTCCCAACAACCAAACAAGACCGACAAAACATGGCAAAAAGTATGGGAGCAGAAAAAAAGAGTACCTACACCAATTATATTCTTAAAGGGCACATAATCGTTTATTGTGGTAATAAAGCAATTAAAAGTCGGTTAAGCCAAATGTGAATCCTTGCTGACTTTACACAGCGTACTCGCCATTCATTAAAACAAATCGATTTCTAATTAACATTGACCGCACATTATTTGGAATACAAGCCCGTCCCGCTAATCTGTCGACAACAGAAATTACTACCAAACTACTTCCTGAATGATTTGTCGATGTAAATTTCGAATGAAAAATGTAGTAATTCTGTTCGCCCTTTTGGTCCATTCGGTTTGTGGCGACGGGATGCAACGACTGGGTTACTTGTATGGACAACCGCGATTTGTGACCAACAAACTGACGGATGTAAGTCCAACATTGAGTTCACCATCAATTTACGCAATTTCCTCTTGGTGATTTCATTGGACACACGTCGCATTAATATTGGTTTCAAATTAATTTCCAAAACGTGATTTAGATTCCTAATTATATGCGAGCAGGTAGTGGTCGTTGTTTTTTTGTTTTTTTTCAGTTGTATTATTGCAGGTTTGTTAGATACACATGATGCGGTCCAAGCAAATCGTATTAACCAGAGTAAATTTGTGAATTTATATGAAAAGCTATTTTCTTTTACAATGGGTGGGAAACAAAATTTAACTATCATACCCTTTCTGATGGTTTCACCATTTCTGTGGTCAGCGGTGCACATGCAGTTACAGATAACCAGTTCACATCAAGCTGAAAAAAAAATTAAAAAAAACTAATTAATATTTAATAGATTTATTAAAATAAAATAAAAATTTGATTAAAAATTATCAAATTACATTTCAAAATTAGTACAAATCACAATGCCTAATCAGCACTTAGTGTCTAAGCTTTATTAGCATTGCTGTAACCTCAATTATGGGAAAATAATATAAAATTTTATTTTATGTATTTATAATAATGTTCAAAAATTAATTATTAGCGAAGAATTTCATGAATGTCAATTTATCATTGCATATTATCAGGCGCATAGTTGCATTACAAAAATGCTTATTTCCATCTTTTTGCCTTAATTACATTTTTTATAATTAATAAAAAATTGATCCTTACGTAGTAGGTAACAAATTCATGATATGGAAATAAAAACATCCATATCCTTACACCGCGTCTCCACGAGCAATATTTGATAGCTTACTATCTGTGAAATAATGATAATGATAATGATGCTATGAAGTAGGGTGGGCATTTCCATTGCTTACTATCTCAAACAATCTTACAACCTCAAGCAGAAATGACAGCCCATAGCATACTATCCATAGAAAGCAATTGAGTGAGCACTACCATAGCAAGAAATTTTTCATAGAATACTATTTGAGGTCTCCACAAGCAATTTTCATAGAATGACACATTGCATGCTATGAAATATTGCTCGTTGAGACCCCGGGTTATTGCCCATAAATCGGCTTTAGTTAAAAAAAATTACCAAAATTACAAAATTACCAAAATTGTCCAATACAATTGTTCCTATAATGTAAGGGAAGAATATAAAAATCTTGGTATTGCAACTTGGTTTTGCCTTGAATTATATTTACACAATGAAGCTCCTTGGACTAGACACAATACTAGTCAACGACTTAATAAAACAAATGGCGATACTCTGGAACTCAGGGCGTTTGGACGTGAAGACAAAAGCAAAAAAGATACTTTTCCATCAAACGGAACAAGGATAGAACTAAATCGGTATAACCCTTGTGGCAAAGGTAAATACAAGGTGGCGCAAAAGTAATGCTCCAGAACGCGGAGTATTGGTGACTATTTATTTGAGCAATAATCGGTCGGTGACTTTGGCACAACGTGAATTTCGTCGCAGATTTCCTAGCCGTCCAACGACTACTTGTGAAAAACTGCGACGTTTAGCTGCTCGCCTCGAAGAGACTGGCAAAACACGAGATGCTGCCAGGCGTGGCAGACCCCGGAGTAGCCGTTCTGCAGAGAATATTGCTGCTGTAGCCGAAGATGTCATGGAAGCGCCGTCGACATCGACCAGACGACGTGCCACACAAATGGGTATCAGTCGACGGTATTTACAGCGAATTTTGGTACAAGATTTGAAGATGTTTCCGTACAAAGTCCAGACGGTGCATCAGCTGTTAGCTGCTGACCGCCAATCGCGTCTAACATACGCTCAAGCCATCCTTAATCACCACCAAGAGGAAGATGATTTTTCATTAAAAATAATCATGAGTCCATTCCATCTTAGCGGGTACGTAAATAAGTAAAATTTACGCTTCTGGGGCACTGAAAATCCGCGTGTAACCCACGAAGAGCCATTACACCCGCTCAAAGTCACTGTATGGTGTGCTGTTTTCGCTGGAGGAGTCATCGGACCTTTTTTCTTCGAAGACGTCGCGGGCCAAACGGTTACTGTGAATGGTGAGCGCTACAGAGCAATGATCAACAAGTTCTTTTTGCCGCAACTTGATGACTTGGGAATGGAAAACATGTGGTTCCAACAGGACGGTGCAACGGAACACACTGCACGTGCCACAACCGATATGCTGAAGGATGCATTTCCCGGGCGCCTAATCTCCCGCTTTGGCGATTTGCACTGGCCAGCAAGATCGCCTGATTTGACCGCTCCAGACTTCTTTTTGTGGGGCTTTTTGAAGTCGCGGGTTTATGTCAACAAGCCTCAGACTCTTGCAGCTCTTAAAGACAATATCCGTCAAGAATGTGAGGACCTATCGCCGGAAGTTTTGGCCAAAGTGATGGAAAATGCCATAAAAAGGGCTCAAATAACAATCAACTGTTCTCGACTTGATGTAAAAAAAATTAAAAGACCAAACAAAAATAATCCACAAAAAGAATCAAAGTTTTTCTTTTTTTTAAATTACAGCCAAAAAACATCGGAAGGTTATTTTTGCTCCACCTTGTACTTGCCGGCATCTTGTCATCGGAATTAGGGGCGTTTGGAGGTAAAGACATAAGCTGAAAAGATGTTTTACAATGTCGCAAGGTGAGTGCTAAATCGATATCATTGTGACAAAGCTGTTTTCAATTTAAAAGTCAAGTAATCGTTTGACGCCACAGAAGCCTTTGATAGAAGGTAAGAAAATATTCCGACCTATCGAGGTATCCAATCGGAACGAAATTTGTGCTGATTTCTTTGAAATCGGATCAATCTCTACCAAGGTCTCCTTTTCGAATACCATTTGAAACAGATCTTCCAAAGAAATTTATCGCACATGATCGGGCGGCGCCACAATGAGTTAAGTCAACAATTTTTGACAGCTGGACAGCTGTAGAAGTTGTCCGACGAAGAATTGTTGTGGAAATCATGGAATACTATATTAGTTTCATTTATATTGTTACGTAACGGGCAATTCGTTTGGAAAAAAAAACTTCGAACAGATCGAAGAATTTTCTACAAAATTATCCATTAAGGTTATCATTTCGAATAGATCTTCAGCTGAAATGTATTGCACATGATCAGGCAGCGGCGTAATGCGGTTATTCAACGGGTACCCCGAAAGCAAACTGAGTTCCGATTTCAACTGACTGTCGTTTCTAGAATTATTCCCAACGGATACCTTCATATGGCTATCGAGCCAGATTGACAGAGGCGTCCATATTTGAACGTCCATCAGAAAACCTAACCTTCACTAGAGTAAATTGCTGATTTCTGTTGAGCTGGTGTACTTATTGACGGTGATCTGGCATTGTTCCTTGGTTCACCTGGCAACTGATTCGTAAATATGTTTTATTTGCCATTCTTTACCACATCAACCTGATAACAATATAACTATGCGATATGAACACCTAATGTTATCATGTTCTCAATAAGTCCTGAAGGGACTTTCTCCGGCGAAGTAAGTAGGGCTATAAATATTTTTCAGTTCTAAGGCAGTAGTCTATATCAACGTTTTAATTTCAAGCATTTAAATTATTATTCATGGAACAATAAAACCACAGAGGAAGGGTACTATTTATGGACCGTTTCTGAAAAAAACGGAATTAATAGTTTCTTACAGCTAAATTATTATGTTATGGGTACTACCAAACTAATAGTGTTTTCCATTGAAGGGGATTTCGAATACAATCATCCTGACTTTTCTCCGAAGGAAAGTTGCCTGTAGCTCTTCCGATTAAGTTGAAGTTGATGTTAGTTAAAAAAAAATCGATTTAAGAGTTAACCCGAATTCAATCTAGATTAAGTTAACCTTGGCTTGACCCAGTACTGCTTTAAACTCATCCTAATTTCAGGGCTAAACTTGAGTTCAGACATAAGTAAGCTTTGAGATAACCCAACAACTTTGGTGAGTTGAATCTAAATTAAATGATCTCAGCACTGAAAAATCGTTCCTCAAATAATGATTTTATATTCATGATGACTTTCGAACTTTGACAGCTGGTAGCGTCCATACTGTTGAAGCTGTCGAGTTAGCTGTCATTTGATCTGCCTGTTTTTTCAAATCACCATAGAAGGACAAAGCGTTCAACAAAATGATAAAATTGTTTTATCAAAATGGATATTCGGTTCGGGCAACGTTCCTCCCCCATTTTACGGTCGCCATGATCGTACTACATAAGGAACGAGGATCTAGACAGAGACCTGGGTATACACGCGGGTAAAGATGAAACGAAAAATTTTGCACGAAAACATAAAAAAACGTTTTTTAGGGACACATTAAGACTACGGTTCTTCAAATTCTTGACGGATCAAGTTTATTCAAAGAACTAAGAAAATGGATTTGGCCTGATAGTAACAAACCGCGCTATAAATTACTCTCAAAAGAAAGTAACCTGCCAAACATTCATAACTCGTGATAAACAAAATTCCTAGATAAGTCGCATACTTTGTCGCAATACAAATACAAGAAGAGTGATGGTTTTAGTGACTAAAAATCTCATAATACTTTGGGTACGTGCTCAAAATGTTTATGAAAATTTCCACCAGCCCACAAAACGAAAATAAAAAAATCATACTACCGAGAGGAATATTTGCAGTATGATGGAAAAATTTGAGTCCACTGGTCAAGCAAACGATAAACCAAAACCCATATGTCGACGTCGAGTACGCAGGAGAATCCGAAGTAGTCATTTTTTTTGCAGAGCATAACTTAGCGAGTTTTGCGTCGTGACTTGCGCCTGAATCCGTACAAAATAAAATTATACCGACCAAGGGGCTAAACGCCAACGACCATAGACAATGACATGTGTTCGCTGGATGGGCTCTGAAGCACTTGGAAACTGGCCCTCATTTTCATCAAAAAATCATCATTAGCGACGAGGCCCAATTCTGGATGACTAGGAACATCAACAAACAAAATTGTCGAATTTGGAAGATACTAATCCACATGACATCAAAGAGCGTCGAATGCATCCCGAAAAAGTCACTGGCTGGCGGCGTTATCGGTCCATATTTGTTTGAGAACTACATTGGACAGGCCATCATAGTCAACGACAAGCTCGAATGGTCAATGACTGGGTACATCAACAACCGAAATTGTCGAATTTGGACGATACCAATCCACATGAATTCCAAGAGCGTCTAATGCATCCCGAAAGAGTCACTGTTTGGTGACGGCGGTCACTGGTCCATATTTTTTTGAGAACAACTTTGCACAGGCCATCATTACCAACTTTTTGGGTTGAATTGGAGGATATTGACACCAACGACATGAGGTTCTCAGCAGGATGGTATTACGTGTCACACAGCTTAATCAACATTAATTCTGCACAAAGATTTAGAGTGCATGGTCGTTTAAGGTGTAGGTGATGTGAACTGGCAACCGAGATTGTGCGATTCGACCCCGTTAGACTTTTTCTTGTTTTTCAAAGTCGCAGCAGCCCTCAAAGCCAACACAATTGGTGGAAAATTGGACATTTCGGATTTCCACCACCCTAACAGCGGCGGACATTTAAACGACGTTACATTCAATACATAATCAGCCCTAGCGAGGTATCCGTCGGAGCGGAAATTTTCTCCTATTTTGTGCGATTCGGAGGATTTAAGCTTCGAGGTGTTCTTCCGAAAAGCTGTTCGGAATATTTCTCCGATATTTTGTTACGCATCCCGGTGAATTGCGTTGAAGTGCGTTTAGGTGCATTTTTCGTTCAATTTTTGTCAGCTAAGTACAATTAGTTTTCCGATTTCCTCCGCCACAAATTCTTCGCGGAATTTTTGTACGAATCGTAGTGCAGTGATTTCTTTTCCGATGACACCATACCTCGAATGAAATTTGAAAATCCGACGAAGTATGCGTTGCGGAAAATTGTCCGCTCCGACGGAGACCTCGCTAGGGAGATTGGCATCAATAGGCCTTTCAAATGAATATAAAATTTCGATAATATCTCTCACACAATTTGCTTTGCTCAAGATTAGAGACAGGAAGCTCTCAATGAATGATCCTTTACATTGATTTGAACCAAGGTATAGTATAACTCGGTTGACATTTATATTTCGTAAAGCCGTGAATCCTAGTTGTTTTGATCTTTTTGTCGTTGAAAATAAAGGACGAAAAATCATCACACTGAGAGCTAAATATATGCCACTCGAGTGTAATAAATGGTGACAATCGACATGCATCATGTCAAGAGGGAGATTGTAAAAGCAAATGTAGTTTAGGACCTTAAATGAGTCCGTTTCTTATTTCTGCTTTCTAAAACAAATACCACATAGTGAATAGCATATACCAACTAACTTCAGAAGAAAACCATATGTTGACAATTCCAAAAGTGCCCTAGAGAAAACATAGTGCCCAGCACTTAATTCTTTTTTTAGCCAAAGAAGGTGTCAACTTTAATTGTTTGACTACCTAATTACAGACGAGAATACCTCGAGCACACTTCATAATTTATGCTAATTCACACTTTTCCATCTGCAGGTGTGTTCTAAGAAAATATATTTCTTTCGTTGTTGTTTGAGCTAGTATAACACCGAAACACGAATGTTGTTACGATTAACGCAAATGGATGGAATATGTTAATTTCGTCCTAATGAAATGACAAATGTCCTTGGTAAGAGGAAAGTTTTGTTTATTTTTCGGACGTAGGTATTAAAAAAAATATTCTGTGTTGGATTTATCGTATTTTTAGTTAATTTGTTCTTATGGGATTTTATGAGGTGGTTAGTGTTCTTGGTCGTCATTCGGAGTATGTTGATGTGGAATGCAGCCAATATCTCGCAAGTTGGTTAAATGAAAGTTAGTTAAATCGTCTTAATTTAAAAATAATAAAATGTCCGTTAGTGTATGTCAATGACCTTAAGACCCACAGAACTGACTTTTGTTAGTTGAACAAATTCGTACATGCATGAGAAGAAACCCATAGACATCGAACGCTCTATTACTATAGCTGCATAAGTGAACATTTTTTAATTGAAATAAAAAAAACTTAATACATCGTGACAATTAGTCGTATACCAATTTTAAATAAAAGAAAGCAAATATGAACCCAAAAACAAAAAATTGGTGAACTGTTGTAATATTTTTAAATGACCCCGAATTCGTGTAAAAGCAACAAAATATAGAATTTCAACCTCGTTGACAGTTGAAAAACATTTGAAAAGTTCATATCGATAGTGATCCTACCCTATGGTGACCCTACCCTAATGTGTAAAATTTAAAAATAAATTTAATATTTTGATCAAAAACTAAAAATTCTTCTCACGTTCCTAATTTCAATCAAAAACTATAATTTATTGTGACTCAATGATACAGGGTGTCCGTCGGGAAGTTTGCCGCCATTTTGGTAAATATTAGTCTTGACAGTACATATTTGGCAGTCGCGAAGTAGACACGTGGCAAATTTATGATGGATAAATATTTGATAAACCCACGTGTTTTAATCGTTAAAATGACGATGAGAAAGTTACGTAAAATTTTTGGGAGGAACAACGTGTCAACAAAACGCACTATTTATCGTGTAGTGAATGATTTCGAAGATAGAGGGCCTGTAAGTGATAGGCATGGGCCACAACGTACTGCAAGATCGGCTGAAAACATTACTGCAGCTCAATGAAGTGTTCAAAACAATCCATCAACCTCAATTCGACGCCGTGCTCAGGAGCATGGTCAGCAAAAAAACACTTTGGCCACAATGTTGCACAAGGATTTGCATTTGTTTCCATTTACGATTCAGTTGACACAACAGCTTTTTCCACAAGACCATTTATGCCGCCGTACATATGCCAATAGAATGTTACAGCTAGCCCATGACAACCCCGATTTTCATGAAAAAAATCATAATGAGTGACGAGGAACATTTTCATTTCATTTGAATGGATATGTGAATAAACAGAATAGTCGGTTCTGGGTAATGGAAAACCCTCAAATTATTCATAAGTCACCTTTGAATCCATTATAAGTTACAATACGGTGTGCAATTTGGTCAGGAGGAATCATTGGACCTTACTTCTTTGAAAATGAAAACGGCGTAACGTTAACTGTGAATGGGGAGCGATATCGTGATATGATTAAAATGTTTTTTAACGCCACAACTGCATTTTTTGGGCTTGATTAACATGTGGTATCAACAAGACGGTGCCACATTGCATACAGCCAGGATTACAATGGAATTACTGCGAGAACTCTTTCCACAACAAGTTATTTCAAGAAAAGGTGATGTTGATTGGCCTCCACGGTCGCCTGATTGGACTGCTCCGGACTTCTTTTTGTGGGGATATCTGAAAAGCAAGGTTTATGCAAACAATTCAGAAACGCTTTAGCAACTCAAAACTATTTGTGATGAAATAAAATACCGCGTGAAATGTGTGAGAATGTAATGACAAATGGCTCGCATTTGTGAGGCTAACAGGGCGGACATTTAACTGATATTGTATTCCATACATAATTGCTAACATTGAATAAAACATTTATCAATATAAAATCCATTCTCTTTCATTTAATCAAAAATTATAAACAAACAAAGTAGTACACCTTCCCTTCTGACACCATGTATATGGCCGGACAGAAAATCTCCGCAAATATCTGCAAATTTGTCAACAATTTTTGTTGTGGATAGCGAAGGATCGAAATGTATGGGCTCCCTAACCCTATGAATGGTTGAAACGGTACAAAAATAAGTGAAATAATGAAATCCTTTTTATTTTTTGCCGTTTTCTATTAATTAGTTAAACCATTCGTCCTTGTAAATAACTCATAACAGAAAATCCTTCCCTAAACCTTTCAACACGAAAGTCGTCGTCGCATTTAAAACAAAGAAAACAAAAAATCTCCGACCATTAAAATTATATCTCTGCGCGTATTCGGTATTGTTAACGATCTCGTGCCAACTGACCATATATACACATTTCCACTATAAAATAAAAACCTATCCCCATATGTCAATAATAATAAAATGAAAATTTAAGGATATCGCATAGCCACTCATTCCCTCTGATTGCAATGCAATTATTACCCCGGTGATGTTGAATATCCTTCGATTAAGATTTTAACACTCAGCTGGGAGCGCCAGTACCGGCGTATATGAACGCTAAAGGACATGCCCATATCCTTCTTCTATATAGAAATATAAGGGTATGTATTTTAACAATGCAGGGATACATTTTTGTTATCCCTTTTTGGGTTGTTGTTGTTCCCCATTTCGATGTGATTAATTAAAAAATGTAATTTCACCCCCATTTTTGGAGGAGTTTTTAATACTATCGTGATTATTTCCCATCGAAACGGATATCGTTTCGTTTCGACAATAAACTTGAAATGCTGAAGTATATAGGCGTTGGTTCATTGTATTAATGGGATCGTTTAACAACACACTCGTATAAACACGTGTCGTAAATAAATGTAATTTTTGGTAATGGAGTGAATCCACACCGACAAAAAATAAACACCTAACCAATTCAAGGGCACTAATCCGAATCCTATTAGCGCCATATTGTTTTTGCGAAATTACAATTAGATCAACGAACGGCGAAACTCCTTCGTTAGGTCCGGTTTAGTGTTACCAGAGTTTAGCGATTGAAGGTTATTCGTAGAATTTTTTTTAAGAGCTTGATATCGATACCTTTGTAAAGATTTGTGGATATGATTTTGTTTCTTTAATTTTTTTAGATTTTGAGAAATTGTATAGTCACTACATGACATGACATGACTTCTCAGTGACGATGGTACTTTATCCATCATTTTAAATTGTTCAACTCTCTACTAATTGATCAACCTCAAGGTTCAAGCAATGTTTATCTGAACAATCCAACTAACAACGACTCGAACAACTAAGTAGCAAAACAATTTTTGTAATAGAATTGAAATGCTATTGAAATGCAACCTCAAGCAGCACATTAAGGGTAGAGTTACCAAAATATATGAAAGTATGTCAGAGAGATTATTTAGTATTATGGGTCTTCTCACACCTGAGAAAAGATTGTAAAGATAAGCCGACAATAGAAAAAAATTCTAATCCAACGATTGTATCCTTAAGGAGAAAAGTTCTGACACATCAGGGTTTATCATTCTGACTTAAAAAGCGTATTGAGGACTACGATTAAGAACAAGGCAGGAGATGCAAGCGATGTTGCTGAGCTTAAAGCAATGAGTACGGAGCAGCGTCAGTAAACATCTGCAGGGATCATGTCAGGGCACCCCTTTTGCTTTAATGGTCCGCATCACATGAGAAAAGTATTAAAAAAACCGAGCTTTATGACATAGAGTAGATCTCCTGAAGGAAATGTTAAGAAATTTTGGAAGCTATTTTATGTCAACCAGCAAACCTCCCGAACCATCCGTCCATCCAAAAATTATCTTATATGACTTTTTCCATAAACGACTATGCCACTGAAAAAATTTTTTTAAAAAATTATCCGCTGTGGGGATCGTTGATTATCCATCCTATTCCATTCCATCTTTAAAATTAATAGCCCCAAAATGTGGTCCTTATGGACCACCAAATTTATAGACATAAGTTCTGATGAACTGTCAAAAGGCCAATTTGGCTTTATGAGACTTTTGTTTTTTTTTAATAATTGACACGCACTCAAGGGGTCATGAATACCCTTTATATGTAACCACAGTACGAGCGTTAGAGAAGGGGAAGAAAGAGAGTGATATGAAAGATTTTGGATGTATTGGAGACATCCCTGATACGTGTATATACAATTTAATTGAGCTCCATTTTGATATATGTCACTTCCCCATTTGGCCTTATGTCACTTTATCGAAGTGTCATAATGCCAAATTTGGTCCTATTTCACTTTTAAAAGGCAAATTTTATGTCACGGCACAAAAAATGGCGTTGTCACCACATCTTTTCAGGTAGTATCTAAAGTTTTTCTATGGTTCGACAAAAAAAAACGACGTTTTTCAATTGCATATGCTCTAGGGTGGTTTTTGTAAGAAAACGCCCCCAAAAAATGGGAGTGTGCTTTAATGATCTATGGACGAAATATTCATGTCAATGAAATGATTTTGCACTCAAAATTTTTCGAATATTTTGAAATTTGACTGAAAGTTGTTTTTAATAAAAACGTCCCCAAAAAGTGGGCGTGGCAAAAAACCTTTAAGTATAAGGATTGTCTTAATATGTTGTTCAGACACTTTTTTTTTTTTTAAATTCTCACCGTTTGGCCAAAACGAACGTTTCTCTCAACGCACAAGAATCCCATATGAAAAATTTAATTCTCCTAGCTTAAAATGTTTGGCCTTAAAATTGGTGATATACAGATGGACGGATGGACAGAGAGACATGGCTCGAGTCGATTGAGCTAACGTTTCTGGGTCGATCGATATACTTTTAGTCTATATATATAAATGGAATATTTGTAACAGTCTAGCAAATAGATCCTTCATCGTCTGACTATGAGACCAACTCTCAATAGATTAGAACTGAAAATCAAGAGATGCCTTTAATCTTCTTTTAAAAAAAATCTGTCTGTTTTTTTGTTCGCTTTTCTAATTTCATCGATTATAATATTATTGGGAGCGGCTCAAGGAACTAACTTACGGATAAATATTCTTTTCAAGGCCTTCACAATATTGGTGTAAAAGTGGTGCTTTGTTTATAAATTCAGCAAACGAACAACTTTAGAATATTTCCTTCTCTGAGCGGCCATTTTAAAGATTTTTTTCGTCCTTGCTAAATGAACCTACTCAAACTTCGGATGCAATTTTCCATGAATTCCTGCTGACTTGGAATGACTCTTTCTTCTCAATTAATTAAGCTTAACCCACCCGCAAGTTATTGACAAAATAAATCCCTCTATTTGGAAGCAAATCCCAGAAATAGTGGGTTTTATTTCCGACACTGCTACATGTTTAACCAACATGGCAGGGTAACAAGCAGATGTTCTTATTTGGGTTGGTCTTTTTGAGTGTACAAATTTAGCACCACCGTAGGGTAAGGTACAAGGTGAGCCAAAAGAAGTAATCCGATGTTGTCGCCGCTTTCAGAATATCGGTTGTGGCTCCCGCAGTGAGTGCCGTTGCTCAGTCCTGTTGGAACCACATGTCCTCCAATTCTAATTTGTACAATTGCGGCAGAAAAAGTTCGGTTAACATGACCCTATAGCGCGCACCGTCCACTGTTGTCGTTTGACCAGCGGCGATCTCGAAAAAAAAAATGGCCCGATGACTCCACCAGCGTTAACAGCGCGCCATGCAGGAACTTTGAGCGGGTGTAATGACTCTTCGTGCACTACTCGTGGATTTTCGGTGCCCCAGAAGCGATAGTTTTGGGGAATCGGCTACGCAATTCGAGCTGCACCAAGACTACAGACGAATTGTTACGCAAAAAAATAGACACGATTATTCCGCGTTCTTGGGGAGTTTATCGCTCTATGGCTTGTTCACTTGTATTCTACATCTGTCTAGTCCACATTTGTTGAAACAGATCAGATTTGACTTTTGGCCCACCTTGTAGTTAGCCAACAACCGAATTAGCGAAAGAGGCTTTCTGATTGAGAGTCTGCTTTATAGATCACATAGTCAAAATATACCTGCATGAAAAGTTACAAGAAGAAACAATCCTCAATGAATGGACGAAAGAGACTTTTTCATTGAGATTTTCTTTTACACAGCCACGCCAACTTTTTATAAAAACGTTGTTTTTTTTTTTGGTCAAACGGTTAGGAATTTTAAAAATTGTCTGAAAACATATCTATATTTCGTCCATATAAAGTTTTTCTTGTCGACGCCCACTTTTTGTGGGCGTTTTAAATAAAAACAAATTGTTTTCTGTAAAATTTGAAGAAGATTTTTATAAAAACTTTCATTGCAAAAACATTGATAGTGTAAATGTGAACATTTCGTATATAGGACATTTTAAGCCAGTACCACTTTTTGGGAGCGTTTCTTGATAAAAACCAATTGTATACCCACAGCTTTTAAGATACCACTAGCTACTTTTTTTGTCCATGCAAAATAATATCTGCGACTTTTATTTCGTTCGACGATTTTTTTTTTTTTTTAATCAATCAATGGTAACCCTGTTTACATACATCTACATCAGATTATTATGTACATATACATATGGGCAAGGATATGCCATCCATAATAACCATAAAAAAAACATTTTGTGGTTTCCTAATGAGTGCGCATCAATAGGCGCCCGGCCAACACTCGCACTCGTATAATACCTCATGCCACATGTATCTACATTAGCTGACATAGTAATCGAGAATATTGCATTTTAAGTGGCAAAACGTGTTTGTGGTCTTAATTATTGATTTGAATCTATCTATCATATATTAATAATTGATGAGCTACTGGGCAATGATTTAATATCAGGGACATCATCAAGTATGCACTACACAACGTAAAGTGTGTAGAGTCTCACCTGAAAGGACAAAGTTGTAAAGTTTTTTTTTTTAATTGGCTTTACAAAAAATGCAAAAGCTGCTTGTGGTGCAGACAAAGCTGACACAACTGTAAATAATTGACATGTTAAATCTAATTTGAGAACAAATTGCTTAATCGATGTTGCAACTTGGAACGGAGTGTATCGATTTTGTTGTTTAAGCGGTATTTTAACGAGGCAAGCAGTTACCTACATGTCTGCCCTACGATTTAGTATCAGAAAGCTGGCAGATGGCTTACAAATTATTCACTTTGTGGTGTTATAATTGTCAGCAATTTAGCCAATGGCTTTGGAAAGTATTGTAAAAGAGCGGGACGTTAATAATGAGTGAATTTCAAGAGTCGAGTTTGAGTTGAGTTTTAATCGCTTTATGTTAGGGCAATGCCAGTGTATGTGGTCATTATTTGGTAGATGTATCTACATGTTCATGTATTTTTGAAGTTAGTAGTGCATACGACCAAAATGGAATGAAATGTAAGAGACAATAAAAATAAATCAGTTATAAGGTAGAAGAGGCGAAAGGACTAAAAATATAATTAATAGGCTAAAGCTGATTTTTCTTAAAAGTTGCTTTTTGAAAAAAAATTCTGTAGAATAATGATAACTGATAAGTGAAACATCTTGCAACAATGTGTGTGCAGATTAAAGTTTCAGCAGATAAGCAGATAACTGATAAGTGAAACAACTAGCAGCACTATGTGTGCGGATTATAGATTCAGCAGAGAACAGCAGGTCATGAATACAATGCAGTTGTTCCAAAAACTTTGACCATTATACGAACTTACTACTTATGAACCTAAAAATTTTTTCCATATCCGATCTGATCTGGAGTTCATCAAAGCGCAGTCCCTTGTGCCTTTTGATCTTCAAGTGTTAATTTATTAAGTTCAATGAATCTCCATGATTTCCCAATCTTATCTTTTAGAGTTCGACAAAAACAACGTTTTTCTATAGGATAGGGCATACACTCTTTTAATTTAAGGAAAACGCCCCAAAAAAGTTGTCGTGTCAAACAACTTTATACAGACGAAATATAGATATTGGGAATTTCTAAAAATTCTTAACAGTTTGACCAAAAACAACGTTTTTCTAAAATGTGGGTGGACTTAAATAGGTTTAAACATAGCAATGGAAGGAGATTCTATACCAATTTTTAATATCTCCGCTCAAAATGTTGGGACGGTCTTATAAATCTCTATGCCTACAGCCTATACTATGTGTGAATCTTATTTTAATTTCTCTTTTGAAACATAGACAAACGATACATCCATTATCACATATAAGCACTTCTCAGCAGATGCATAAATACCCATGTACTCTAAAAAAAAACTTTACTAGTCCATAACTATTTTCGCCAAGATCCCCCCCCCGCCCCCCCCCACCCCTTCACAGAAATCAATAAAGTCATCAACTGAAATAAGACCCGAAGGGTGAATAAGTTCCGTGCCTCAACACAATTGTTAGTAGGGTACCCTTGACGCTGATTCGTTGCACTTTCCCTTTCAGTCGGATTTTAAACTCGGTTCCGTTGCCTGGAATAAATCCAAAAAAATGATTGCATGTGTCAGTTAAAATTTCATTTTCTCCTACCCCCCAGACTTATTCTCATCATTTAATCGTGCAAACTAAGTGAATGAATAAAAAAAAAATTGCACACGCCAACGGTTTCACACGTGCAAGCCGCATTCAATTTAAATTTGAATCGGAAATGTGTTTTCTTTCTTTTCTTTTTTTTTGGATTGTTGTTGTTGTTCATGTGATTGGTTATGCCTTGCTCCCAAAATATTTTCATAGGCTGTTCCGAAAATATCTTGCACCATTCAAGGTAGCACCTGAATCTGAAATGTAGATTCACACCAAATGGTGTACAGGCGTGTCATTGCACCCAGAGGCTGCTCGCTCTGACTAGATGACTGGCTTGGTCTGAGGGCTCGGGTGCTGATGGATGTGCGAGTGATTTTAAGGACGAATAATTTTGAATAAAATTATGCTTCAACATGCATGTAATCGAATCATGAAATGGAAATAAATACACACCTCGGTCGGCTTGTTATTTCAATAGACATGAATACTAGAAATTCAAAAGTGTACAGTTCGGCAATGTTAGATGGAAGGCATTTTTTCCAATGTGTAAGGGAGTTGATTAAAATTTATGTTAAAGGATTTAATTCTATGGGTGAAATGAAACCAGAGGCCTTTGTTGGTTAAATATTTGTGCAAAAACATATTGAAATATAAATTCAGAACTATGGAATTGTTATCAAACACCAAAGGCGGGGATATTCATTTTTATAAAACAGTTTGAAAGATATCTAGATACGTTGTAAAGTATATCTTTCGGATATAACACGAAAGCTTAGTTGGACTGAATATCACCGAATTTTACATCTGACATCGAAGATAGAAAGAAAAAAAAGAGATATTCGATGAATTGCTCAATCAACATATTTACACAATGCTGGCTTTTAAATTTTCGGAAGGTATCAAAAGGCGGTGGTGAATGTCATTTGCTAGGCAAAAACAAAAATAACCCTCTTTTTTTTTTGGGAAATTAAGGATAGTAGACGATACGCAAAGCGGGTTTAATCGTTATTTTCAAAAGTTTCATACACTTTTCTAAAGTGGCTTACAAGTTACAATAGGACTTTTTTTTCTAATTTTAAGTTATTGACAAAGAATTTTATTTCTTGCTCATCGGCGAGGTTATGTCAAAATATGTGTGCTACCTACACACTATGCCCTTATAAACTAAATATTTGACAAGGAATGCATACAGATGATTATATCCAAGAATTTACCGCCGAGATCTATTGGTGTTGAGGGGTACACAGAATACCAGCTGTTTTGAAAAATATACTTATCATCTGTATCTTTGAAAAAAGGTAAAAATCACTGTTACCCTCAAAAAATCTGAACGAACTTCTGATCAGAAAAAAAAAAACAAAAGTCGTAAAAGAAAGTCCCATTATCGTTCTGGGATTTATTGACAGGAATCCGGTAATACCTTTACGTTCAACTAACGCAAGATCTTCCGAAAACGATTCCGCTGTCCGTGAGAGTGTGCAGGAGAATACGGGGTAGTCGATTTCGCATTGTTTGCAAGAAATCTGCCTTTCGCTTAACAAAACTTGGCGAATTTTGCGTCGTGACTTGAGCCTACACCGGTACAAAATTCAACTGAACCAGGAATGTAAGCAAACTTAGACAGCGACGTGACTATATCATCTTCAGGGATGAGGCCCATTTATAGATGCATGGGTACGCCAACAAACCAAAACTGTCGAATTTGGGACACATGAAATCTAACAATGCATCCCGAAAATGTTACTGTTTGGTGTGGATCTTGAGCTGGCGGCGTCTCGATCCATGTTTTTTTGATATCGACGTTGACCGGACCTTTATAGAGCCCTAAAAGTCGAAAATTACCAACTTATTTTGGTCTGAATTTGATGATATGGGCACCAACGTAGCTCACGCCACATTGGAAATTTTGTATGAGCGATTTGAGAGAATGGTCATCTCACTTAGTGGTAATGTGAACTGGCCACCGAGATCGTGCGATTTGACCCCGTTGGGGTTTTTCTTGCGGAAATTTTGAAGTAGCAGGACCATGCGAATAACCAAAGCCGCACTCATAGCCAACAAAACCCATGCCATCGGTCAAATGCAGCTAGATTTATGCTCAGAAGTTAAGTTTGAGATTCATAGACTTGCACTTAAACCAAAGATAATGATACTGAAAGATATAAGAATTTCCCAATTTAATGATAAAAACTATTTACTGGGAATTTCGTTAGTCCTTCCACAGTCAATCGACATAGATGACATCATTTCCAAATTTTGTTTGCATAATTTAAGCACAAAAATGTGAAATTTGCTTGTGAAACGCCAGCAGAATCGTCATTTTCCCTCCGTTCATGATCAGGCTCCCTATGGAGCTTAGGAACCTTCTATATCAAGGAATGATTATAAAAAATTTGTTGTCATTGTGAGCGAAAAAGCTTAGGTGTGAATTAATTTAATGGAGTATGGAAGGGATTATTTTACGACGAACTTTGGCAATCCTACCCTAGCAGGCATAGGCAGCTTGTTAAGGAAAGCTGATCAGGCTTTTCGATTCCCAACTAAACGGCAAAAAAAGTAAAGAAACTCATCTTTCACATCTAGGCGAATCAAAAGTTAAAACAAATCCTTAATACAACAGGCTTATAAGGACTCAGTTATTTTTCAGGAGCATTCATGTGTGTATACCTACTTTTGCACAATACTATGCCGCGTATAAACGGATGTGTTGACATTAGCTTTTTATGACAGTTGATTCTACTCGGGCGACTTGTCAGATTATTGCTTAAACTGAAAACGATTGCAGTAAAGAGACATACTGAAGGATGATTTTTTGTGGAATGACCTACAAGAATAATTTTTCTGTGGTGTCTAGCAATTTAACAGCTCAGCTTAAAAGAACATCTGTATTGCGGAGTGCTGCACCAGCGAAACTTTTTTTTTGCCCTTCTGAGAGAATAATTTAAAAAAATCGAGTGTGAGTTCACATGCGATAGAAGTTAAACTGTACTCTGGTTAATATTCTTTTACAGCCTAAGCGCTATAAATAGATTTAAAATTATCTATTTTTCGTAACGCTTTTTTGTTTCACTTCAAAAAAATCGAACTTACTCATAGCTAGCTGCATCTTTTGATCAGTACCGAAGATACTCATTAAAACAATATAACGCTTAATATAGAAATTGGGTTAGGGATTAGCCTCAACCAAAACCGAATCACTACAGATCTAACTAGCTGAACGACAAAAACCCCTCTTAACCAAACACGCTACTTTTTAAAGGTCGTGCACCAACTTCAATGGATAAATGTTCCAAGAACATTGTTCATTGTGTACTGGTGATATTCTTTGCTCATTTTGTTTTCTAGCTTCAGATACTCCTGCATCCATTTAATTAACCTTAACTCAAATCAGTTGCTTACCTGCATAGTTGCTTAATTACAAGTCAAGGCTAGCAACAGCTTTGAAAGTATGCACCAGAATCAGTGCAAAGTTCAGCACAATAGGTCATCATCTAACCCAATCCCTCTGACCTATACTCATTTGCATAAATGAAATCATCCGCCATGACTCTGGTACATAGATCCTTCAACATCCACTTACAGCCTGGTGAAAACTTTAAAATCCCCAACCGTCCTACAGGATAGAGAGGGGGATTGAGAACAAAAAAAAAAACAGCCTCTACAAGCACACACAAGTTCCAAAAGCAGTTTTCCATTGCAGACTTTCGCGGATTAACGCTCTTTGTGTGTGAGTAATTGCTCCTGCTAAGGACGTCTAAATGCATACTACTTTCACTGGGGAGTAACCAGCTAATTGAGAGACCTATGCTCAAGTGTTGACTAATCCGCAGAGAGTGGAAAGTTTATTGTGCAGCTTAACGGTGCGGCAGACATTTTTTTTGTCGTTGCATTTTCCACTCATTTCTTCTTTTTTTTGTTCGTTTAGCGTGGTGTGGTTTTGTTTGGTTAAACACCGTGTGTGTGCAGTGTCACAAAGTAGAGAGGACTTTTCATGCCTTCAGAGAATGAACGTTGCATAATATAGTGGATAAGTTTTTATGTTAATTGCGTTTAACACAAAAAAAAAAGTTAAGGGCGGTGGGGTTTTGGATTAATTGGATATTATGCATCCCTCTGAGGGAGGTAAGGGTAGCAAAACACATTAAAAACAATTAACTGGCCTCTGTTGGGGGTACAACTAACGCCACCTTTTGAGGAGAGTCATTTATTTGTTGACCTAAAATTAAATTGGGGAACTCTAAAGAATTGGGTGGAGTATTTCACCATTTCACACTATAATTCTTCACGAGTAGCCCGAGGCAAGGAAGATGTTGGTAAGGTATGCTTAGGAGAGGCTTACTTAAGTAACCTAATAACCCATCCCACCAACATTCGAAACAAGCAGCACCTTTTCCTTTCAGAGAGGCGGTTTGCTTTCATATCATTAAGTAAGGATTGTTTACAGAGCCTGGACAAATTAGCTACCTGTGAATGTTTAAAATAAGAAAAATCGGAAACTTCTCCGTAGGCCTTTTGGCATTTTTAGGAAACTTTTCATTAAAATAGTTTACGATCTCTTTTCATCAGAACGCATCAACTAACCGCAACATTTCGACGTTGGTTACTTGAGGTTTAACAATAAGACAAGGTGAAGGGGCTGAAGAAAGTAATCAGGATATGATCCACTGGAGAGCTCCTTGCTTTGCCATAGACACGCACAAGCGGTCTGCGTTTACCTTTGTGCGATTTTTCCATTTTATGTCTTGTATTTTATGTATTCCAGAGGACCATCATCAATAACAGAATTTATCCTTAAATTATCTGTTAAATTTGCAAGTCTATGCTTTCGGTTTTGTTGTCATCCCGTATCACAAAAACATCAAAAAGCGAAAGGTCGTGAAATCAGCGGATTTCTTTGGAAAACAGTAAAATAGGAGGTCATTTATGTTTTATTACACCCTTCTATACAAAGAAATCCCTTTTTGTCATACAATTGTAAGTCTCGTCCTTCATGAAAAAAAGAAGCGGGCATAGTTGCCTGATAGAACCTGTAGCACAAAGTTCGTGTATCAAGTTTTTTAAAAGGTAAGCTATTCCCAACATAATTTTGAAATTAAGTAGAGTGATCTAGTTTACTCTCAAGAAGTTTTCAAATTTATCTTAGCCTAGTTCGTCTTAGAAAGCCAGTCCTGAAAGCTAACAACATGTATGCGACCATTGTGAGCTGTAATTTAATCCTCCACGAACTTGAGGTTAGTCTTAAGCCAATACAAGGGGCTTTAAAAAATGCATCACAAGGAAATAAGGCTTCAAACTATCTAGAGACACATTTTAACATATTTCCAATCTGGAACGAGTTCATAGCAGATCTGGAAAATTTTCTGAAAAGCTGAAAAGCCGGCTCATCAGAAAGGAGTAAATATACAAACATACCAACATACCATTAAAATGTCTTCAAAATATTAAAAACGCATGGCCCTCTTTTTTTAAATTTTCAAGCAGTCAAGGGGCTATGATTAGCCTTGATATGTTTAACCAGAGTACGAGCGTTAGAGAAGGCGGTAGAAAGAGAGTGATAGGAAAGATTTCGGATGTAGTGGAGTCTTATTCCATGGATGGTGTCCGAACTAACTGCGGGAAGGCACTGTTTTTTGTGATCGTTAAATTCGCAGAACTCTCTTGGATGGTATATACCTTTAAGACTAACTACCGACATTTTTTATTTCTTTGAATAAAAGTTTTATGGATTTTGGCTGATATTGAAGGCGCAACCTTCCACTCAACAGGCGAACACATTACCACAACACTGCGGCCACCCACTCTTAAAACTACGTGTTGGAATCGGATGAAAATTAAGATTAGCTGTATGAGATCTCTGACCTCTCAGAATTGAATGCTTCAACGTCTGAATCTGAACTCTTGTAAATCATTTTATCCGTCATGTCGACGTACGCATCTAACTTAATTACTTCCTTACTTAAGTGGCGCTATACAGTCTGCAATCATCCTGGGTGTCAACCAACGTAACTCTCCAATTACCCCAGTCCTTAGCTAATTGCCTCCAGTTGCGCACTTATAGTTGGCAGAGGTCAGTTTCTACTTGTTTCTGCTTCTTACGGCGAAGTTTTAATCAATTGCGTCCAACGTCTGTCTGGGAATCGAAGGTTCTACGTGTTGGTCTCCATTCGCTTCACATGTCCAAGCTTTCGTAAACGTTCAATGCGTAGTTTTTTGACTAGGGGTATGTCACTGTAAAGCTCGTAAATTTCTTGGTTGAATCTTCGTCTACATAGCACGTCAACGCAACAGGGACCGAAGATTTTTCGGAGAATTTCCCTCTCGAATCGACTAAGGATTTCTTTATATGTTTTTGACACGGTCCATGCGTCAGCACCTTAGGACACTACTGGGATCATCAGGGTCAGGTATAAGATTTCTTAGTAGTTTGAGTGAGGGATTTACAAATAAATTGCATTTTTGGCCCGAAAAAACAACGGTTGGCAAGAGAAGTTCTTCGTTTAATTTCTGGGAAGATGTTGTTGTCAGAGTAAATAGCCGAGCGGAAAAAGTATGCAACTGACATCCTCGATAAATAAAGCAAGGCTTGTGACATACAAAGTAGCCCAAGTAGTGTGGGACAGAACACTCTCATCACAGAAAACCTCCTGACAACGAAAAACCTGAACCCTTAAATCATCGTTTAATGTTTACATTGCGTCATACAGGTTACACATACATACGTCAACGTTGATGCTTATTTTGTCACATACGTAAGCAATCGAATGTATGTATCAACCCATTAGATCAACCATGATGTTGTTTAGGACAAATGGGGTGCCCCAAGGTTTCTTCGCCGACGGACACATGTTATCTGAAAACACAATGCCAAGCTGACGTCAAGATGTCAAATTGAAACAAAATGTCTCCCAAGAGTGATGTCAATCCACTGGTTGTGAGGTAAACGTTTCAAAAGTCAATTTTGTGCATAAAGCATTGGTCAAGTCAGTTGGCTATAAGTGTGTTCACATTAAATAATCAGCGAGACATATTAAATGGACACAATACATATACAGGCGTAGTTCTCAATAACAGTCTTAGCAACGTCGACTTCATTTCACAAAGACCTTGAGCAATACCCATCCCGCTTAACGCCTCACGAAAAGTGTGTACATCAGAAGACTTAAACCGTTTCTCTATCCCTAAGCCTTTCTGCAAATGATTGCAAATCATACCTAACAACCATAACTTCCATTCCCTGCATCGTAGCCCAGCAACATCCAACCTCTCCAAGTCGCCTTTTGCAATGTCAACCTACGCATACAAAATAGCTATCATCCCGCGCCCACAGCAGCAGCGTATCTTAATTGAAACCGATTTCGTTCCTAATTGAGTCAACAATACAAACGTTATCCGATATGTTGTCGTTCCTCTTTTAAGGCTTCCTGTCTGTCGCCTGCAGCCAGCCCACACTCATAGCTGACAGTAATAGGTATTTAATTAATTTTCCTCCCGGATGACTTCCTTCCAATAAGACATCCATCCGACTTGGCCAGAAAAACTATTGCCAGGCAAATCGAATTTACACCCTCAAAGAATAAATATTTGCCAAAAATTGATTAGGGTCATGTTTGTACACACACCTACACCCAATGCCTTGACAAAGGCAAGGCTACAATATACGGGGACAGGGGGCGAAGCAACGCGATGGCAAAGCCTAATTGAGTTGCTTTTGCTGGGAGGGGGGTCACGCAGCAGCTATTTGCCGATCATTTTGGTGACATCAAGTAGAATCGAAAAGGAATAAGACGGGAGTATTTGAACAGTTCGTCAATATTACTCCGATCCAGTGTGTTTGGTGATTGGGTAAACGTCAGGATGAGACGACCTATTCCGCAGCTAAGCCTGTTCAAAGAAACGATTAATTACTTCAGAGTTTGGAAATTATTTTGGTTTTGCTCTGCACCATCACTCGTTAAGAGAGGTCTCTAAAGCTTGTTGTTAAAGTTTGTTTAACAGCCGAAGACAAAATAGGAAACTAGCTACATCCGCAGGAGTTGGGCTTTGTGTTTTTTTTTTTTTTTTGGCAGCAAAACCTTATTACACTGCGACGAAATGCACATTTGCTACCTTTGCAGATGTTTACAATGTAAACATCCTACAAGAAGCCATGCTGCCCGGAGGTGGAGGACTTCGACGTACACATTTCACCTCTGCATTGTATGTGTGCGGGGGGAGAAATGGCTTAGCCTTTCGCTTTTTTTTTGCTGTTGTTGTTGCTACTTTTCTGTAACAAATAAAACATGGAAACATCCTTTGGAGGTTGTGAACTGATGCACATACACATATTACCTCGAAGTCGAAGTTCTGGTTGTAAAAGTTCCAAGTTGTCGAGCACGGTTCGCCAGTAATAGGAGTAAGTCTTGTCGGCAATATCCCACACCCAGTTTTATGTTATTGGGTGGGTTGTTTTTCTCTGTATTTACGCTTGTAAGGACGAGGAAATTGCGAACAACGAACTATGATATAGAACTTTACTTCAACCCGGCAGTTTTGTTATTGTCGCGCACACAAACACATATACATACACCTCCCACGTCCTGTTTATCCTTGGGTGCAAATTGTTATTTCGATTTTCGAGGTATTGTAGACACACTAAATGAGTATCATCCTGCTTCTTTTCATGCTTGTGTTTTTTTTTTTTTTTTTTTTTTTTTGTTGCACTTTTTGAGAGTAGAAGATTGCTGCTGGTGCTCCTCTTGCCATTGTTTCGGTGTGGCTGGTTGTTGGGAATATAAATTAATGAAAGGATTTTGCAAACACGAGAGTGTAAAGAGTTGTGGTATCCCCCGGAAGATGGTTCAATAGGGAATTATGAAATCCGGAAATAAAACGAAATTACTTTTCCATATGTTTTACTAATGTGTACGAGGATATTTGTGGTTGCACTTTCCGGGGGAGGCAAAGGATGTGTTGGATATACTATCTTGGGGATAACAATGGGAATTTTGCTTTTGTAGCGCAGTCATGGGAAGTTGTGGTCGAACTAGTTTTTGAAATGGGCTGCAGTGAATGGACTAGAAATGAAGTTTGATGAGGAAAAGCATTGAAGTTGTTTTTATTTCTATCTCGTTGGGGATTTTTTGAAAAGACCAAGAACTACCTTGAAGCTGGATGGAGATGGAGTTACTTTTCAAGAGATCTGGGAAATGCGATGAAAAAATATCATCATACATAAAATGTGCGACATAAAACTGCCACCAAAGGTAGGTGTGTGTTAGGAGACGGATTTTTCGGGAGAATCGAATTCGTTGTAGTTAACCGAGAACATTAAAGTCTCATAATTTTAAAGCCAATTTATGATCAGCTGGCGGTGAAATGCTTCAGAGTTATAATTTATAACATTAGCCGCATATGTGCACAGTGCACACGCTTATATCGATATGGTGTGACTGGTGACCCCATTGGACTCAGATTTATCAAAAGGAACATTATCAACAGGTAAGTCGCTGCGGTTTAGTGCAAATGGTTTCCAATTCAAGTCCGTGAAACCATTATTAAATAATAATAACAATAATTATAAATGTTTGGTGAATACTATGCTAAAAGCATCACTAACTTTTAAAAAAACTTTCTCCAAAATTGAGCAAACACAATCAAACCTACCGCCTCCCGATACAACGGATATCACTCCAAGAAACTCCAATAGAGAAGAGACTTTTCAAGTGATACGCATCGACTTTTAAGTCCTGCTTAGCCTTGGCACCCTTTCAAAAAAACAAAAACATTTTGGCCCTGGACTCGTCAAAATGTTATGCCACTTTAAAAATTTTGACTTGAAAGTAAAAAATACTTTTAACAAATCAAAAATATTTTTCAAAAATTTGATCAAAAGCCAAAACAATTTCAAAAATGTTAAACAAAATTAAAAACAAAAAAACGATATCAGAGATATATGTGTTCAATTGATTTTTTTAGTCAAAATTTTTTTAAAAATTCAAAAACGTTGACCAAAAATCCAAAATACTTTTTGAAAATCAAAAATATTTTTCAAAATTGAAAAAAAACACAGAAAGATCAGGGATATATGTGTTCGATTGATTTTTATAATCAAAAGTTTTTGAATATTAAAAATTAACGTTGCTCATAAATCAAAAATACATTTTAGGCATCCAAAATATTTTTCAAAATTTTGATCGAATATCAAAATTATTTTTGTATACAATTTGCACCAAAATAAAAAAATAGAGGGAGAATAGAATAGAATAGAAGTTTTTCAAAATTTAAAAATGTTGGATCATAAACCGAAAATACTTTTAAAAAATCAAAAACAATTTTTTTATTTTGAAAAGCAAAAAAGAGAAATCGGGGATATATGTGTCCATTCACTGAGACACATTTTTCCAAACAGCACCGGATGAATACTTGAGTTGGAATCAGTCCCGTTTTTTTTTTTTATAATTTACACGTACTCAAGGGGTTATGAACACCCTTTTATATGTTACCATAGTACGAGCGTATGAGAAGGGGAAGAAAGAGAGGATAGGAAAGATTTTGGATGTAGTGGAGACTTAAGCTCCATGGGTGGTGTCCGAACTAGCTTCGGGGAGTCACTTTTTCTTGTGTTCGATCAAGCTGAACAATGTGAACAACCTATTTGAGCTGCTCGGACCCATTCGAACAACACAGTACATGTATTGACTTGGAAGTATTTTTTTTTTCAACTGCCTGCGTACATTACATTTCAATTTTTATAAAGCTGCCCTTAATATAAGTTGATGTGCCCTCCACACAGACACCGCTTTCCAAAGGAGGACTGTCTTCCGCAAAGGAGTATGGGTGGGAAGCCAACTCCTTTAACACCCAACCAAATCACCAGCGCTCTTATTTTTAAAAGTAAAAATCCAGCTTTAAGTATAATTCTCGTAGGTGGTAGCAAAGATTAAAGAACTACATAGAGTACGCATCACAGCTAAAAATGTTGTAGCCGTTTCAAACGCAGGCGGTAAGTGCGAAGGTGAAATTTCCCAGATCGTATGCGTCGACAAGGCTGTTGTTTGAAGCTGAAAATAGAAAATATTTGTTATATGAAGTGCGCATCTCTATGTAGCTCTATTCTCTTTGGTGGTAGGTGGTAGGTGGTAGGTGGTAGGTGGTAGGTGGTAGGTGGTAGGTGGTAGGTGGTAATGAACTTTGTCTTCATCTGCTAAATTTTTTACTCTGACAGATACACCACATTAAAAATACAACGAAGAACTACTATTGCAAGTCGGTGCTTTTTTGGGCTGACCGAAGACCCAAATCCTCGCAGTCATACTTCCGACGATAGACCAAAAATAATGGAAGAAGAAGCAATAATTTCATATTTTCATGGCATGGAGACGACGAATTAATCACAAACTTTACGACCTTGCCTAAAAACTTATACACAATCTCGCCCGCAGAGCCTTCGATGTTCAGCTAGATGTAAATGGAGTATAAGCGCAATTCTTTCACAGGTATAAATCCAAAATTGGTGCTGTAATTTACCGACTAGGGTAATTAAAGAGACATACTGTAACGGGCTAAGTTGCGTGATAATTAGTGCGAACAACTACAACAGCGCAGAAGGTCTGTTTTCGATTTTAGGCATTACAACACCTCACCAACTAGATTATCTGACCAATAATCATCCGAGTTGTATCAATTGTCAACAGAAGCTAATCCCAACTCAACCGATCGGATTCGGGATGAACAAGATGCCCATGGTGCAAGAAATACACACGGTTGTGAAAAAATCCAGGCCTTGGATAGAAGGGGACCCTTTTGCACTGGCACGATGCAAGATATACACACGGTTGTGAAAAAAACCAGGCCCTGGATACTAGGGGCCCTTTTGCGCTGTGCACAGCTTTTCTAGTATCAATTGTCAACATAAGCTTATCATCACTCAGTCGTTCTGATTCAGAGCTTTAAAAAAAGAACAGTGTCCCCTTCGGGATTGTTGGCAAATGCTAAGAAAAACGTGACGAAGGATTACGTAATTAGCAAAGATTATAAAGTCATATAGAAGAAATACAAGAAAATTTGCTCTATGACGGGTCGTACTGGCACAGCCCGCAATATGTTTGGATCTCGTTTCTCATATGTGCACGTGCACACCGCCCGCCTGTACCTTGAAGCTGGTCAGCTAAAGTTTCTGTTTTTTTGTTCTTAATACGTCATCTTTATAATCTAGGCTGATTCACTAGAAGATGGTTTGGGTGTTGTAGAACGAGGGTAGACTCTGATTGGCTTTAACTTGGCAATGCCCAGCGGTTGTAACCCTTATTACACATAAAGTGCTTATTTTTACCCTCCAAGTGGTAACCATTGGGTACTGGTCTCATCCATCCGGGTTTAACTTGCTAAACGATAAGCGCGAGTGGTTGGTAACATCCTCTATATTAGTCAGAAGTAATACCAAATATGGAGTTCGATGGCAAAACCATGTACCTACTAAACCTGCCGACTCTATGGAAAGTTATTTCATTTCATGATATTTGAAGACCATTAATCCGCATTAGGATGGACTCTTCTATTAAAGAAACCTTTCTACATTTGTTAGGCATCGTGCAATTATCAGAAGAACTTCGTGAAATTATCCCGAGACATTTGTAATTTGAACGACCAGCATGACATGCAGTTGCAGATTTTTGATACGGAGTCCATTTAACGATTAGCTGGAACAACACAAAACCAACATTTTTCTGTAGAGAGCTAACAGAAAGTGAAACGATCTTTCAAGACACAAATGTCCACCAATATTCAACGCAACCGTAACGCATTCAAATGGTTGATAAATATCTACAAGGATAACTCCGTGCTGTCTTTCCGCGTGATAGGTACACCTCAACTGAGAGAAGGATAACATACATTTGGCATGTCGTCTAATATGATATTTCAAGATGGTGACATTTTTGGTAGACCTGGGTCAAAAATACCTATTCATCAAAAACAACAACTATACCAAAGGAGTCTAAAGCCTTTTAGCTTTTAAAATACCTCGAGGAAGTTTGTGCGTGTCCCACCGGACCGCATAAGTAGTCTAAAGTATCTATAAAGTCAACTTTATGGAATATAAATCAATCCATTTGTTCAATAGTTTCAACTGCAAATCCTTTCAGAAAGTGTTTGTTCTTTTTTTCTGAAATAAGCTCGCTCCCCCTATAGAATAAATCTCTTCCCCACAATCAATTCCCACGTTAAAACAATGACTTCAACGACTTTATTCCCTTTATCCACTTCACTGTTTGGCGGCGGGATTTGTGTGACTTTGTAAGCCTACCGGATAGAATTTAAATCATTTTACTTTTTTTTTACTACAGAAAACTTTTACATTTACCATAGACAATTTAAACTTTTTTCCTTGTATGAAATAATAAAAGATGCCTAGGTAAAATGATTTTATCTCTCTGGATGTCACAACGCACAGTGCTTACAGAAAGATCGGGGGAGGATAAAGCGGCGCTATCAGGTAATGGGTAAAAGTTTTGTTGATTCTAGGATAACACTTTTTTAAATGGAAAATTTTGCATTGAATTAGAAGTTAAAATCAAAAGTTGTGAAGGCAGGTGATTTTTTTAGAGACTAGGGAATGACGGCGTTGTTGGTGTAGGTTGCTGGGATTTGGTGAGGTTGGGTGTTGGTGTATTTCATATAAGATTGTAGTTGGCAAGGTAAAGACTTCAAATAACATAAGAAAAGGTCTGAAGTGTCATGGACATTACTGCTGCTCAAGGAAGTGTTCAAAACAATCCATCAACCTCAATTTGATGCCGTGCTCAGGAGCTTGGTCTTCAAAGAACAACTTTGGCCACAATGTTGCATAAGGATTTGCATTTGTTTCCATTTAAGATTCAGTTGACACCAGATCTTCTTTCACAAGACCACTTACGCCGCCGTACATATGTCAATAGGATGTTACAGTTAGCCGATTACAACCACGATTTTCATGCAAAATTCATAAAGAGTGACGAGGCACATTTCATTTGAATGGATATGTGAATTATCAGAATAGTCGGTTCTAGGCAATGGAAAACCCTCAAATTATTCACCAGTCACCTTTGAATCCATTAAAAGTTACAGTATGGTATGCAATTTGGTCAGCAGGAATCATTGCACCTTACTTCTTTGAAAATGAAAACGGCGTAACGTTAACTGTGAACGGGGAGAGATTTCGTGATATGATTGAAAAGTTTTTAATGCCACAACTGCAATCTTTGGGCTTGATTAACATGTGGTATCAACAAGACGGTGCCACATCGCATACAGCCAGGATTACAATGGAATTACTGCGAGACCTCTTTCCATAACAAGTTATTTCAAGATATGGTGATGTTGATTGGGCTCCACGGTCGCCTGATTGGACTGCTCCGGACTTCTTTTTGTGTGGATATTTGAAAAGCAAGAAAATGAAATTAACGAAATACCGCGTGAAATGTGTGAGAATGTAATGAAACATGTGCTCAAAAGGGCTCGCATTTGTGAGACTAACAGAGGCGGACATTTACCTGATATTGTATTCCGTACACAATTGCTGACATTAAATAAAACATTTATCAGTATAAGATCCATTCTCTTTCTTTTAATCAAAAATTATGAACAAACAAAGTAGCATACCTTCCTGGTGGACACCCTGTAGCAATGTTCATCAGCCTTGAGGTTCCAGGTTCACATTATTCTCTGGCGTTAATATTGCGTTTTCGACCGCGATTGATCATTATTGAAGAAGACGTGGTATTTCTTTAATAATGATCCTTATTATTTGGACTACATATCGTCGCCCTAGTGCCACAAGAACGCAACTACACTTTTTTAGGATTTTTGCCTGGGTATGCCACCTTACTTAGAATATAGAATTTATATAGATTAACAAAAAAAAAAGTAAAGTAGAATAGAAGTTATCACTTAACAAAAGTATTCATAAAACTGAAAAAAATTAAAAGTGTTAAAAAAATCACAAGAATCACAGAAAAATTAAAACTATCAAATATTGACATTATGTTTCTGTGTCACTTAGGCGACAATATATGGTTGTCTAATCGGACAAAAAAAACAATATTGTTAAATAAAATAAAAATATCACTCTCATTGCCCGCATTTCCTAAATAAAACATCGTAAATGACCCCCTCCTCCCACCAAACCAAACATTCGATTTGTCATGCTGACGAATAAAAAGTAAAACCTGCCATTCAGTTTCGATAAGGGGGGCAAGACCAAATGTCCAATCAACTAAATCCACGATTTATACTTCTCTCTAATTCCCTGCACCTCTTTTTTCAATTTCCTCACCTTAATGCGTCACCCTAGTCATGATCGAATTCCATCATTTATCTCAATCATTGTAGCTAAAGGATATACACGCACCCGAAAAAAAAAATTATGTGGCATTGCTGCGTACCTTCATTGATTTCTTATAAAACGAAGAAGCGGACCATACCAATATAAAAAAAAATAAAAACATCAAACACACAATACAAACAAGTGATTTGATTTGGTAGAAAAATGTAACCCTCAGAAGGCACACAGGAGATTACTCTAGTAGCCTTCTTCAAACACCTCCATCTCCCACCAACACTGCTTCACTAGTAGGTAATCGATGAACGATAAGCGGGAGTAGGCAATTTTGAGTTTCTTTTGACACCAGACCATCGACATTACAGCTCCTCATCAATCAATAAGAGCCAGGCTAACCACAGCCGCACTAAGAGGAGGGTAGGCGAAGGAAGTTAAGTATTATTGCATTGAGCCATTGAGAATAGCGCCTTCCCACCATCCAACTCAATAGCATGTTGCTTTCTTGTATTGTAGGGTTTCTGTTCATTGGAAAGAAAATCCTTTTCATTACACCGCTTCAGGGTTTTCATTTTTTTTTTACTTTCTTTAAGAAAATCGCAAGCATTTTTGTTCGAGTCTGTGTATGTGACTTTTTGTCGTTGGCTTTCTTAAAGCCTTTTTAGTACAGGGGTTAATCAATAAACCGCTTAAAATGTACTTTTGATGTGGCGGTGCTGTTTTCACCAAGGCATTGTATGGGCTCTGAAAAGGTTTCCTGAAATTCTTTAATTGGATACTTTATTTGAAAGGCGAAAGGCAATATGTCGGATACACCATCTAGTATGGATTAATGATGAATGGGGTATCTTGGATTAAGCCACGTATGTACTGTTCACCAAGATATGTAATTTTTTTTTTTCAAAAATTCGTGCAAAATTGATTTTTATAATACATTTTGTGGGTTTAAGCCATCACCACGTCTTCCAGGCTTAAAAGATTACAGAAAAATATCTTTTTAGCCTGGAAGACGTGGTGATGGTTTAAGCCCACGAAATGAATTATTGGATTTTATAAAAAAAGAATTGCATAAGCAATTGTAATACCCTTTGATCAATTTAAGAAGAGCTATGATTGTCAAAATTGAAGAAAGATATATGGGTCTTATGACATAAAAATTATTGTTGTCAAATGTTACCGAGCTAGACTTTTCAATTTGTCGATGGTATGAACCCCCTTTTGTTCTCAGCACTTATGTGGTTTTGCCAAAGATTGTACCTTTTAATTTTATCTCAAAACGCCTGTAGGTAGACAGAACTAAAGAAGTTTGTGGGTGCTTTTGAAAAAAGGCAAAGTAAAATGAGACAGAATGTAGAAAATTGGGAAAGTAGAATTATGCCGGGTTCGACTTTATTTTATTTTACAACATAAAAAGTTTTGGCTCAACAGCCCCTAAAGTACCTCCTAGATACTACCTTTGTTTCACACGAAAATTCTGTGTACATGTGTACTTCTTGCGCGACAGCAGAAATTCATGTTTTATGATGAATCCAAACGGCTGAGTTGATATAACCTTTTCATGACAATTGATACTATTCGGATAATTTGTTAGATCGAAATTATTAAGGTTCTGATTCGGCTGGAAATCAAACACAGACCTTCTACGTGGCATTCTATCGCACTAACCATAGCACCAATGCGCTTTGCAAAGTGAATCAAGTCCGGATTCGGACTGACCATCAAGTCACCAAATCGTTGCCCTATTTCTGGCTTGGTAGTTCTGCAATTTTGCTCAAAAGGCTCAAATAAGTTCGTCTGTATAAATTTCCATGGTGAATGTCAGATTATTCCAAACAGATAACATCGACTTGAGCCATTTTCTAATTGCAGCCAGGAAGAGAATGCATATATACAAAACGGCACAGCAATGGCGAAGTTATATCCAATGACTATCATTGCAAGAGGTCCCCCAGACCTTTGCGACAAATCTGATATCCAATTTTTATTTTTTTTTTGTTATTTCGAAACTAAACGGCTGATTTGAAGTAAGATTTTATCCTATTAAGGCATATGAGGACCTTAATAAAATATGTTAACGTCCAGTGAGGGCTTTTCAACAATCTTAAGAAGGGCAACTATGAATCTTGGTTTTTAACGCAACAAGCTAAAAACTCCTAGTTTGACAAAGAATTTCGGGAGATGGGGCCACAACACAACACGCAAACAAGAACTACTGAATATGTTGCTATTATGCTATTTAGGAAAAGGTGAAGAATTCACAGTGGCCTGGACAGTGAAAAAAATTTAGATGTTGCTACGGTTGGGAATCAATACCACCCCTTGTTCATCGAATCAACCATCGCACCACTGCATTATAAATGTCGATGCCAAATAAGAATTTAGACTATCACATGTCTAAATTCATGTCATGCGATTTTTGACAAAATTATTTTTCAGAAGTTTGTGGAAATCTCTCGAGAGGCTCTATCATCCATGACGTTGTGTAACTTCTAATTGTGACCGACGATATTGGCAGAATTAGTTGAAACCAATAAAATTCTACATCACCGTTTCTCAGTAGGAGGTATATGATATATGCCTTCAGTAAGAAGTTGCACACAACTTCGACAATTTTGACAGCAAGTTGGACAGCATGTACACTGTACAGTGCTTCGCCTTGCCTAGATCCTTTTTTGGTATCGAATGTGTGAAGAGGCAGTTTCCGACCCTGATGGAGCAGCGAGAATCCTCCGTCATCATCCTGTACAGATGGTCGACGGTATACCAAAACTAGAAATGGCGCGGTATAGTTCGTCTCTATAAATGTTGCCGTGTGCGTCTTTGAAATCGATTTGAACTTCTTGGTTTTTTGTTCCGGATTTGCAGAAGGGATGTGGACAGATGGCATTAAATCACAAGGGCCGATTAGGTTTTTGGTAAACGGTTTAAGGCGTTCATATTACGACAGATAGGAATTTGAAAGCATGATGAGGAGACTTACGTCTCTGCATATTTTTGTTGCCTTGCCTTTATTTATAAATACGGTTCGGGTCTCGTTTGCACATGAAGTGAAATATCTTGGCATGACTCTCGATGCAAAATTTAAAAAGAAGACGCATGCAAAAAAAAAATAAACGCGAAGAACTAAAAAATAAGTACAGAGAACTCTACTGGTTGCTCGGAAAGTATGCGAAGTATCGTGAAACCGGGGTCGCCAGAAAATGTGAAAATTCTTAAAATTTTGAACAAAAATTTTATTTTTTTATGATCCCGGGGTCGTAAAAAATTTCAAAAAACTTTAAATTTTTCAACAAAAACTAAAAATTATAGTGACCCCAGGGCCGTCTAAAAATTTTAAAATTTTAAAAATTTTGATCGGATTGAAATTTTTAATGAACCCGAGGCCGTCACAGAATTCAAAAACCTGAAAATGTTTGATCAAAATTAAAATTATCGTGACCCCGGGGTCGTCAGAAATTTTTTTTTTTTTAAATATTGATCAGAAATTCGAATTTTTCATGACCCCGTTGTCGTCAAAAATTTTAAAAATCTTAAAATTTTTGATCAAAAACTAAAAACTATTCTGACTCCGGAGTCCTCAGAAAATTAGAAAAATTTTAAAATGCTGGTACTAAATTGAAATTTTCATGGTTCCGGGGTCGTCAAAAATTTAAAAACCTTAAAACTTTTAATCAAAATCTAAAAATTAATGTGACCCCGATGCTGTTAGAATATTTGAAAATTTTTAAATTTTGATCAGAAATTGAAATTTTTCATGACCCCGCGGTAGTCAAAAATTTTAAAAATCTTTAAATTTTTAATCAAAAACTAAAAAATATCGTGACCCCGCTGTCGTCAGAAAATTTGAAAATTTGGATAAAAAATTTAATTTTTTCATTACCCCGTCAAAACTTTCAAAAATCTTAAAATTTTCTATCAAAAACTGAAAACTATCGTCAGTCCGAGGAAGAAACAAAAAATCTTTTTAGCAGTGCCAAGTCCCAAAATGCCAATTCCAGGAATTGACAATTATTTTACGATTCAAGAACTCCTTTTTGAACCGAACATTGAATCATTCTTTCAAAGACCTAAAAAGTTTCACCGAACAGAAAATCACTTTAGGATTAAATTAGTTGGGGTAATTTGGCCATTTTTAGCCGCACTTTCAAAAAGCAAGGCCTGTTTTATCCTCTCTCACATAATACGAGTCAAGTCAGTAGTTCATGTCACCCGTCTAAAAAAGAATGCTGCGTTCTTTAACAATCTGAAGAAATATTAGCGCTTAAAAAATATCTGTGTATCTCTGTATTAAGTGAAGGATTAAACCCAATCCATCTCAAAATCTTAACCAGAAAATTTCTCCCAACATCACCACATCTTTGGAATGCGAAAAAAAACCCAACTGGATCTCGTTGGTATACCTTTTACATTGTGGGATCTGTTTGCACAGAAACTAGGTACTGTCCCAGTTATGATATGAAAGGCTCACTAAACTCACTACACATCTTAATATAGTCCCCCATATCATAGAAACTAGAGCTACCCTCGGCTGTCAAATAAGCAAACAACCATCTCTGGACGCACAAACAAAAATTTACCACAGCAAAGGGGTTAATGTTCACTTTATGACATCCACCTTCCTAAAAAAAATGCAAAAAAAATGAAAAAGAAATCCACTGCACTGCCAGTCCCCATAAAACTCATGCAGTCAACTCTGCAATAAATTGACTCCAGCCAGAGAGCTAACTATACCTAAACACATCCACCCACCATTGCAGCCCATACAAAGGACATTCATTGCAGTATGCAAGAACAATAAACGACCCCCATCCACATTCGGTTGCACGACACGCGATGGTGGGGGAGCTGCTGTCGGAGGATCTTTGTCACTACTATATTCCATCCCCAGTCCGGAGTGTGTGTCTGTGTATGTTGCTCGTAAATACGATTCACAGAATGGTTTAACATTAAACTGAAATTACGAGTTTACACCGAAACTCTCATTGAGTATCAAAAAATAGTGGCAAACGGTCCCACACACTGTCACCCGCATTCCACGAGCGATTTTATTTGTATGTAGGTACAATTATTTTCCAATTTTCCACCTGAGGAAAAAACAAAAGACAGAACAGAACCTCTGCTGCGGGGGCTTTTCAAATGGATTTTTAAGGAACTCTTGGAAGAATTCACAAGGGGTAGCAGCGTACACAGAGTCTTCGTTTTTTTGTTTCAAAAACAATGAAACTCAACGAAAGAGAGAAAGAGAGAGCCCATTTTTGGGTTTAAAATGAAATCAGGACATCACTGGGAAATTGCAATTTCCCGCACTAGACAAATAAACACTGAAGCAACACGTGCAACATTCACAGGATACCCACCAAACCGATTCGTTTTTGAAAACAAAAAAAGTCCCTGGAACACACAATTCCAACGCCATGCGCAGTGCCATTTTCACTTTTCCATGGAAAAGTCGGAAAAGCAAAGCTTTTTCCGTCTTGGAAATCAGGCTGTGAAAAGGTGAATGGAATTGTGCCGCTATCCGGGCTAGAGCAGTCGTCGTGATACTTTTGTCGTGTAACAAGTTAACCACGGAATATCGTGCGTGTTTTCCTCAAAACACAAACCAAACAGGATTCTCTGAGACAACCAAAAAAAAATATTAAAAAAAAAAAATAAAAGGCCTATAATTATCCTTTTTACTACAAGTTTTGCCATCTCACTCTGTGTGTTATCGGGTTTGAACGATAGGTGTCTTCTTATCACACAAGACACCGCGTCTTGTCGTCGTCGTGCGGCCCACAGTGTTCCCTGTGTGTGTGTATATAGAGTGCGTTTAAAGGATAACAAAAAGTCTTTTCTTCCTGATAATACATGATTCAAGAATAGTAAAAAAATTGTTGTTGTGTTTTATTGAAAAAGGATCTCTCTTTCGCGTTCAGCGTAGGAAAAGCTTCGTGGAAATTATTTTGTTGGCCGTTGCAAACGAAAAGTGCTTTTCCCTGGTGTTTATGTGTATATATGCGAGTGATATGTCATTCCAAAACAAATTGTGCAAAGTATAAAAAAACAAAAAAAAAAATAGGAAGAGAAGGATTTTTTTTTGTCAACGTCATCTCAGCAATAAGGATAATACCGATCAAGAGACTCATCCCGTGATTTCGTCACGTTTTAACAAGGTAATGTATTACACACGGGAATGTGTGCCAAAAAGCGTTTGTCGTACACACAAAAGCGGCTTTGAACGGGACAAGGGGGGTTTTGATGGTGGTACACAGGATATATAATGGGGTACGACATTCACGTACAATATTCCTCTTGAACGAGATATACACTTGTATACAATGGGATCGTCGTTAGATTTCCTCTTCACAGTTATAACAAATTGTCACCTGGGAAATAAAATCCAATTAGAGTTGAAGAGGTCCTTTTTCTTGTTATCCTTTATGTTTTCTTTCTTTTTTTTGATTTTCTGTTGAATACCGTTCGGGCGAGTCTGGAAATTTATGCTTGAGGAGGCTATCATGTCTTTTGAAATGTTTGTTTGCCTTTTCTTTCTTGTGGGATGGGGTTGTTCATTTTGGGAAGGAAATTCCACTTTGACGGCGATGGTATAAATAATGTGTGTATCCTTGAACGAAATTCAGGTTGAATTATGGTAATGGGTTCATGAGGTTTACTATTCCCATGGGGTAGTGGCTAGTTTTGGGGAAAAATGCAAGAATTGCAGTGGGAAGATGTGTTCTATCTGGATGAGTGGTTGTGCAATCAAGATAATTTTGTTATCAGTGTGATGAACCGAAAGATTTTTCATGTAAATATGTAGAAAAAGGGTCAAAAAATGTGTCAAGATGTGAAAGTCCTTAAATAACTACTTAGTTACCCTAATTTCCAATCAAAATTTAAAGATGTGTTTCATTTGGTTCAAGCTACAATCCATTTGTTTCCAAATGTTACGATTGTATCAGTTAGGCATCAACCTTGTTAAGACATGCCCCTTAAGAACGACAATGGTGGTATAAATAAAACGAGACAGTATTCTTATGCTCCAAAATTCAATGAAAATCACGTCCTTTTCCCAGAAATGTTGCCCCAATTAAAAGTGATTTTACGAGTGTTTTTTCATACACCTAACTTCATCAGGATTGTATTACGTGTGAATGTATCCACAAAAGGCTCGACGTATTTATTAAGAAAGTAAGATTATCCATTCATGAGATTAAAGTTTCAGAAAGTAAGAAGAAAACACGTCCCTTTTATGATTTTTCTCGAAATTCGTTTACGGACGGGAGGTTAAATTCTCACATCTTGGGTGTGATTATAGGTTTAAACTTAAAATCTACAAAAGGACGGAATTCAGCAAAAATTTTAGTCAAGTGTAAGGCTTGAAAAAATTTCATGCAAACTGTGGAATAGTACGTCTTTTTAGCTTGAATAGTTTTGTTTGTTTTTCTTGAGTGTCATTAATGCTCTTATAGCGTTCCAGGCCCTGTTTTTTTTTTTTGAGCCGAGCTTTAAGCCAGATCAGCTACATAATTCAGAATTAACTTAATAAAATTGTTGGGGTAACTATGAGCTAATTCATGTTTATCGAGTGTTTACTCAAGATTTTTACTGAAACTAGAATGGTATCGCACTGAAAAACTGGACCTCTGAGCCACTTGCACCAACTCATTTATTCAATGGCGATTCGATGCCTGAAGTCACAAACAAACAAAAATTGTAAGAGTAGTTGAAAAAGTTGATGGAACGCCGCTTTTACTGGACAACCAACGTCTGAACTTCAGAAATATGTATCTTCACCACTTTGTGTGATGAATTTATTTTTGTTTTGTACTCAATGAATATGTATCCTTGCCACGTAAGCAACCTTATAATTCTAAGAGGTTGAAATATTTTCTCTGTCTAACATGACTCCTCTGCAATAAGGACGTGTAGGTTGTCCTTGATGTATTGGGAACGAATTTCCAATTTTATGTGAATTTAATCAATAATTGAAAATGATAAATATTCTCAATGATGTTAAAAATACTTTATGCATTTATTTTCCTTAGTGAAGGAGATTCTAGGAATTGTTGATATAAAAGATAAAATAAAGTCTCGATGGACTAAGAACACCGAAGGAGTTTGTTAAGAAATGCATTTTCGGTGTCTTGGTCATATTTTGAAATCTTGTCCATTTAAAAAATTTAATAATTCGTGTAGATGTAGATTTAAAAAAAATAGCAATTGGGAAATTTATATTGCAAATTTATTCGCACAATGTAAAACAACTCCCTAAATGTAAAGCAACTCGGAAATTTAAAAGAATTTTGTTCACACATTGAACTGAATATATTCCATTGGTGTGTAATTAAATATTTATATTGAATAATATTTTACAAAAAAAATAAGACGGTTTTTACAACTTTTACAATAAAAAAACCCTTCATTTGTAAATAATGTGCGAACAAAATTTTTGTCAAAAAATCATATTAGCGCGAAGCACATTTTGACTTGGCTGGTATGGCTGCAATAGAGCTGCTATTGGGTCAAAGCAAACCCTCGATAAATACACCAAACAACACTACACCCTCATTGAATAACTTTATGGTGAGCCATTTGAACCGACGTGATTGGGCCAAATTTCTTTGA
This sequence comes from Rhingia rostrata, assembly GCA_949824845.1. NCBI lineage: Eukaryota > Metazoa > Arthropoda > Insecta > Diptera > Syrphidae > Rhingia > Rhingia rostrata. Next base: position 95,897,959 of record OX463757.1, read on the forward strand.
AAATGCCATAAGGCAATGCTGTAACAGACATCCCAACTAACAATTTCGCTTCGATAAAGCACTCTCGAAACTATTTTCCCTCCAGCAATATAAACTGAAAGAAGTCTTATGGAAACACATTTACCGCACTCTAAAGGACTCTATAAGATTTCCTCACCGAAAAAAAAAGTTGTTGAGCCACCACTGGAAATCGAACCCAGAGCTTCTGTGTGGTCAAATATGATATGTAGTCACTGTTGCTACAAGACTTAAGTCAAGAGCTCTAAACATATAATGCTTCTATATTAGTTCGGCGGAAGCTCTAGAAAAACATATTTTACGCTGTCAATTGTGCATCAATAAACATCCGTTTAATCGCTATAGAGGCCTCAAAATGTCTTTTTCATTTCATTTTCCATTAAGTCTTTGGATTAACCTCAAAGAGTTATTAAACAGGATGAACTTCTCTGCACAAGCAAAAAAGCTCTATAGCTATATGTAATTGCTTCTTGTAATTGGAAATTTTAACAGATGGGATGTTAGAAAACGATGACACATCACACACAACTCGTATTGCGATGCGAATCATACGAGGAATTTTTTTCGGCAGAATAACTTTAAGATTTGTAATATCTTATGGATCCCATGAACCCTTGACTTGACGCCTCCCAATTTCTTCTTATGAGGTTACTTAAATAAAAAGGTGTACACCAACAAATGCCACTATAGCCAGCTCACGGTTTCCTCACCTCGATATCCATAAGGGGACATGGCGGTCTCCAGTTAAACGAACAATCAACCAAATTGATCACATTGCGATAGACAAGAGAGACGCATCAGTATTTTATATATCCGAACATTCCAAGTAGCTAATATCCAATCGGAATACTAACTTGTTGCAGCCAAGGTAAGAAGGCGGATATCCACCACGCAACAACAATCCAAAAATACTGTGAAAAAATTTAATGTCGACAGACTGCAATCGCAAGAGAACGCCAAGACCTTCGCGCAACGCGTATCCCTAAACCTCTGGATTAACACCTTATCACCAGCATTGAATGTCGAAGAACAATGGTAACGTTGCCAACTAGCCAATATATCAGCCGCAACTGAGGTGCTAGGTTTCTCGCACCCACCAGCAAGAAACCCCTGGTTTGATGAGGCATGACGACAGATGCTAGCAGCTAAGAACAAGGCCTAGAAGGCTAAGCTGCAGGTGAAGACGAGAGCTGCCGTTAAGCTCTATAGGCAGAGAAGAGGGGAAGAACACCGGCTTTTCAGAAAGGAGAAAAAAGAGCAAGAAAAGCGCGATCGAGGATATAGAGCGGTGCCACTCCAGGAAAGATGTTCGCAACTTTTACCAACGAGTATTACAAAGCTCTAACAGAATCCTGTCGAGATGAATAAGGAAATTTCGTAGTTGAGACACAGTCGATGCTGAGGATATGGAAGAACACCACTTCTGTAGACTGTTAAACGGCGATGACGAACAACATTCCGATATCAGGCTGACCGAACCATTCAATATTGGTAACTTCAGCGAAAACTGCCAACCACCCGACTTGAGTGAAGTGAGGATAGCAATATCTCAACTAAAGCTTAATAAGGCTGCCGGAAATGACGGCCTTCCCGCTGAGCATTATAAAGCCGGCGGAGATGACTTAGTAAGTAACATCCACCAACTCATAAACCAAATCTGGTCGGAAGAAAGTATGCCTGAAGAATGGAACCTCAGCATCGTTTGCCCGATCCACAAGAAAGGAGACCCTCTAAACTGCGCCAACTACAGAAGCATAAGTCTCCTCAACATTCTATCTGCCGTAATATGTGAAAGCCTGAAAACTTTTACCAACAACCTGATAGACCCTTATCAGTGTGGTTTTAATCCAGGAAAGTACAGAACCGATCAAATTTTCACACTTCGGCAGATCCTGGAAAAAACCTTAGAAGTCCAAATCGATACCCACCACCTATCATCGATTTCAAAGCCGCATACGGTAGCATTTATAGAGAAGAACTATACAGAGCCATGTCTAGTTTTGGTATACCGCCCAAACTCGTCCGTTTGTGTAGGATGACGATACAGAATTCTCGCTGCTCCATCCGGGTCGGAAATGACCTCACTGACAAATTCGATACCAAAAAAAGGATTTAGGCAAGGCGATGCGCTGTCATGTGACTTCTTCTATCTGATTCTTGAGAGGATTGTGCAAAATTCACGAGCCAACACCAGAGGCACAATTTTTCAAAAATCTGTACAACTAGTAGCATACGCCGACGATATTGACATCATTGGTAGGAACCAGCGTGATGTCATAGCCACGTTTGCTAGTATAGAGAAGGAAGTATAGAGAAGGAAGCGGCAAAAATGGGCTTAGCAGAAAGTGAGGGCTAGACGAAGTATATGCTGTCAACACGAAAGGACACACAACATCGACGAAATGGACAGAACGTCATTATTGACAGATATAACTTTGAGGTAGTACGACTTTGTCTTTCTAGGCTCCACTATAAACTCTGACAACAACACCTCGTCAGAAATTAAACGAAGAATTACTCTTGCCAACCTCTGTTTCTTCAGGCTAAGAAGGCAATTCAGTAGTAAAGTTCTCACTTGAACTACTAAGGAGATCTTATATAAGACCCTGATCATCCCAGTCCTGCTCTACGGCGCTGAAGCATGGACCGTCTCAAAAGCGGATGAAGAAATCCTTGGTCGATTTGAGAGGAAAATTCTTCGAAAAACCTTCGGTCCCGTTTGCTTTAACGGGCTATGGAGACGAAGATGTATTCAAGAACTATACAAGCTGAACAGCGACATGCCCCTAGTCAAAAAACTTTGCATTGGACGTTTAAGATGGCTAGGACTTGTAGAACGAATGGGCGCCAATACTCCGGCTTGCAGAGTCTTCGATTCCCAGCCAGACGTCGGACGCAGTAGAGGAAGAACTCGCCTTAATTGGCGCGCACAAGTAGAAACCGACCTCAACCAACTTGGGGTGCGCAACTGGAGGCAGTTGGCTAAGGACCGGCCTAATTGGAGAGGCATGTTGGTTTAGGCCCAGGTTCTTCTGGACTGTAGCGCCACTTAAGTTAGTAAGTAAGTTACATAAGATTAGGATTCATATGACAACTGAAAGAAAACAACGAGATCCGTGTATTGAGACAAAAAAGTCCTTTTGAGAAATTACAAATACAGCATAAGTAAATTATAATTCCCTAGAACATGAAAGTCATGGTCTTATTAATCAAGGGCTGACAAATTTAGTCACCTCTCCCAAAGCCATTGGGGAAGGTTCACTCGAACGATTTTGATCATCCATAGGAAGATACACATGGCACGCAAAAAAGCATATGCCACCCTCCAGTATGCCTTCGCTAACTGGTAATGTACACTCTGTGACCCATAAGACTTGTTTTGTTGTGCTTTATTTGTTTTTTGTTGCTCTGTATCTTCCTTCCAAGACACACAGCTGGAATCTTTAAGAAGTGGTTGACATTTGGGTTGGGGGTGCCGACAGGTTACATGTACATCGAAACGTAAGATATTACTTTTAGGCAATCATGGTAGCTACTCACTGCACAGTGTTAGAGGGCTGGGTTGGGTATATGTTCCTGTTCCTGGATTGTAACAATTTTTTTTGAATAAATAAAAATACACGAATAAAAAAAACAACAACAACAATATCACGAGAAACAACGCAGTAAATTGCACAATGAATGGCGGCGGGTTATGTTGCGTGGAATTGGGATTTATATTTTACGAGTTTTATATATTTTTATGCCTAAGTGCGTATAAATGGATCTCATTTTTTATAGCCCCCCACGGTTGGAATAAAACCAAAAGAAAAGGGTGAATTATTATTCTTAGGTGGAGTGATTTAGGTGGATTTTTGGAGCTCTTTTTTCACAGTTTTATTGGTAGTAGGGGTGTTATGGTACCTGATGTTTGGAAATGGAGATTTTATGGTTTTTACTGTTTTTTTAGCGGTGTTGCAGTTTTTTTAATGAATGGAGTATTTTATGCTTAAAGGGGGGCTAGGATTGTTAAAGGGGTATGAAGGGCGTTGAAATATATGCTGGATTGGTGACGTTTGCTGTTTCATATTTCGGTGGGGGATATGCTATTTTGCAAACTTAGCGAATTTTTATGAAGAATTCTTTTGGAACATTCATTGAGTTTGTGGGAGTCACATAAAGAGTCCTTATAGGGGTTTTTCTTTAAACTTTTTTACCGTTTAAGAAGTCTGAAGTGTTAAGTCCGATTTCGATTAAACCACATTCGTTTGAATAGAAGGACAGGCGATTATTTCACTTTTGAGGTTTTGCTTCTAAAAAAATGTAGACATAATAGGGATTGAGGAGGTCACCTCTGGCTGTGTTAAAGGTGGGTGAATGATCTAAAAATTCTTTACAATTATGAAAAGATCGGTAGCGATTTTACTTGTGTGGGTCTGAAAATGACTTCACTATTCGTGATTTGTATTTCTAGGCTGCGCAACAGCTCTACTAGATGACCTATTTACTTTCGTAGAAAATACAAATTTTTGGGGCAACAGTTAGTATCCAGGGCCGAGCTTTCTCACAACCATTTATGTGTGCGTTTGTACTTCTTGCACGATGGCGGAATCTCCTGTTTTATGCCGACTCCGAACGGCGAATTCGAGATAAGCTTTTCTTGAGAATTGATACTGGTCGGATGATTTGTCAGATCATCACGAGAGGAGAGCCAGTGAAAAATCATTTAGGTGTTGCTATGACTGGGATCCCAGTTCATCGTACTAACCATCGCGCCACTGAGCCCGATGGTTCAGTGAGATTAAAATGCAGCATATGCTCCTCTAAACGCTAAAATTTGTAGTTTTGTAATCTGAATCTTGCGTGCATGCCATTTAATGGGAATCGTACTAGAAACAACTTTTTTGACTGATTTACTAATTTTTTGAACGCGCATCAAATATGGACACCAGCAAAGAGAAAATACGCCGTATTTTACAGATTTTCTGTGAGAAAGGTGGAAAATGTGAATATCATTTTATTTTGTGCTAATACTGTAACAGCCAATCACATGCAGTTTTGATTTCATCGATTCCGTGCTGATATTTTCGGCATCAAAGATGCACCACGCTATCTAGGCACAATTGACGAAAACTTCGATAAAATCATGGAAATCGTTGAGTCAGGCTGTCGTTTATGCAATGTTTCCCTTGCCCATTAGCTAAACATTGCAGAAAACCCCGTTGGGATCTTTTGAACGAGGATGTATTTAAAGAAAAGCTCGATGTAGGGGTTCAGGCAAAAAAAAAAAACTGGACCGAATTTCCATTTTTAAATAAATTTTTAAAGCAACCAAATCAACCCATCCCTGAAGCGTGTGGGGACTGCTGATGAAAAATGGACCTCAGGCAAACACGGTCATAGTCGGATTACGATGACCAGAAGGAAAACGGTGGCCAAACCAGGATTGAAGCTCGATGTAGGGGTTCACGCAAAAAAAAAACAACCACTGATGATAAAAATGGACCTCAGGCGAACACGGTCATAGTCGGATCACGATGAGGAGAAGGATTAAAGCTCGATGTAGGTGTTCACGCAAAAACCAAATTTCCATTTCCAAATCGCTGCTAAGATAAAGAGCAACAAAATCGACCCATCTCTGAAGCGTTTGGGGACTAGTGATACAAAATGGACCTCAAGCGAACACGTTCATAGTCGGATCACGATGAGCAGACGGAAAACAGTTGCCAAACCAGGGTTGAAGCTGGATGTAAGGTTCACGCAAAGACCAAATTTCCATTTCCGTACCGCTGCTAAATAGCAACAAAATCGACCCATCTCTGAAGCGTTTGGGGACTAGTGATACAAAATGGACCTCAAGCGAACACGTTCATAGTCGGATCACGATGAGCAGACGGAAAATGGTGGCCAAATCAGAATTGAAGACCAGAAAGGTTTTGGCTTTGTCGGCGAAGTATCAACTATGACCTGCTCCCCTACGTCATAACCTTAATTCGGATAATATGTAATTGGGCCGACAAAAGGAATCAATCGCTGAGAAAAGTTCAGTTTTGCAATAGCAGAGGAATTGTGTTCCAGGTCAAAAGAATCTAAAATGATAGTCTGAAGTTCGGGTAGCTTTGTTGGGAGATTTTTATGTATCCACCTCGTAGTCCGGACATGGCACCAAGTGGTTACCACCTAGTCATGTTCATGGCAAATGGTATTGCTGGTGAAAAATTTGTCACTTTTTTGGTAAAAGGGCCTATAGCTTCTATGGTAATGAAATAACCTTTAAAATAGCAACAAATTATATCGAACAAAGCGGCTCATATTTGATCTGAATCGGAACATTCCAAGTATGCTTGACAAAACCCTTAATTTCATGAAAAATAATTTTGTGCTGACTGTCCATTTTATTATCATCATCTTAACCATCTTTTCATCACTCTTCTTTAAAACTACGTGTTGTCTGTAGTTATCGGCGCGATAAGGCGTGTAATAACCATACCACCTTTCTATACACTGACTAGTCCGAGTACAGAGTTATTCTGTTCGAATTCAACATCTCAACAAGTCCAATCAAATGATAGCTGTGTTGCATTCTTTTTTTTCTACTCTACTTTCAAACCCCGGCTCGTCCGCCTATAGCGTTATCGGTTTCGACTTAAATAAGTATCAACAGGCCACCCGATTTCAGATCACTCTCTCAGCAATTCCAATCAAATGCTATTGTTGCTGAATTTGGGCAAATAACACATTTTTGGTCCTCCAATTTTTAAAATAAACAAATTTTTCTTTTTTTCTAATTTTTGGTAGTAATCAGAAAAAAAATTAAATTTTCCACAAAAAAGTTCTTCTTTAAGTTCCAAAAGGTTAAACATCGCAATTTATCTTATCCATTGCAATCAGTCTACTCCACGTCTCCGACCATCACAAAGCTCATTCCAGACACTTAATGCTCCCTTATATGAAATAAAAAAACCTACAAATTCAGGGCTTTCATAAAAATCACATCTGTTGCCGTCTCAAACGTCTGCAAGTCATGCAAATGCACTCGAAATCTACGACAATAACGTGAATACACAAAGAAACATTATAAAATCAACTAACAAGTCCTTCTTCTCCAGAGCACCGAGAGCCAGCAAGCACGTTTCACCAGAATAAACAGAAATAAATTTCCAGCTCATAAACTGTATCTATTCACCTGTAAGACTTCACTTGCAGCGATTACACGTGTACTTTTACTAATTGCTTCTGCACAACTGCAGTGTATCCTTTTCAACCTCCGCTCGAGCTCTCTCCGTTCGTCTATGCAATCTATCACAACTGTCGTTATTCGACATTGCCATCGTCATCAGCATAGTCATAGTCATCTCATATAGTCATCGTCATCATCAACTTGATCATCATTATCCGCAATCGTCAAATGTGCTAAAAAAAAAAATTGTTGAGCCTATTGCGCCACCCACTCAACATTCTGGGTACATCCACTCCAGCACTTATGCCACTCTTATGACCCACAAGTCAACAACACATTTTCACATCCACCTCCCGACGTCACCCACCACCCCACTACCACCACCTTTATCATCAGGGAAAGGAAAAGCAATAACAATAGCAGTACAGCGAACAGAAAACATAGAAAAGCAACAGCAACGCTTTCCCTCTCCCTTACCACACGCTACAAGGATTAACAAACACTCTCGTGAAATTGTCGTGCATTTCGTCGTTTTCTGTGTGTGTTTTCCTTTTTAATGTTTTTTTCATTTTTTTTGCCTGCTTTTGCTTCCCTCCACCGTTAGTACGTTTACCTTTATGACAGATAATGGGTAATTAAGAGACACTGTTGGGTAAAGTGTTGACACACACCCTTGTGTCGACTATGAGGATTGAGGATGACGAGGACGACGTCGACTACAACAACAGCGTCGTACAATGGTATGATGAGAGGCCATGTTGACGAACAGAAAGAGCGACTATTTCACGATGGCCCGCGCTCCTTTCGCTGGGATGTATTTTATTTGATTTAAGTTAAAGAGAATTCCTAGGTGTGTCGGTTGCGTCATTATAGTGCGCTGAGCACCCTTGAATGCTATAAATAAGATGAATCCTAACCCTCCTTGTGAATGTCGTAAACGTAGCTAGTAGTGCTGTCCTCCTAATGCATTTAAGTTGAAAATTAATTTTTTTTTCTTCAGCACAACAATTTTCATTATCCTTTATGGGGGACATTTTGTCGTCCTTTTTTAACCTCTAACCTTAAAGTTGGGTGGAGGCTAAATTAGGATGACAATTAACGGAATAATAAATATTGTCTAAGAGGATACCCCTGAGTGGTTTAGTGTGCGGGAGTAGTAATACGAATTAGGGTTTCAACTGCGGGAAGGGTAATGTAATTTTTTTTTTTGGTATTTTCAAGGACAATTTGTTAATAGGAAAGCTATTGAATGTGACGTGAAGGATGGGAAATTGGGCGGAATATTTTTGATGGGTTGCCAATTGAAACGTTTACGTATCAGACAGTGTAAGTGGAGCGTTTTTGATTCGAATGATTAAGTTTGCATGACACTGTAGTGAGGGCAGAGGAGGTATCACACTGTTGTTTTTAATGTTCAGCTCTTATTCGAAGAAGAATTTTCTACCGATTGTTAGCAAACATGTATCATATATTATGTAATTGCGCAGCGACGAAAGGCGTTGAGTCAACCATTTTCGGAAGCTACGCGTTGAATTTCTTCCAAAGTTTTTCGGCGAAGAATTGTTGCGGAATCTGTCTGGAAATGGAAACTTCTCCAAAATGGCAAACGAACGCTTCGTTTGGTTTGTTTCGTAACCGGATGCCTTAAGGGCAATCTTAGTTTTTATTGGAACTTCTTTTTTTCCGTGGGCTGGTGGAAAGTATGTAAATGTTGGAAATCTGCATAGACACGATGAGCATGTGCCCATAGTAGTGTAAGATTTTCACTCACTTAAACCATCACCCTTTTTGTATTTATATTACAACTAAGTATGCGACTTATCTTGTAACTTCTTGTATCACGAGTAATGAATGTTTGGCAAGTAAATTTCCTTTGAGACTTTCTGTTTTTCGCAATTTATAGTGCGGTTTGTTATTACCGGCCAAATTCAAGGGTCTAGTTTTTTGAAGACGCCGCAATTGGAACTGACTTTCATTTCGGAAATTCTTCGCCACTAAGTTAGTAACATAGATAAATAATAAAGATATGGCTAAATTGTTATGTATCTAACATGTATGTAAGTAAGTATCTGCAAGATTAATTTTAACATTTCTTACTTACTTCTACAAGCTACTTATCATTTACATCAAGTTTTAAGCCCTACCGGTTTTTGGAGGCGTTAAAAAAAATGGTAGTAAAAGTGAATAAAAAATTTAAAATATTAAGACCTCACAAAATTTGGGAACTTTTACAATTTTATTTTTGGTCAAAAATCGATTTTTTCACCACTATAATCATAGTCGTTTTGAAGCACGACTAATTTTCGGAGTCGTTTTGCGAAAAAATGATTTTTATATTCCCATACGTTTCGTTCCAAGCAGAAATTTAGACAAAAGGTTGTTCTTGGTCAAACCAAAAGAAATTTCGGAAAAGTGTCCTAAAAGGCCTTTAGGGGTATATTAATCGAAATAAGCCTACTGCCATGCAGAAATTCAAAAAAAACCTATTTTGTGTTCACTAACTAGAAATTCAGAAAATCAGAGAAAACGTCGTTCTTTGTTAAATTTGTTAAAATTCTTATTTGTTGTAAAATTGATATACGCAAAAATTTTGCTTTAAAGTTATAAACACGTTTTAGTCAGTTTTATGGGACAAATACGGATTGATTGTAGATAGCTCAGATTAACAAATCAAACCATAGGAAATTTTGGGAAAAGTGTCCCAAAAGGTACAAAGGGGTATAATAATCGAAGTCAGCCTATTGTCACGCACAAATTAAAAAAAACGTCGTTCTTCAAACCATGAGAAATTTTGAAAAAGTATCCCATTTGGCCTATAGGGGTATATTAATCGAAGTGAGCCTACTGCAACATAGAAATTCAGAACAACCGTCGTTCTTTGTCAAACCATAAGACATTTTGGAAGTGTCCCAATAGGCCCCAGGGGTATAATAATCTATGTCAGCCTACTGCCACGCAGAAATTCAGAAAAATCGTCTTGGTCACACCATTAGAAATTTTGAAAAGTGTCTCATAAGGCCCATAGGGGCATATTAATCAAAGTCAGCCTAATGCCAAGCACTTCTTGGTCAAACCCTAAGAAATTTTGAAAAAGTGTCCCAATAGTCCCATAGGAGTATGATAATCAAAGTCAGCCTTACCATGAGAAATTTTGAAAAAGTATTCCATTAGACCTAGAGAGCAATATTTATCGAAGTCAGCCTAATGCAACACAGAAATTCAGAAAAAACGTAATTCTTTGTCAAACCATAACAAATTTTGAAAAAGTTTCCCAAAAGGCCCCTAGGAGTATAATAAACGAAGTCAGCCTAACAATGAGAAATATTGAAAAAGTATCCCATTAGACCTAGAGAGGTTTATTAATCGAAGTCAGCCTAATGCAACGCAGAAAATTAGAAAAAAAAACGTCGTTCTTGGTCAAACCATACGAAATTTTGAAAAAGTGTCCGAACAAAAAGTTATCCGATGACATTCATCCGTATAGTATTTTTAGCCATGCATCTTCTTTTGGCCATGAAATAAAACATTTTTTGGTAAAAGTTGGAAAAAAAATCAAAGAAAGAATCTGAACAAAATACTGTTTTGTACATTTCGTCTGCAAAACATTTTTAGCCAAAAAATGGGTAAATAAATAAACAAATAAAAATAGAGTGTGAGCTCACACGCGGTGGAAATGAAACTGTTTCCGTTTTATCTCATTCTCTCACATCCTAAGCTATGAAAGTAGATTTATTCGACATGTTGTACAAATTTTAGGTTTTAAGCACAAACGGATAACGTTTTTTTTTCAATTTCAACTCTTTATGAATTTTGAATATTACAACATTAAATGCATTTAAATAAATTAAGTAAAAACTTACATAATGAAAATTGTGTATAACATTTGAAACACTGCATTTCTTCAATCCACTCGAAACAAATGGTCTCCACCAACAACTGAAATGACATAAAAGAGACACAAATTATTTTTCATAAAGTATAAAAACAAGTGCGGAACGTTTGTCAACTTTTCATTTGTTGTAAATGCAACTGTAAGTCAGAGTGAAATAAATTCTTTTTGATATATTGGATTGCAAAGGATTTAAGATAAAACACAGTTTTATCAAATTCACATTAGAATTTAAAATAAAAAAAAACAGTTTTTGTAATTATAAAATAAACGAATAGAATTTAGAAATAAATAATAACAAAAAAACTAAATTTTGTATCATTTCCCGTACATAACATGTTGTTGTACTATTCGTATTCACGAATATCCATCGTTTATCATTTTGAGTTTTCGCAACAAATCCTTTTCAAAATGTTAACATAAGTTCATTTTATACACAAAATTAAATTTTAAGATATCGATAACATCTCGGAAAGATGTACTAAGCGACAATTTTTGAGGGAATTACTTTTCGACTTGCCCTTATAGTTTACGCAAGCGCCACGTTTTGGTCTTGCTTTCAGATTCCTACCATTAATACAAAATAAACTATAAAAAAATAAAATTCACACTAAAAATAAAATTCACATTTAAAATAAAATTCACTTCAAAGTACACAAATAATTACCTACATTGGAAGTTGTTTTTTTTTTTTGTCTCCTTTAAAATTTTAAAAATGTCGCTTAACGCATTTTTCCGGGAAAATATCGATATAAACAAAAATAATCCCAACTTCTGGCTTAAGAATCTGCACGATGTTATGTTTTCCCGCTACATGTGAACACTGGCAATAAGGAAAAATCCATGAGTATACAAACGTCAAATTTTAGCCACTGGATTCATTTTTGCGATGTGCTGAACAGATGAAAATTTTGAAGACTAATTTACTAAAAAAAAAATTTTATGGCGCAACAGGATCATAAGTAAACAGGGCCCAGCTTTTTTCTCACAACCATTAATGTGTCCGAGTGTACTTCCTAGCACGATGGCGGGACCTCCTGTTTTATGCCGAATCCGAACGGCTAAGTTGAGATAAGCTTTTCATGACAATTGATACTACTCGGATGATTTGTCAGATCATCACGAGAGGAGGGCCAGTGAATAATCATTTAGGTGTTGCTACGGCTGGGAATCGAACCCAGACCTTCTGCGCGGCAGTTCATCGCACTAACCATCGCGCCACTGATCCCTTCACTAATTTACTAATTTACCACCATCATGTTAAAAAAGTGGTTATATTGACACACATCATAAAAACGAAAAATACAACTTTTTAGATATTGTCCTGAAGTTATGTATTACTGAAAATAATCGATCAAATGGGGTGGAAACATAATCCCGAAAAAAAATCCTGAAAATCCGAAATCACGAAATCCCAAAAGCCCAGATTCTCAAAAATTCAAAATCTCTAAAAATTATATAAAATGAAAAATTTTGCCAAATTTTGAAGTTTGTCTCAAATTTCAAACAAATTTTCCTGATTTTGTTGATCCTATTATATTTACAATATTCAGAATTTCGGCCTTTCGACATTTTGGGTTTTTGGAGATTTTTGGGATTCTGAGTTTTTGGAATTTTGCTTTTTCTGGACGTTGAGTTTTTGAGATTTTGGATTTTCGGGATTCTGTCCTACTCCCTATCGAATTATCTCCAAAAAGGTTACATAAGTGTTATTTCCCATTTGAAAAAATCTGTCTACCTGAAACAAAACAACTCTTAGGAACATGCACTTCAAAGAGCCCAATTGTTCCTATAATACAATTTTCAGGATTTTGTCCTTCCGACATTTTGTTTTTTTTTTTGAGATTTTTGGGATTCTGGGTTTTTGGAATTTTGCTTTTTCTGGACTTTGGGTTTTTAAGATTTTGGATTTTCGGGATTCTGTCAGACTCCCTATCGAATTATCTCCAAAAATGTTCCATCAGTTTTATTTCCCATTTGAAAAAATCTGTCTACCTGAAACAAAACAACTCTTAGGAACAGGCACTTCGAAAAGCCTAATTGTTCCTATAATACAATTTTTAGGATTTTGAACTTTCGACATTTTGGGGTTTCGGGGATTTTTGGGCTTCTTGGTTTTTGGAATTTTTGATTTTCTGGACTTTGGGTTTTTTAAGATTTTGAATTTTCGGGATTCTGTCCTACTCCCTATCGAATTATCTCCAAAAATGCTCCATCAGTGTCATTTACCATTTTAAAAAATCCATCTATCTGGAAAAAAACAAATTTTTAGAAACTGGCACCTCTAAGGGCCCAAGCACGCCCATGGGAGATTGAAGCCTCATAAAACCTAACCTTACACAAAACACAATAAACAGCAAAAGGAGAAATGGTGGATACGAAAAAGATTCCGTGATGTGGAGTTTTCGCAAGTAGATTGTGTGTCTACTTAGATCCGAAAGGAAGCAAGTAACAATTTGGCTCCGGAGGACTGAAGTAAGTAGTAAAGCAAAGGATGTTTGGTGAAAATGACCATGTGATGGAGGGAGGGTCACATCAGTTGCGAATAAATTTGGGTAGGAATAATAATTTACCAAAATGTCGGGTAGATATTGAATAAATTTATTAATTTCAGGAATAGGCAAGTATTAGAGTTGTCAATAGATGATTTTTTTTTGCTTTTCATCTGTTGTGTTTTGTCCTTTTTTAGTTGTATTTTGTGATACAATAGTTGAATCAACTACTGAAATGCCCTATTCGGAAAAGCAGTTTTATAAAAACATGGCCATACATTAATCCATTCCATCCAAAAATTGGCCCTTTTGCGAAAAATACAAGTTGTTCAGAAACTTTTTCAAAATTCTTTAAACTATTTCCTCGTTTTTTTTTTTAATTTTTAGTAAAACATGCCAAAAATATATACATATGTCGGTTTTTGACTAAAATAGTTAAAATAGTTTTAATAGTTTTAAGAATTTTGAAAAAGTTTCTGAACATGTTTTTGTATCTTAAAAAATGTTTTTTTCGCTTGTCAGAGGAAGGTCTGGGAAAGTGCTGACACGTGTTTTGCTTTGCTTAACAAATGTTGTTATCCTGCATCAAAAGGCAAAGCCTTCGAATTTACAACACACACATGGACTGATGAATGTACATATACAACAATCTTTATATCATCCCATCCCATCAATACAAACAAATATAAATAATTCCTCATTATATTTCCATATATATTTATTTCCATCAAACTGTGTATCAAATTAAAACATCCCAAGGCCAATCGCGATGGAGAGTATAAAAAACACACACACTGAATCACTGTACCATTTCTCTTTTCGGAATTTATTCATCACATAGGAATGTAATTCAAAAATTGAATAAATAAATCCGTTTTATTATCAGAGAACTGGGGCATCCGGAAAAATGTGTCTGTGTGTATTTACATTCTATTCAGCTTGCGTGCAAATTTGTTTAGGGGTGTGTTTGGTTTTTGCACCGAAATCCTGTCAGTATTCACCGAGGAGGACTAATTTCAAAAATTAATTAGATAAATTCAAATGAAATTTAATTCCATTCAATTTGACAGGAGGGTGTTCCTCAAATAGGTTTTGAAAATTGAAGCCAACCCAACCATAATACTACCAAACAGATAAATTATGTTTGAAGAACTCGAAGGGAAAGTGGAATTTTGTAAGGGTAGTATTGTGAAATGTGATTTTGAAGTTTTGGAAAATGAATATCGTTAACAGTTGCAGTTATTCTGAATAGCATCATTTTCTTGAAATGTACCTCATGGTGGACTTTTGAAATAAATCAAAGAAGGCAACAAATAACAGACAAGTTGTGAGTGTCTGACAGGTATTGCCTTCAAACGTCATTTGCATGAGGGTAAGCCTTATTTCGTAAATGTCTTTTATTGAGTGAGCAGACAAGGATAGTCTTTTTCGAAGTTTTCTTTGGAGAACATTTTTCTTATGCAGTACTCTACGGTATCCAAAATGTTTCTTGTTAAGTATTCTAGGGTATCAAACATTATTTTTTAAGCCATGTCTACAAATAGGTTTATTCAGTTGATCAAGCTCTAATATAATAAGTTATTGTCTCAACTAGCTTAAGATAATTTAAGATAAAGGTATACAAACTCAACAGGAAAAAAAACACTTCGAGGTAATGTTAATGTCCTTGATATTAAGATTTATTTAATAGATAATTTTATACCTTATGATTTTTGGCCATATGCGCAATAAGTCGAATGCAGCGGAATCGTGAAGTTCAATTTTCGTCAAATGGATCGAGCAGAATCGACAGACTCTCGCTGCCAAAAACGAGGCCTACAAGGCTAAGCTGCAGGTGAAGACGAGAGCTGCCGTTGAGCTCTATAGGCAGAGAAGAAGGGAAGAACACCGGCTTTTCAGAAAAAAGAAAAAAGAGCAAGAAAAGCGCGCGATCGAGGATATAGAGAGGTGCCACTCCAGGAAAGATGTTCGCAAGTTTAACCAAAGTGTAAAACTTCAAAGCTAAGGATGCAAGGCTCGAACAGAATCCTGTCGAGATGAACAAGGAAATAACGTAGTTGAGACACAGTCGATGCTGAGCATATGGAAGAACCACTTCTGCAGAATGTTAAACGGCGATGACGAACAACATTCCGCTGTCAGGCAGAACGAACCATTCAATATTGGCAATGAGAGCTAAAACTGCAAACCACCCGACCTGAGTGAAGTGAGGATAGCAATATCTAAACTGAAGCTTAATAAGGCTGCCGGGAATGGCGGCCTCACGCCCAGCTTTATAAAGCCGGCGAAGATGACTTGGTAAGTAACATCTACCAACTTATAAGCCGAATCTGGTCGGAAGAAAGTATGCCTGAAGAATGGAACCTCAGCATTGTTTGCCCGATCCACAAAAAAGCAGACCCTCTAAACTGCGCCAACTACAGAGACATAAGTCTCCTCAACATCGCCTACAAAATTCTATCTGCTGTAATATGTGAAAGCCTGAAACCGTTTACCAACAACCTGATCGCCCCTTATCAGTGTGGTTTTAGTCCAGGAAAGTACAGAACCGATCAAATTTTCACACTTCGGTAGAGCCTAGAAAAAAACCTAAGAAGTCCAAATCGATGCCCACCACCTATCATCGATTTCAAAGCCGCATACGATAGCATTTATAGAGAAGAACTATACAGAGCCATGTCTAGTTTTGGTATACCGCCCAAACTCGTCCATTTGTGTAGGATGACGATAGAGAATTCTCGCTGCTCCATCAGGGCCGGAAACGACCTCAATGACACATTCGATACCAAAAAAGGATTTAGACAAGGCGATGCGCTGTCATGTGACTTCTTCAATCTGATTCTTGAGAGGATTGTGCAAAACTCAAGAGCCAACACCAGAGGCACAATTTTCCAAAAATCTGTACAACTACTAGCATACGCCGACGATATTGACATCATTGGTAGGACCCTACGTGATGTCATAGCCACGTTTGCTAGTATAGAGAAGGAAGCGGCAAAAACATTGGAATATTGTTCCGTTTAGTTGAAACCAAATCAGAAATGATATTTCTATAGCGCTCTCTATTGACGGTAACATTCTGATTGGTCGATGAATTCTACCAGCCCATAAACCCCATTTAACAGTGAGTTTAAATGATTTTAAAGGCTTCTGGGTTATATTGAATCCAAATTCTGCAATTTTACTTGTTTACATGTAGATAGATTAAAACAAAAATGGGACTCATCGGAGAACAAAATTTTGCGTTGAGAATGAGGATCAGGGTGAACCATAATTTCGGGCCATTCACCGAACTTACGACGCCTATAATAGTCACCCGGTTTTAATTCTTGCACAAGGTGGATCATACAAGCTTTTTAGCCAAGATCTGGCAGTAAAATCTTCCACAAAGTGGATAGTGGACCATCTAATAGGTAGCACATCGACTAATTCGGATGCTTCTCAATACCGCGCTCCACAGCCTCAATAACTTCTTCTCGTGCTACATATTTGTGGTCTTTGCGGATCCGTATTGTAAACTACACTATACGTGATGCAAAAACCATTCATCGTGTTAGGAATAAATTGCTCAGATGGAAGAATATGTCGACCGTAAAATATGGACTTGGCGCATAATAAGTTTGGTGAACCGAACCATGGTTTTCGAAATGCACAATTTGCATGATGGCAAAACTAACTAATACCGCGTCTCCACGAGCAACATTTGATAGCTTACTATCTGTCACTTTTCATAGAAAGGAATAATGATAGAATGCTATGAAATGTAGGGTGGGCATTTCCATTGCTTACTATCTCAAACAATCTTACAACCTCAAGCAGAAATGACAGCCCATAGCATACTATCCATAGATAGCAATTGACTGAGCAATACCATAGCAAGAAATTTTTCATAGAATACTATTTGAGGTCTCCACATGCAATTTTCATAGAATGACACATTGCATGCTATGAAATATTGCTCGTGGAGACCCCGGGTAACCACAAATCAACTTTCAACTGTCAAATTGACAATCTGTAGAAACAGTGTTGCCAGTTTCCAAAAAAAAAAAAAAAAACTAGAAAGAGACTATTTAATTGGAAATCTGATATCAGACAAAAATCATTTAATAAGCAACAATTAATTTTGTTTTATTTTAAGCCTTCGGTCGGAAGCTCTTAACAGGTTATTCTTCTATAATATTTCATGCTAGAAGCAAGCTCTCTATAATTACCAACATATTCGACATATAAATCAGTTATGTTTAGTTTAGTCAGGTGCCATGACTTTTCGAATTGAACAAATCATAAAAATTAATGTTTGAGTTGCTTCGACTGAGAATCGACCCTGGATCTTTTGCAAGGTAGTTCATCGCCTAAGATACAAGGTAGTCATAGATTTTTAAGCCTTCATAAGTAAGTTCTATACATGTTATGCTTCGCATTAAATGTGTGCGAAGCTTTACCGAAACATCTTAACTGTACACATATCTCCGAATGCTTAAAAACAACCTTACAGAAGTAATAAAGTCATAAGGTCGGTTATGCTTGTAAATTTTCCTGCATTATGTCTTAAAAAGGCTTCTACCCAAACAATCGACAGCAAAAATGCTCAACCTACGCGCAAAAGTACTACATAAGGCCTACAGAAATTATTTCTCTTGGAAATAAAATTTTACTGCCAACAGTCCGCTCTTTCGACTACCGAAGGACGAACTGGCCGCGCTTCGCCAGAGTTGTAAATCGAGAATTACGTTTGAGCGAAATCAACCCACCGACAAACAGAAACCTGACAAACGATGAAATTGACCAAAATTTACTAAAAATGAATGAGGTCATCACAAGGTCAATGGAACGAGCTATCCCTAAGGCAACTAGTTCTGACGACCAGACGGAGAAGTATCGAACGCCAACAATCGATGCACTCCACAAACACAAAAGCATACTGGTCTCCAGGCTTAAACGGCTGCGTAGACAATTTACTGACAGACAAGACCCGGAGATTCGGACATTGAAGTCGTTGATCAAAAACCTTAAACAGTTAATTTCGGAAAATTACAAAAAATCTGTCAGTTTGTACTGGGGCAAGAAAATTCAGGCTATAAAAACCAGTAGCCCGAATATGTTCCCGCAAATAAATAAAATATTCAGGCGAAAAGATCATAATGACATTCCATGTGTCCGAATTTCCCAAACGACAGAGAACAGACAGACGCTCACGGATGTTGGTATAAATCCGGAAAGTGTTGACTCGAACGACGGTTTTTTCACGATCGAAGATCCTCAAGAGAAGGCGAATTCGATAGGCGCTATCTTCGAGACCGTGTATACGGTGAACAGTCCTGTTCGCCCAAATCGCGATATTGAGGAGAGAGCCTTTCTGAATCACTTTCATCTACGTACCGAACTCCAAGCTTGGCGATCTGAGAATAACGGTTTTACCGTATTCAATGACGAAAACCCTTCAAATGGCATAGTCGCCAATAGCATGATGCTGTTCGTTCAAAAAGATGAACTCCTGGACATCCTCGTATCACTGAAAAATAAAAAGTCGGCGGGAGAGGACGGTGTCCCAAACGTCGTATTGAGACACCTGCCAGTGGAAGCAGTCGCTATTTTCACCACGCTGTTTAACAATGCACTGAATAATGCACATTATCCGGTGCACTGGAAAACGGCGGTGGTACATCCTATCCCCAAAAAGGGCAAGGACAAAACAAACCCAGCTAATCTTCGGTCAATAAGCCTTCTGCCGAATGTAAGCAAGGTATTTGAGAAAATAGTCAATAGGGCTCTGCTTAAGTGGGTCGAGGAAAACAAAATTATTCCGGAAAATCAGTTTGGTTTTCGAGCGAGGCATGACACCATTCATGCCGCATCGAAACTAGTGTCCGACATTCAATGGAATAAGTCCAAAAAACAGTGCACAGGGGCCTGTCTGGTTGACTTTGAGAAGGGCTTCGACACCGTATGGTTAGAGGGGCTTTTCTACAAGCTGACCAGACTGGGCATGCGTAAACCCATGCTATATATGATTTATGAAATGCTTATGGGAAAGAAGTTCGTTGTCAAATGTGGCAATGTAACTTCGAGTAAAGTCTTTGAAATTAAAAACGGTTTACAACAGGGGGCGGTTAACTCCCCGATATTGTTTAACATTTATACAAGTGATCTTGTAGGTTCCCTCAGTCACGCTATAGCGTACGCAGATGATCTAGTGGCGTACAGATCAGGTCCGAAAATCGAGGTCATCAACACACTTTTGCAACGTGACTTCGATCACATTAAGGGATATTGCGATGATTGGAAATTGAGGATCAATTTCCGAAAAACCGAAACAATTCTATTCAGGACCCCAGTGCAGAGGGCTTCTTACGATACCAGAAAAAACTGGAAAAAATTGTGTATCCTGGGACAGCATGGACGGCCGTTGGCGGTGAGAAGTGAAGTCAAATACCTTGGCATCTGGCTTGACAAGTTTCTATATTTTAATAAAAATGTGGATGCTTGTCTGGCCAGGGCTAGGGGGGCTTATGCTCTGACAAGAAGATTGTTTCATAGCAGTCAACTTGATTCAAGGGTGAAAGTCATTTGCTACATGGCCCTCATAAGGCCGATCATCGCTTACGGTTGTCCCGTGTGGTTTAATGTATCACCATCCTACATGGAAAGGATACGGCTGTTTGAGAGGCGTTGTCTCCGATCCTGCTTAGGATTGTACCGAACGCCGGACTCCGAGTACATAAAATATTATCGCAACGAGGTTCTATACAATGGGGCTCAGTTGAATAGAATTGACAATTTCCTAATTAAGGTGACTCGAAGGCACGCTTCAAGGGCGATGAGTAGCGACAACAGCCTGATCTTTGGGGCTTATTACCCCAATGAAATGTACATGGAGAGTGCGCTCATGTCCGGCTTTATTCCACCAGAGGCATTCATTTATATCGATTCGTTAGGGTTAATACAAGACAGGAACGGTATCCCGGTTTTATACCATCGCTACCGTGACGCGCGGGACAAGCGGCTAGTCCGCGATGGGCACGTCGACAATGCTCCGGAGCTCCTCCGCTTTAGCACGGCGGTATCGGATCGCGATAGGACCGACGCTGAAAAGCAGCGCATCGAGTTTTGGTGGCTAAACGAGGAAAGTATTTCTGCAGTTCCTCAGGTCTTTGCGGACTTTTAGTCCACTCCTTAGTACTTAAGTAAATTAAATTTAGGTACAAGGTCTGGGGCTGGGCTTATGCACCATATTTTATTTAATATGGTTGCATAAATGCTTGCTGGACCCAATGACGCAATCGGGATGGCAAACCCTCGGGGCATATGCAACGAGTGCTTGCCACCCCGATTATAACTAAGTTAGGTTTAAGTAGTTATGTAGTCTTAAGTAGTGTTAGTTAGGTTTAACTAGTATTAAGTAGTTTAAGTTAGTTTTAGTCTAGATTAAGTTTTTATATAAAACAAAAAAAAAATGGTTACTGTTCAAAGTTTTAATTTTTTCTTTGAAAAATCAATTAAACGTCTTTATATTAGTAATAAGAAACAAATGACAAATTCAGGCTGAAAAGCAAAAGAAAAATGTTAGTTATAAGCTTACAGCGCCCGCTATGGGCCGATAAGTTAGATTAAGTAGATATGTTATTGATAAGTTAGATTTAAGCATTTTTGTCTAGTATTAAGTTAATATTTTAAGTAAATAAAAAATGAATTAAAAAAAAAAAAAAAAACACAACTAGAATGTAGAAAAACTGAATTTTTGTTAGGCTATTAACTGTAAAACCGCAAACGAAAATGCTTTATATGCTCATCAGTTAGTCTTTATATTTTCTTAATGAATTTAAAATCAAAATTATTATTCGCAATCAAGCTAAATTTAAATTCGTAAGCTGGTAGGAATTTGCTTACATGGATCCCACGCCTATACAACCCCACTACCCAAATGTTTGCAAACTTTTCCAAGCAAATTTAGATTAGGTGTGACCAACCATGCAAAAATTTACCGAAAATTGTTGCTGCAATTGTTTGCTCGTGCATACGAAGCTTTATGCGGTGCCGTGAGCCGAGTCGAGCGAAAAACGCCGAATTTCAATGTTCAGCCTTATTTTACTTATAAATAAATCCAATATCGCACCCATTCCATATCCAACATTGAGCCCAAGTTCATACTTTGAATACAATTGGGTGCAAGTTTGGGTGTAGGCAAAGTTTGAAAATAGGTGGGGACATGCTGCCCCCTGCAACTTTCCTGTTTCGGCTCAGTATTGGATTTGGGTTGCGTGCGAGGTTGGATGTATGGACATGCAAGCTTCCACCAACAGTTAGCCCAAGGAGGGGGGTTGCATACAAATTCTCAATATAACATCGCAGGCAACCCGAATTCAACAGTGAGCCCAAGCAGTTGGGTTGCATTGTGAAAAACGCCGAATTTCGGAATTCGGCTTTATTCTTCTCTGCGTTATTTCTTCGCACCGCTTTATGCGAATCAACACTTGCTATGAACCTGTAAGAATAACTGAAACATTAAATGAAACCATTTCATTGATCTCATTGTGCGTTGGTCAAATTAGCAGTAACAATAATTCCGCCATCGCTCGATTGTTTTCAACTTAATTCCATGTCTGCCTAAAACATCAATGCCATTTCACAACTTCATTCATTTCATTTATAAAATTAATTCAAAATATTACATTAGATTAGAGCAACCTCCCAACTAATCGGTTGTGACAACCTTGTTTCGCAAATCCTCAAGTTTCAACATTTACTACTTCCATTAGCATTCAATAAAAGCCGTGGCTAATTGAATAACCATGTTTCCAAGTTAAAAGATTAACTATGAAGACCCGTAATTTTGCTAAGAGCTTCACAAATCGACCCACACCACCCGTTACACCAGACAAAGCCTTGGCCAATTTATTTTAATGCTACCGTAATTAAATTCCTACTGTTGCTCTATGAGGAAATGGCTTCACTTCAATGAATTAATAAAAACAAATTTGTGTTGACTTTTTTGTTTGAAGAAAATATAAAACTTTGCATTTTTTTTTTATAAATTTCACTCACTTATAGTGTTATTAATACTTTTAAATTGTTTTTTATTTATACATTTATAGGGTTTTAGCACATTGTGGACATTTCAAGAGGAGATTTAGAAAGAGTGAGGTTTTGGTTATATTTACATACTGGAGGCTTACTATTTTTGCAGGGAATCGCTTATCTTCCTTTGGTCGTTATATACGTTAAATCGTTTTCGAAAGTTGTGTTTCTTATTTGTAAGTATCCACGGAATATGTGTAATATTGCATTGCATAAAAATCACGAAACGCCCATTTTCATAATAAGCCTGAATAACTTTAACGCGTTGCTCGATTGTGTATCTTTCCATAATTCAAATTAATCCGAAATTGAGAAATGTAAAAACTTGAAGCTTAGGTTTGGTTAACATTCAACATCGGCCCTTAAAATTTAACCAACCATTACAAAATATCCTACATAGGTCAAAGGTGCGCCATTTATATATGTAGGAAAACACTTAAGGAAAATGTTTGTCCTGAAATTGTAAGAAAATGTGTCCAAATCTTGAAAGCGATTTTTCAAAATAACGATTTTAAGAAACATTTCAACAAAACTCGAAAGTTAAAAACAAAAAAACCTTCAACAATCTTGCTATGTACTTTTGTTCTGAAGAGCATCAAGCACACCCACTTTTTGGTGACGATTACAAAATTGAGAGGGTGCGATAGCTTATTAAAAAAATCGCGCAGAGAATTGAAACGTTCTCATATATTTTATTGGTGAAGTTGTTAAAAAAAATTAAGTGAGTTCAAGAATATAAATCTAAAAGCAGTGGAAGAAAAAGTGTAGATTTCAGCCCTGAGATTGAAGGGGAAATGAAGACTCAGTTGGAACGTTTAGCAAAGCAATTTGGTGGCGGAAGCGGTGTCGATATTACTAAATTTCCTGGTTTTAAGTTCGAAGACATTAACATATAGATCTAACGTTACATCTGAAATATATATGAAATCATTATTTATGGAATATATGAAACAAAAAATGTTAATGAAAAATTTTAACGAAAACGAGATCAACTCAGTTCACTCTTTAAGTACGAACCGCACCCGATGC
This sequence comes from Rhingia rostrata, assembly GCA_949824845.1. Classification (NCBI taxonomy): domain Eukaryota; kingdom Metazoa; phylum Arthropoda; class Insecta; order Diptera; family Syrphidae; genus Rhingia; species Rhingia rostrata. The sequence continues at coordinate 95,921,621 of OX463757.1, forward strand.
TACCTGATTTCAGTGGTCAGAAATGATGGTTCTCTTTTTCGTTACACATTTTCGTTACATAAAATCCTATGCACACTGTCCCAAAAGAATGTCCACTTCAAAAACAATGAATTAATTCGCATCCGTTTTTTTTTTGAATTCGTGGTCTGCTGGGGTTCTTAAGTTCCCACTTTTTTCAGGCATTTTGAGGTTCCCAATTTAATATTAATAAAACACTCGAAAACTCACATTTTTTTGGAGGTATATGTTTCGAGAAAGATTGTCTCCAATTTGTTCGTAATCAGAGAATTCTCTACTGAAATTTCTGTTCCGATTATCAATTCGAAAAGATCTTCTGACGAAATTTATCATGATCGCGCAGCATTCAGAAAGGCAGACATTTTTGACAGCTAGGCGTCAAAAATGTCTGCTCAACAGATAAAAACGTTTTCCGAACGGATACATTAATTTAACATTTTTGCCATGAGATAAATTCATTGAATTATTGTGTGAATATAGCTTTAGACATGTGTTTGACCCCTTTGCTGCGATGGACGAACTACGTAATGTCGGTCAAATTTTTTAAAAAATTTTTAACGCCTGTTCAGTAATGGAGCTCATTTCTGGCTAAATGGGTATTTTAACACACATAACTCCCTTCTGAAGTGAAAGCAATAATATCAAGGTTCGCTGGAGACTACAATATTAACAGAAAAGAAACTGAGTCCTTGTTTCTTAAAAAAATGAGAAAGGAGTCAAAATCACAGTCATTGGATCGTGCACCCTAGTCATGATCAACCTGTTATGGATCGACGATATTGATCCTGATGAATTTTGGTTCCACTAGGATAGAAAGCGGCCGCTTGCAAAAATTGGAACTTAGGCCACAATATTTTAACATATTTGGAGTTCGAAGAGTTGAACACAATGAGAATCTAAAATTATCAGCTGTTCTCAAATTATAAGGTCGGCTGTCAACCCACATAGATTATGCTTGACGTAAAGTATTTAGGTACCATTTTTTTCTGAATTTTTAACACAAACATTATTTTCTTGAACATTATCCTTTGATTTTTTTTTATAATTTGGACGCACTCAAGGGTTTATGAATACCCTTTATATGTTTAAGCACAGTGCAGGCGTTAAGAAAATTCGGGATAAGAAGATAGGTGATACCGATGCACATTGATTTAAAATGCCTGTAAGTTGTAATGGAAAGGAAAAACAGAGCTTTGTAGAGCATTCCACATTCGTGTTGTTCGGTTTAAGTACGAATCTCTGTATTTCAGCCTTCGTCTGAAGATAGGCTTGAGGGTAAACTGATTTGCATTCATAGCGTAACGAGTATTGCGGCTGAATTGTTGAATGGGAGAAATGCAGCTGGCTATTTTATTTGAGCATTGGTTGTTCGAATAGCGATAAAATAATGTAAGGCAGGAGATATTTCGACGATGTTCAGGCAAAACTAAAGAGTTTGATGTTCTAATCCTATCTAGGAAGTGCAATGTTGTTTTCGGTGCAACCGACCAGATGTGGGCGTTAAACTCAAGTTTAGGGCGTATAAAAGCTTAATATATTGTGGCCAGATTAGAAGGGGTGAAATATCTTTTACATCGATTAAGGAAACCTAGACATTTCGCTGCGTTTTTAGCGACTTTGAATATGTGGTCGTTCCAACGTAAATCGGTGCTAACACACATACCTAGCATGAAAAGTTTTTCGGTTTCTTCGACGTAAGTGGCATTCATGGATAATGGCACTAAATTTTGGTTTCGCTTTAACGACAGAAGACAGCATTGAATTCTACTCTGTTGGATTAACCCCATGCTGTGATGCTGTCAAGGTCGGAATTCAATGAGCTTAAGATATGTTGTCGTTTAGATTCCACGTTCGAAGATCAGGGACGTGGACCTGAAAACAAATATAAGAAGCTGAGAGTACTGTCCATCAGCGAAGGAATAACTTGGATTAGAAGTTGCAGACAGGAGATCATTGATAAAAATGAGAAAGAGAGTCGGAGATAAAACTGAGCCTTGAGGGATACCAGCATTTATTTAGTGAGTTGCAGACTTTAATCCGTCCAAAACAATTTTAACTGAAAGTTTCGAAAGATATTTTCTAATATATAGAAGAAGTTTTCCATCGACTCCAAATGCACGCATTTCCCACGAAAGGGCTTGATGCCAAACCATGTCAAATGCCTTTGAAATATCAAGTGCAACAATCTTACTTTCTCCACCATGATGGATTGATTGATTCCACTTTTCGGTGAGATATGTCATCAAATCACCAGTGGAATTGTTGCTGCGAAACCATACTTCTGGTCATTAAGAAGTTTTCGTGTTTCGAGATATTTCATAAGCTGACGATTTATCAGCGTTTCCATGACCTTGGAAAGAAGGACCGTAAGTGCAATTGCTTGGTTGTTGGAGAGAGAAGAAGATTCGCATTTTTTTGGTACATGCTGCACAAAGGCAGTTTTCCATCTACTCGGAAAGAGAATTGATTTGTAGGATAGACGGAAAAGCTTACGTAGTGGTTTTGCTAGCGTAGAAGAAAACCTCTTCAGAATAATGGGGGAAATACCATCTGGGCCAGCGGACCTGCAAATGTCAAGATCAAATAAAAATCTTGCAACTGCATGAGTACGAAAGTGAACTTGTCCCATTGAATGATTTACGTTCTCAAGTGCAGGAGGAGACTGTGCGCAATCTGTCAATGTACAACTGGCTGCGAAATGCGCAGCAAGCAGATTGGCTTTGTCTAAAGAGCTGACAGCTGGAATATCATTGTGAATGAGCGTCGGAACTGATGATGAGGCCGAGTTTTTTTTTTGTATATTTTTGACAAGTGACTAAAAGTTTTTACTACCTCTGGGAAATTATAGAATTTTTTGCCTCAACTTTTGATCGTAAAGGAATTCAACACGTTTTAAATGGGAATTACAGTCATTTCTGGTTTGTTTGAATTTTGTTCGGTTTTTGTCTTTTGGATTGGTTTTGTATAACCGAAAGTTTGTCTCTCTCCACCTGATAGCTTAATGTTCCAAAGGATCATTGGAGTTTAAAACAACATTTCAAAATGGTTCTCTTAATTTTAAACACATCAAATTGCAGGTAGTTACGCAATCCACTCTGCCACGTTCAGCACTTTGTTCATTCAAAAAAAAAAAAAAACTCGCCATAAAATAGAAAAACTTTCAACACAAATTCCAAAACAATTTGTGACATTTTGGACTCACTTGACGCAACGAAAAAGTTTCCTTCTAACCTACCCAGTGGTTGTTAATTAATTTCTGTTGCGAAATTCTTCATCGAAAACAATGGGCATCCGGTATAAGAGCGAGAGTGTCCAATGTGCAAGGGTAATTTTCTAACACAACATTCCCGTCCATACTCATCTGAATAATATTTAGCAACGTTAAACAAACAATGTAAAGTTTAAAAAAAAAATAAGTTGAACTAGAACAAGGAAAAAGTGGTGCAACTTTTCGAAATGTCTGCAAGAGAAATTGCATTTTTGTGCGGCACTTGTTGTGAATGAAAGCGCAATGATGCTTTCTGGTTTTTTAGTTCGAAATACTTTTGGTCAAGTATGAATGGAGTTTTGGTTTAAAAGTTTTTCCTTGTTTTTTAGGAATGCAAATTTTGAAGGATTTTTTGGAAATCATGTTGATGAGTTGAAGTTCCATTTTGATGATGTAAAGAGAGCAATTAGCATGAGGTTGAGGAAAAATAATTTTTTTTTTTTAACTGCACTAGTTGAGGACGACATCTTCGGGTAGTCTTGTTGCCATCCACAACTGTTTAATTGAATAGCTCGAAAATGTATCCCCATTCCCACAGGGAGGTGGTGGGCATACAGTTTTAACCGAATCCTATTCATTACTATATGGCTGTCAGTATAGATACGAGTACTCATCGACTTGCTGTACATCTGTGCTGTGGGATTTTGTATGCTTTAGATACTTGGAATTCATTGGACTTCTAATGTTCGACATTTTGTGGCTGTTTTTGATTAAATTGAAGTTATATTGAAGATTTTGATTGACTTAGTTTCACTGCGGATGTAAAGAGACTTTACAAACTGGCAGGACCGCAATTGACGTTGTTTCATTGGAGATGCAAACGTTTCTGGAATTGGAAAATCTAGTTCAACAAATTGAAGAAGTACTCCCTTTGGTTTAGGTTTGATTTTGTGAGGGTTTTGTGTTAACCAATCTTTTTGGATGAATAGAATCTAAAGAAAACGGGTCATGGCTGCAGTGTATTGAATTTGCACAGTGGAAGGTGTATACATGTAGTGGGGTTTCAAAACATATTGAACTCATTGGATAGAAAATTTAATCTAGGATTTTACAGAATATCAAATGTTAATGATTTAATAGGTCTTTTGACTAATTTTGGGGTTAACAAGTTATAAGTTTGGATGGTGATTTGACATAAGTCGTATGACATTACTAGGCAAAACTTCTGTAGACACAAACAGTCAAAGGAGAATTCAGAGTGGTTTAAAATTCAATTAAACAAATGAAAAGACACCAATGATGCAAATTACTTAAACGATTCAATTTCTTCAGGCTTTCGGTTTTGAGCAGATCTTATATCGGAAATATACCAATACCAGTAATTCTGATAACATACCAGAGATATGTAACAGGTCACAGATCAGATCTCTCGACCCCACGTATGTGGAATATTATTTCTAAATGTAGGTCAAATATAAAATAAAAATTATTTGCAGTTTTTAAAGTTTAAATTTTATTTTGTTTACATTTTAACTATTTGAAAAACGTTAAGTGGACTGAAACTTCCTTCAAAAAAAAATTGCATACTCAGATGTATTTAGGCAAGTTCTAAATCGTTTCATTAATGTCCCTGACAATAATGAAAAGAAAGCACTCCTCTGCAGCCACATAAGATATCACAATTTTGGTACTTTGAAAATGTGGATAAACTATTTGATCCAGCATAATATTAATGGCGTAATATTGATGGTTTTGGCCAAGTTAATAATTTCAATTTATATTTCAACATTCGTTGCATAGACTCCAAGAAGAAGTAAAAGAGCAGAAAATTGACCGATTTTCTTATTTTTTAATAAGCATGCACCCATTTATAGAAAGCGGAAGGGTTTGCTTTGCTCCCTTGTTCAATGGTTAGTATAGGAAACGATTGGGCCGTGCCCCAACCTTCTATCAACAAGGACGATATCTCTAAGAGGAAGCTACAGCAATATTATTTACCTTTCTGATGGATGGTTTGCCAACTCCTCAACGGGAGCATCCAAAAATATGTATTTTTCAGGCTCGATTTTGAAAGTCCTGACGGGCTCAGTGGCTCGATGGTTTGTACGATGAACAAAGATAGAAGGTCTGTGTTCGATTACCAGCCGGAGCAACACCTAAATGATTTTTCACTGGCCCTTCTGCAATGATCTGACAAATTGTGCCTTTTCTACCTTAGTGAGTACTCAACACAAAAAAAGTTCAATTATTCTGCAACAAGTTTTGAGGTAGGATTTTGGATACCTGAGGGGTTAAATGAATTTAAATCTTAAAAAACGTTGTTTAATGCCCGACAAAACTTGCCAACGCCCAAGAGGTTTAATGTTCTCGAATTTTTGATTCGAAATTAGCATCAAATTGTATACCCTTTTCATTGTTCCAGTGCTCCTGGACTAGTGTTCTAAGGGATAAACTAACAGATAGTTTGGAAATTCAGTTCAAATAAATATCATATTTTATAAGTTGCAGGCTTATTATGAAAATGGGCGTTCAAATCAAAATGCATATCGTGCACTTTGTGAGGTATTCGGTCAATCTTAATCTTGCAAATGTCGTACAATCGGAAAAATAGTGCAAAAAATTGAGTAAACTGGGTCTGTAGGAGATTTGAAAACACCAGGGCATGCTCGTACAGCTCTTACTGCAGATAGTGCTATCCGCGATAGTGCGGCTGAAGGCCTATTATGAAAATGGGCGTTCAAATCAAAATGCATATCGTGCACTTCGTGAGTTTTTCGGTCAATCTTAATCTTGCAAATGTCGTACAATCGGAAAAATAGTGCAAAAAATTTAGTAAACTGGGTCTGTAGGAGATTTGAAAACACCAGGGCATGCTCGTACAGCTCTTACTGCAGATAGTGCTGTCCGCGATAGTGCGGCTGAAGGCCTATTATGAAAATGGGCGTTCAAATCAAAATGCAAATCGTGCACTTCGTGAGTTTTTCTGTCAATCTTAATCTTGCAAATGTCGTACAATCGGAAAAATAGTGCAAAAATGTAAGTAAACTGGGTCTGTAGGAGAGTTGAAAACACCAGGGCATGCTCGTACATCTCGTACTGCAGAAAATATTGCTGCTGTCCGCGATAGTGCGGCTGAAGAGCCGACCACCCCAACTACTCGTCGTGCCCAACAAATGCACCTCTCACGCTCGTCGTTGATGAACATTATACATAAAGACTTGCAAGTTGCAATTGACTCAAGACCTAAAGCGTCTTGACCATTTCAAGCGTCGCCAATTGTCAGAGTGATGACAAGAATTGGCAACAGTGGATGATAAATTTTCGAAGAAAGTCATCTTCAGTGATGAGGCACATTTTTACCTCAGTGGATTCGTCAATAAGCAGAATTGCCGCATTGCCAAAAGAGTGATTGTCGCAAAACCAATGCATCCACAAAGAGTGACTGTTTGGTGCGGTTCATGGGCTGGCGGCATCATCGCGCCGTATTTTTTTCCAAAATGAGGCCGGTCAGCCAGTTACTGTGAATGGTGTTCGCTAACATGAGATGATAACGAACTTTTTCTGGCCTGAATTTTGAGATATGGATGTGGACGATATGTGGTTTTAACAGGACATAGCTTACGAAGCAATGGCTCTCTTGCGCGACAAAATCAATGGCCGTGTTATATCACTTGGTGGCGATGTCAATTGGCCACCATGAGCATGTGATTTGACACCATTGGACTTCTTTCTTTGGGGTTATTTGAAAGAAAAGGTATACGTCGATAAGCCAGCAACAGTTCAAGAGCTTAAGGATGAGATAATTCGACAAATTAACGGCATAGACTCTCAATTATACCTCATGCGTCATCGAAAATTGGGACCATCGGATGGAGGTGTGCCGCCGAGGTCGCGGCTGCCATTTGGCCGATATTTTGTTCCACACAAAATTGAACCATACCAATATTATCATTGTAAAAAGAATTGATAAGAATTTCCTTGATAATTTGTGTTTTATTAAAAATCAATACCGGCCCTTAAAATTTAACCACCCTTAGGTCGATTAGGTGAACCTAGTGGACTTGACCTCCTCAAGAAATTCATCAGCTGAATATTTATCTGAATATTTAAGTTTCCTGGGTAAAGACATCCTCTTGTGATGTCTTATTAATAAGAGAATAATCCTCAATCTGTCAAACAGACCCTACTGCAAAAGCAAGGTCTGTGATCTCACGGCATTGCACATCATTATATGAGAAAATTTCTCGACGACTCGAATTCAATTAAGCTTATTCCAATAGCTCAATATCTCCATTAGTCACAAAATTGGCTCGTATACAATTGAAAAAACCTTCTTACGAAAAAAAAACCCCTCCACAGGCACCATATTCCAATGGACAGAGAGGTGCCTTATGCCATCGAGCCACAGTCAATTTTACACAATTTGAGCTAAAGTCCCTTCTATCTAGGATCGCATTTCCGCATGTAACCTCAATTACATATAAAGTTGCTTTACCACGCCCTCCTATTACAATAGTTATTTTCCTATTATTGTAGCGGTAATAATACACCGAACACGTCCCTAAAGACAACTTCAAATGCCCACCCGTCCTGTTAATTATTCAAAAATTGCCAATCCATGTAAATATTGACATAAGGGAACTACCACCACCACCAAGCAAACATCGCACTTCTTTGTGTCGACCGAATACCAAAACGAACACACACAAAAAAGAAAAGTTCCACATACGCCATGATGGACAGGACACCCCCATATGTTGTATTAAGTGCTTACTAATAGCATTAGCAAAAGAAGTCACGTCCGTCGCGGAAACATCATCCACCACTTTCACACACACAAACTCTCGAGTGTGGAACGTGCTTATTTAATGTCAAAATTGATTGATTTAATATTAAAATCAGTATGCGAACCATAAGCCAATTGAACCTCACACACACTCATGCTCCCCAACGAGGACGGTTGATAGAGTTCACTGGCTGCTCCATGTTTGTATAACAATCCTTGGATTGAGCAATTATGCGAACAACGATTATTGTGGGACAATACATCGTCATACTGGAAAAAAAACTACGTCGCACCTGAGCTCTAATAACAAGGAGCCCTATCCCCATCCCGACCGCAGATCCGAGGATCAGTGAAGAGGAAAAATTCTTATTTATTTTAATGGCAAGCAGTCGATATTATTAAAGGATCAGGTGAACCAAACCAAACCAGACCAGACCGCCACCAGTACGACAACGACACGGTGCTACACTGCTGAATGATGAAGTGGTGGTATGGTTTGCAGGTCTTTGGGGGGTGTGAGTGGTTGGCTTCGTTTTTTGGATTGACGTTTCCAATAAGTCAGTCATGGTGGTTGCTGGTGGGTGATAAATGGAAATGGTGGACAGCAAATGTATACATGTATAGAAAACTTCTAATTAAGATATACTTTTGTTTGTGCGCACAGCAGCTGAAGTCCTCCCTCCCTCCACCCTCACAAACAACAGCAACAAAAACATAAACATTCAGAGTCCTTGATTGAAACCAAAGAATTCAAAGTTCAGGCTGAATACATTTGTTTTGCGTTTTCCCTGTTTTTGTTATCCGTCTCTGGGTTCGCGAAGGGCATACAGTAATTACGCGTCTAGGTCAGGGCGGGCGGGGGAAGGGAGAAAAGTAACATCCATCGAATTTGCGCTAATTAATACAAACTGAGGTATTAATTGGAAAAATATCCAACTAATTGAATGAACGATACCATAGCGGGGAAGACATTCAAGGGTGAAGCAATTAATTTCTTTTAAGGGCTTTACGACCGACCACACAAATGTTGGGCTAGAAAAATTGAAGTTGTAACCGTGTTTGGGACTGTTTCGAAATTGAACGCTTGTGAACGTTAATTGATTTGATTTTCGCCGACATTTAATTGGGTTGTGCTAGCGCTAGTGTGCTACTCGTCGATGGAGAGGAATTAAAAATAAGGCGTTAATTTTTTTCATTTAATCCCTTCCCGAAAAAAGAATAAAAAAGTGGCATATAAAACTGCACTTCGGAACTAATGTGGTATTGCACACCTAGTATAGGGGTTGATGTTGACCGTCAGTGGCGGCCATGTTGTTTTGGCGGCGTCTGTCAAATTTTTTGTTTACTTTCAGTGGCAGAAAGTATAAATATTAATAGATCCTAAGATAGAGCTCTCAGAGCATGACTAGGATGAGTATGGGACCAATACTTCCAATGTGAACTGCTGCTATTGGTCCAATGGCCTCTGGTTTTTCGGTGCAACAGGCTGGTAAGCACCCAAAGCCTAGATTTGTCTTACAACTATTCCTGTGCACTTGCTTAGTGTGTTCTTGGACGATGGCGGAACCTCCTGTTTTATGCCGAATCCGAGCGGCTATGTTAAGATAAGCTTTTCTTGGTAATTGGTACGACTAGGAACATTTGTCAGATCATCACGAGAGGGGTGCCTGTGAAAAATCATTTAGGTATTGCTACAGCTGGTTCATAGCACTTACCATCATCGCTTCACTGAACCCGCCCACTTCTGATATTAACCTACCTACGATTTTGTGTCCCTTATATTCAATTTTTTTTTTCCAATGTTGATCGGAATAAGATGAATGAAGGTCATACATACAATGTGTCAAGAAGCCACTTTTGACAACTTTGGTCAACTTAAAAAATTAACATGATGCAAACTGTTGTGCCAAATCAAGAATAAAGTTAACCGAAAATTGATAGGCGTATTCCAGTTACAGATCCTTTCGATAGCTCTGAGATAAGTCGAAAACGATTTTTCACATAAATTTTTCATCTTCTCACCGAGTTCGCTAAAAGTGGACAGATGGTTATTTTGTATGCGACATATAGGAAATTCGAAATTATAATAGCCTGCGAGTAATAAGTTCCGTTCTACTGAAAATGTTGTTCTAGCTATTAAAAAATCTAAGCTGAGGCAGCGGAGAAAAATCTCTGAGGGATCACGCCTTATATGTCTTTCAAAAAAATATGTTTTTTTGCGGCTTTTTGGCATTGAACTATGACATATGAAAGCCTCACAAGAAAAATCCTAACGGGATCAAGCCGCATGATCTTGCTGGGCAATTTAAATCACTACTTCTGTATTATAATGATGATATCTTGGTCAAGTCGGGATCCTCTTCCAAACTCTCCGAAGCCCATAGTCAGCGAATAAACGTCGTATTCGTCAATGAATTCTACAAACAAATTTTCGATCGAAACGGCCAAGAATTTTTTCATCCGCTTTTTATTCCTTACAGGCTTCGGAGCCATTGAGCAGGACTTGGATGATCGTGGTCTTATATAGGATCTCTTCAGTAGTTTAGTTCGGATGAGATAACTAAATTACTTTTTTTTATCTTTTGGTGTAAATATCCTTTGTACTTTCTAATAACTAGTTAAAAAAAAACATAAACTGTCCTATCGAGTTATCCGTCGGAGCGGACAATTTTTCGAAACGCATGCTTCGTCGGAGGTAAAAATTCCATTTGAGGTATGTGTCATTGGAACAAAAATCACTTCACTACAATTCGTAAACAGTGTCCGCGGAGAATTCGTTTCCGAGGAAATCGGAAAAGGAATTGCACTTAGCTGTCAAAAATTGTACGAAAAATGCACCTGCGTTACAAAATGTCGAAGAAATATTTTGAAAAGTTTTTTGGAAGAATTCCTCAAAGCTAAAATCCTCCGAATCGTACAAAATCGGAAATTTTTCCGCCCCGACGAATAACTCGCTAGGGCTGATAAACTTTGGTCTGTCGATTAGGCGCTTTTTCAAAAACAAGTCTTGCGAATGCATAGATTTAAAAATCATTGAAACATTGAAGCTATCAAATGTATAGTACTCCTAAGATTCAGTTGATCTTATGTCAATAGGTAAATATCTCCATTAGTCTTAGCGAAAGACTGCCAATGCAAATTTATGTAAGTTAGAAGATTCAACTTATGAAAAACGTTATTTTAGTCAATTATGACTTTGAGTTGTCTCTTTTGATAGTTTTTATTTTTAATCAGAAACCGAGAGAAATATTAACAAAAAAAACTTTTCAAAATATAATATCGGCGGAATGCGAATATAAATCCAATCCAAAAACATAGAAAAAGTTCGAAATAAATAGAAAAAGTTCGAAATTAATCGCGAAAGTTCGAAACAAAAAAGAAAATGTTTAACAAATGAGAATATATCGAAATAAAATCAGAGGAAAGCGAATCCGAAAAATAGCACAACGTTGAGCTCAAAAAAAATAAAATTTTCAAACATAGGTGACAATATTCAGTCAGCGAATTATTATGGTCGCTTTAGGAGTCGGAATCAATCCTGCTCTGAAAAACTACTTAATGAGGGCACCTGTTTTTTGTTTGGAAACGTAACGTTCGTTACGTTAGGTGGCGCTACAGACCGGAATAAACCTGGGCCTCAACCAACATGCCTCTTCAATTAGCCCGGATCTTAGGCGTCCAATGCAAAGTTTTTTCACCAGGGGAATCTCGCTGCTTAGCTTGTATAGTTCTTTTTTTTTTATAATTAACACGTACTCAAGGGGTTATGAATACCCTTTATATGTTACCACAGTACGAGATCTTCGTCTCCATAGCTCGTCAACGGACGGAATATTTTTCGAAGAATTTTCCTCTCGAATCGACCAAGGATTTCTTAATCCGCTTTTGAGAGGGTCCATGCTCCAGCGCTGTAGAGCAGGACTGGGATGACAAGGGTCTTATAAAGGATCTCTTTAGTAGTTCGAGTGAGGGCTTAACTACTGAATTGCCTTCTTAGCGGTTGGCAAGAGCAATTCATTGTTTAATTTCTGACGAGATCTTGTTGTCAGAGTTTTTGTTTGGAAAACGCCCGCAAAAAGTGGGCGTGAGTTAAATGATTTGTAGAAGAAATGTTTATATTCAAATGACGAATGTTTGTTCATCAAAAGTTTTTCGAATTCTTTTAAATTTCTACCAAAAACAATAAGTGGGCGCGTCAAAAAAATATAAATGGACAAAATTTAGATATTGAGATTGTCTAACTGGCTTGTTAAGACATTTTTCAAAATTCTGGACGGACCATTATATAACAAAACAACATATAAGCTAGAAAGAGGGCATATTGCTCTGTAAAAATGCCATTTAGGGAGATTGCAATAAACCAATTCGCCATTATCCTTTATTTTATATCATACATTTGGTTCTTAACTTTTTTCACACGACACACATTCGTCACGTATTATAGTTTGAACGGAAAAACAACTTAAATCCCACAAATTACTTGTTGTTGTTGTTTGAAAAAAAACGACTTCCTAAAATATTCAGAATCATTTGTCTTGCTTTTCACTTAACTATGTCACTGCCCCCATTCAGAATAAGTAGTTGCTTGCATGTCTGCACATCACTGACTGGGGTTCATATGGAAATCTGAATATGCAACCAAATGTTGCATGATTATGCACATTTTGTACTAGCACATACCAAGCGATAATTCATCCTTTTGGCCATCCAGACCATTCTGTGGTATCAGCGAGGAGTGACACATTTTTGGTGATAAATATAGTGTGATGTCCTTGCGATGCCCCTAATTCATAGGAGGGTATGGAAAACTAGAGTAATTGTTAAGATCTGCTTTTATGTTGGAAAACGCTTATCCGAATGTAACACAGGTTTGAATTATGTATGTAGTGGCCAGATTGATAAATGGACGCAAGGAATTAATATGAATACATATACATTAGAGAAAAGGACATGGATGGAAGTAGAAGTGAGAGTAGATTAATTTTTAAAAATCTGTATTTTTATTTGAGTGGAAAGCCTGTTGCATTTGGCACTTATAATAGAATGTACAGATTCATCTATCTTGCATATAGATGGCGCGAAAAATCAATGCTTATATAGTTACAATATAATGGCATTTCATTCATTGATTTGTCAATATCCTACCGGTATTTCATTAAAACGGTCATGGGCCACTTTTTAAATAGCGATGTTCGCCGATTAATACTAGCCCAGATCATATATTGGATGCTGGCGTCTACTCTTAGGTCTAACGATAACGCGATATGACACATCCTGAAAGTTGTGCAGCGGCCTAGTGAATAGTCCATTGAACTATCGGGTTTTTCAACAGGGACGCTACAAAAGTTGAGCGACAGGGACAGCAAACGACGCCATATTGCTTGCCGCTCTTTTGACATTTCTCTTCAGTAAGGTTTGCCATTTCATGATGGAAAGATAAACGATCCAACAACGAGTCGAAATTATTAAAATTTACAACCGAACTTCGGAGTCAGTGGCCGCAACGTTAAGAGCGCTACGTCCAATTTATGGTCGTCATAATCGTCCTAGCAGATCAACAATTGAGCGTCTGGTGGAAAAATTTGAATCCACAGGTACAGAAGTGCCCGTAGTGTCGAGAATATTGCTGCCGCTTAAGCTTCAGTTGAAGAAAGCCCAAATGTGTCTCTCACACGTCGTTCTCAAGCATTGGGCATCTCTGTGACGTCGTTGACCAGAAGCGTCGTATGTTCGTGAATTGCACTGACCCACCTCTTGTGAAAGTCGGACAAAAATCCGAGACTATTAATCTGTCATGGGAAGCTTCTCAAAATTTCCATTCGAATTCGGCGTTAAATAGGAGGTCCCATTCATTTTGACAAAAATACATCTTGGCACACAAATTAATAGGGAAGCTAGGCTTGTGACCCTGTTTTGGGCCATTTCATTGTTTTCATAAGTATTCCCCCGATATAGGTGACATGACATTTGACGCATGGATTGTGTAGCTCAGAGAACTAGCTGTTAGACAGACTCGGGTTTTCCGCACTAGTTTTCGCAGACTAAGTGAAACAATACACCGAAGGTCCAGCACTTTTGGTTCGAGCTCAAAGATTTATAAATATTACTACTGTATTTTTGAAGCTATGTCGGGGGCGTTCTGGGGACCGTTGATTTATTTTATAGGGAGTGTACCCGTAGTCCGCGACCACTTGTGCCAGGATAGTCCGTTGTGATACCATATAGATTTATCAGCTTTCCTCAATTTGTTTGCCTATGCTAACCTATCCAAGCTTCTTCATGCCTATGTTATGTTAATATTTGCAGGTCACCTAGGACATGAATGGATAAAGTGGGCCGTGCTTTATTTCTCTACCTCATGTCGCCAGCTTTTACAATAGTTATTGTTGACGGACCCTAGATTTTCGCTAAGCATCATGGATGACCTTTGTGTCAAAAATAATAACTTCGCGCACACAGTTAAAGGGAGAAGCCAGGTTTGAGACCATCTTTGGGCTCTAAATACCAGATATTTCATTATTTTTATCTCATGATGTAAAGTGTCCTGTGAAGAAACAAACGATGGCACTAATCCGCTACTTTTGGATAGCCTTAGTATGGCTTTGTCCGGTTAATTGACAACAACGTGGCAATTGTCCATTCCCGTATGCTTTCATCGTGGCATAAAGTTGAAGTTTGTAGCTCAAAAGTTCGTTCTAGAATGTCTATGATTCTGCCGATCTCATCGGTGTTACATTTCCTAAGAATATTTCTGTTATCTGGCACCCAGAAAGGAGGAATTCAGTGCTTGGTCATCTCGTTAAGAGGTATTCGATATTCCTGGGCTTTTCTTATGTAATAAAGCCAGTACCCAGCAATTTGATTGCCGGTTAGAAAGATGCATTCATTGTGGAAATCATGTTACACTTCATCCATGACAAGGTTTCTTGCACTACGTCTGAAAATGGCTACAATGATCAAGACGGAGCAATCAAAGTTTGCAGCTGGGAAAAGAAGCTTTCACCCACACAAGAACCAGCTTTTTAGTCATCCGAGTAGATATGAAGCGAGTTGTCAATTCCAACTGAGAACTACTCAAATTTGAGACGACTGGGAGTGTCAGTCTGGAAATCACACTTAAAACTGAGTTGGTAAATAGTGTGATCAGCGTTTTCTGTTAGGTTCAATCGGAACTCAGCTTGCTTACGTGTTATCCGTTGCGGAACAAAATAATTTAGGCATGCAATCGTTTTAATTTGATAACGGAACGACTGTTTGTCCAGCAACATTAAAAGAAATTCAAAGCGTAGCTGTCAAAAAAATGTGACTTGTCGCATTACGCCTCCGCGTGATCATGTCGAAACATTTCCTCGGAAGATCTGTTCAAAATGCTATACCTCGGCAGACAATATTTCATTCCTGGATACTTGTGTAATCCTGTCTATAATGGCTTAAGCACTATTTCAGCACCGTCTTTGTCTTCCATCGTCTGTAAGAAGGTCGACAGTGGTATTTATCATTTTGGTCATCATCTACCACATAGCTGTCTTCAATCGGCATACAAATAAAAATTATGGAAGGACGATAGAGTTTTCGAAAATCTGCGATGCAAATTAAAACAAAACGTTCCCACTTTGTTCGCAACCAAAAAAGTATCCACCCTTCCCATACCACTTGTCCGCAACGTGCTTAGCGCCAACTCAAACCCATCTGAACTGTCAAATCTTGAGTTTCACAATGAATCAACGTTGCGTGATTCGAAGGAGGAATTCCTTGTGAAGTGACGATGTGAAGTACACAATTAATGTCGTTTCCTGTAAATTCATTCACGCGATGAAGCCCATTGCCGACGCACACAGAAAGGTGGTAAGGACATGTAAGGTAATATTTCAACACTTTGCATCTTAATAAAGTTGTTAGCCCGGTGTAGTTGGAAATTCTTTGATTTCGTAGACGGTTCTGTTTGTGTTTGCCAGGTGAACGAGGTCATTTTTGTCCTTTTTAATAAAAAAAAAGGAATTTTTGAGAAATAATTGTAATTAATCTCAGTAAGTAATGTCCTTCAACTTTCCGACATCCAATGTTATCAGGAGGTAGAGTTTGTTGGTGCAACCTTTTAAGTATCAGATGGCGTCCCGCTTTGAATACCTTCACCTATGTGGCTCAAAAACGATGATTCTTCTACTTAGCGATGGCTTTGGAGAAAAAACAGAATCATCAAGCTCTTAAAATTGTGGGAAATATGGCCGAAAAACAATCAAATGAAGAAGTCATTCTTCAGACATAAAGGTGATCACCATGGGATAGTTACGAGTCTTAAAACCTCAATTCGGGGACGTAAAAGTCTGTGCTCACTAACGAAAAATAAAAGCAAAACAACATTCCTACATTACAGATAAACCTCTTCTCAAGACCAGCTGAAAGAAAACAAGAAAATCCCTCTGAAATAATATTTTTTCAGATCCTCTTTTACAGAATGAGCTGGTTCAGATTTTGGTTAAACAGAACGTCGAATAAGGCTCACCTAGAGCGTTCTTTCAATCTGTTATAATGACAGTTAAGTCAACAAGAGAGTTGCTTTTTAGAAACGCTTTGGTCGATATTCTCGAAAAGACCAGATTTATGAGGTCTTCCGGAGATGTTTTTTAACCACCAAGCCCGCAGAGAACTGATTAAGAGAACCAACTACTTGGTCGATATTGGCGGAGCCCCAACAAGATTATCTCGAAAAGACCAGATTTACGAGGTCTTCCGGAGATTTTTTTTAACTACAAAGACCTGCAGAGATTTGATTTAGATGGCTAATTGCTTGATCGATGTTGACGAAGCCACAGCATTTTCCACTAAGGTGACGATATTCTCGCAAAGTTAATATTTAGGAAGCCTTCCGGAGTTTACTTGGTCCCATGATGTTTCAGATTCTAAAAGTCCAACCAACATTCCCTATAGAAGTATCGCATACGCTTCTATCTGATCCTCCGACAAATCAGTCCTTGTCTGTCACATCAAAGCAGAGACTTGGAAAATATGATCCTGAAATGTGATCCCTGAATAGTGAATATATTACGACTTGGAGATGGAAATGGACTTCATCAAGGTATCGCTTATAAAAGGTGTCGCTTCTCGCTTTTCGCTTATATCCACTTAGGGAAATTGCCGAGACGTAACGCTATACCGATGAAAGTTGCAGATGCGCGAACAGATGTAATGATGATCATGAAGTAAAGGTAGAAGAAGGGTCTAACTTAGAACCACTTGTCTGTACCCCCTAAAAATTGCTTTTAACCTAAAAATATGATCCCAACAATTGTCAGCTGCCTTTGCTGTCCATCCTAGGAGTGCATCACCAACTTTAAACATGGTTTCTGAATCCTTCATGACCAATGCATGGGGTTGGTTTCAGAATTTCTTTTGTAACCTGCAACCCACTATAGTTTTGTTCTCAAATAAAGAGCTGGTTAAAGAAGAACATGACAGCAGCATGGGCAGCACTTCAGGCAGAAGTCTGAAAAAATTCTGAGAGCACAAAACTGTAATGTGAGTCTTATCAAATTTGCCTTTCAGCGTCGGTGTTAAATAGGAGGTGCTCGTCTTTGAGACACATTAGGGATAGGGAGACACTAGGTTTGATATCCTGTTTGGGTTGTTAAGTTGTTAAGCGTCAGTTCTTCTCCAGTCCAGCATAACAGATTTGGAGTCAAGGACATGTAAGCTGAGAGCTTACACTGCGCAAACCACAAGTATGTGCTCAACATGGTTTACCACAATAAGCCTTCGATATCAAAAATTCACTGTGCAATCCACAAGTATGGGCTCAACATGGCTTACCACAGTAAGTTTTTACCTACCACTCCCTGAGTTTTCATGTATATTTCCTGCTTGCATGAAGCTCTTGCTTAAGAAAGCCTGTCAAGACAATACCAACTCCAAGAAACCCTCTAACGATTAACATATAATAATTCTTGGATCAACAGCAAGCGGCAGGAATAAAAAAAATTCTGTAGTGGTCGCAAGTTTTGTCCTTTACACTGAAAACAATTCAATAAAGCAACAGGGCTTTAAGGAAGTAGGGGGTTTCGTTTCTCATATCAAAATCAAAGCCTTGCAGATAATTTAAAAAAAAAAAACATCTTGCTATTTTTCTAGCAAGTATAAGACCTTGGCAATGAGCACACCACACTACCAATCGAGGTAGACACCTCCAATACCTCCAAATCAAATTCCATCTCATCCTTTGTGAGCCACCATTTTATACCTCGCTTATTCCTCTCATTATACCGATTTTCAAAGTTCTTCCTTTCATGTGCCGAACAACTTCCTTTCGCTACCCTATGACTTTTTGTGAACTTTCCACCCCCATTGTCACTCAAGGATAAAACTAACGAAAAAAGGACCTCAAAGAATTCCTACCAAAGCGATCGCCTCTGGTGTATGTCTTAAACACCGCTCCTCACCGACCTACTTTTGGCAATGGGTATCTTTCCGCCTTCATAGATTCCTGTCATTCCCTATATCCTGCTCTAACTCTCAAATTAATCGGTTTGATGGACTGGAAAGGAGGGAGGCGATTATTTTTAAAGGAACGCCTCAAAAGAATTTAACCACACACCCATCCACGAAAAGGGCCATCGGCAGGCAGTACCCCCGTAATTATCACCAGCAACCACTTTCCGGCATGACCACATTCAACCGCATCTACCTACAGCTCTTCTTTAGAAAAAAAAAAAAAAAAAACTACAAACAAGGACACTTTAAGCCAAGGATTTGATTGACATTTTGGTTTCCTCCAATGGGTGCTCGCTCGGTGCTCCGTCGACAGTGCTCTCTGTTGGAATTTAATCGTTATGCCCCAAAGCCTATAAAACAATAAGATGAAGCTGTGGGGGACAAACGCACTGGTTGGCGTTTCACATGCAAACCGACTGGGGGGCTTTCAGAGATGACTGCGGATGGTAAAAAAAAAAATCCTTCCTCCTAATGGTGTGCTCAAATTGAATTTTCTTTTCCAGTCCTTTTTTGATTTTCATTCGGCTTTTAGCTCCGGTGACTCCCTCCCGCTTTTCAAGCTTTGTGTTCAGTGTTCTTTGGCTAAGTCCTTTTGTGGTATCAAAATGATTTTTCGTCCTGTATTTTATTTTTTTTTTCCGCCTCCTTTCGCAAGTTTCCGCAAGCCTTAACTAATTCGATTCAGTTCTCTTATTCATTTTTGCCTTTCTTCACAATTCTCCATCGTCATCGTAACCGTCGTCGGTGTCGCCGCCCTTCTCGTCCTCGTTGTTGGTTCCAACTTTGAAGCTAAAAGAATTGAAACGGAAGTGGCGAGTTAGTTTCAAAAAACAGAATGAGGTAGAGGCGAATACGAAAAATACAGACGCAGTACGAAGCTTTTGAATTTATTCGTTCCCTTCCTTTTTTTCACTATTTTAGCGGATTTAATTTGCTCTGCTTCGTCCTTGGTAAATTGTTTATTTCATTGCATCTTCGGTGCGGTTAGGTGAGGGTGGGGGGTAAAGACTCGTACGTTCGCCTCGTTTTTAAATAATTTAAAAGTATTTTTCGCTCTATTTTCCATTTCGTTCTAAGCAATTTCTCGTTAATCTAATTCCGGATGTTTATTTGCGCCGTGCGCGTGGGAATCTGAAAGTCGGAGCAGGAGTCCATCGCCCCAGGCTTAGCTGACGATGATAACAATTGGCCGGGCGGTGGGTATATACGGTGACGACGAAATGCTGCCATCGAAGTTTTCAGCTGAATAAGAGGTTTGCTGTGGCTTTGGGGTGTGCATTGTACCTTCCACATCGTGGCACACACTGTCTACGTAGAGTTCGCCTCTGCGGTGTATTGGGGAGATGAAAACGGCGCAATTTGTTTTTCAACGCAACACATTTGAGATTTATTTAAATTCTCCATGAGTTATGAACGGAAGCGAGGGCTTAGTTCTTGGGCAATACGGGACTGGGATTGGGATTGGGACAGTGCCCAAAGTTTGCAATACGAAACGAGACAGATGAGCGTTGCTTTGCATATTTTATTTCGGATGAATTTTCTTTTTTTTTTTCGCAGGTCTGGCGACGGGGATGGGGGTGTTGAATTTGAATAAATAAATAGCCCTTGGTAAGAGATTGATAACTTTTGTTTTCTTGTTATTGTTGGTAAGGGAGGCAGCTAGGAACTCGCGACAACTAGTTGTCACAGATGTGAAATTTCTTTAACTCACCAGGGTAAATCTGGGTGGTAGAGATCATTTGTGATTGTAATTTTGAAACAAGCTAACTTTGGAAGAATGACACTTGTTTTAGCAGGCTTTTCTCTTGAATATAGTGAAACTCGAACAGGATGAAGGACTTTTATCTTTCCAGGCTGTCATTTGTTTTCTCAAGTTCGATTTAACAAAATAAGAGCTACATTTCGACAGCTAATGTCTGCCTCGACTACGGGGGTTGAGTGACAACACACTTAATATCAGGGATGAAATTAGTTAAATCGCAACTTAAATTCATTTTGATCAGTTCTAATCAAATAGATCCCATGGCTCTCTAAAGATGGCAGGATCAGCCAAGCGCCTTGGTCTGGTCTCAGACAAAAAATTTAACTGGAATGCTAATACCCAAGAACGAGTAAAGAAAGACACAGTAGCCTTATACATATGAAATAAATGGGGTATGCAACCTCATATCTCTCTCTGGTTTTACGTATCCATCATTAGACCCATACTCCTGTATGCCATTTGCGTCTGGTGGACGGCTCTAGAAACAACCTCCAACCGCAACCTTCTATGGAAAGTTCAAAGATCAGCTTGCATACGCATTAGCAGAAGTCTAAGGACAAACCACTCCATAGCACTGGATGCTATCCTATATCCAGTGCCCTTAGATATTTACGGGCAGCAGCCAGGACAATACCCTCTATCTAGGCCTCAATGTAAAAAAAACTAGGCCTCTTCAGCAACGACTTCTGCAGGAGCTGCTAGGACAAGGAGGAGGAAGAGTGAATTTCTCACCTTTTCTGCTCTTGTCCAGCTCTCTCTTTAACTAAAGAAAATCCCAGCTAGGAGAGTACTACTTAGCTGCCCAATATTATGTCAAAAACCGCTTCTGAATTAGGGTTAGCTCGGAATAGTTCAACCAGAACCATTCCATCAGAGCAATTAATTCGGTTAACCATGAATCGTTTTCGCACTACGTTTACTCTATGTGATAATATACATCCGCAGAGACGTCGAACTGTGCTCACCGGAGAAATAATTGCGGCTGTAGAGCAAAGTGTTGAAGAGGACCCGAATGAATCAATTCGCCACCGTGCACAGCAATTAGAGCTTTGTCCATCAACTTTATGGAAGATTTTGCGCAAAGATCTTGGCTTACGAACTTACAAGATCCAGCTTGTACAAGAATTAAAGCCGCGAGCCCATGCAATGCGTCGTGATTTTGGTTCACGATGCTGATTTTCATCGCAAAATGTTGTTCAGAGATGGCCCCAAATGCTCGAAAAAGTAGTTGAAAATTTTACATCTAGACTTGGCTTTATTCGAATCAGCCGCGGCGGCACCATGCCCGAAATCATATTTAAACATTGATGACATAAAATTATCTTTCCATTAGAGCCAAATTGGTGGACATTAAAACGATTTTCTTGTGTTTTACTTCAATTCAAAGTTCTATACCTCTATAAAAAAAAAAACACTCAAAATATGCTTTAAGGTATATATCTAGCTTAGTTATTTCTCTACGTTACAAACTATGTATCAAAACAAATGTACCCCTATAAGATATATGCTTGGGACCTCAAACATAGCTTCTTCATTTATTTGCGATTTATTGTTTTGCCACAAAGAATGGGACCTCCTGCTTAACGCCGACTCCGAACAAGAATTTTTAAAACCTTCACATGACAGCAGTTTAATATTTTTGGGTGTTTTAAACACCCAAGACACATGTATTCTTGGCATACGAAATTGACTTGCAAACAATAATGATTCAAAGTGCCACCCATCATTCGCATCCATCTATTATCTAAATTTTATCTCAGAGATTCGCACCGAAATTCATTAATTATTTCCATCATACAAGAAATCGATAGTACACAAGGGTGTGCAATCGAACCACTCGGTCCCGGTCGGGTGCGGTTTACTTCATTAACCTAAAATGAAAATTTACTAATCCATAATATAGGTCATTACAAATGGTTTAATCAATCAATCACCGCAACATTTATATCCCTCTGTTCTGTAGATACATGTGTGTATATATTTATGGATCTTTTTTTTTTTTTTGTCGCCTACCAGGGGACGTAGGATCATGTAATATACGTTTATCACACTTTTGGCTTCCGGTAATTGAGGTCACCTGTGGTTGAGCCGAAAATAAATTGTTTTCGATTAACTTCTTACCGCAGAAATGCAATCAACCGAAATGATTCGTATGTAAGGATGTAGGCGGTTTGTGTATTGGGTTTGGCCGAGTGTGAGTGGTAAATGTGTTTAGGCGGATCCGACGGTGTGATAACGATGGAGGGCGAAACAATTTTTGTATCTTGACTTGACGTTCGACTATTGTAAGAGTGTCATGCCAGTGGTGACAAATGATATTGATGTTTAAATTGATGCTAATTAAGATATGGCGGTGACACGTGGAACGGTAAGAAAATTAAGCCAACAAAAATAAATCGAGCGGTATAAGTAAAACTAATTTATGTTTTATTAGCTTAGGTTTAATAGAACTTGAGACAGAAACAATGCTTGTTTGTGCCAGTAGAATATGAGAGTCCTTTTTTAACACACATGGAGCGCAGAAGATGCACAACTTATTAGTTTCATGAATATTGTCAAAATTGAATGGTCCAAAAAGCAAGAGAAGATTGCTAGTGTCGACTGTTCAATAACCCTGATGCTCTACATATCCCCTTAATTGACACATGCGTAAAATGTGAAAAAACGTGTTTGTTCTATATCAAGACTCTTAAAAGATCGAGAGCACTCAGAGTTGTAAGGATGCGTAGGTCCTTGCCTGAAGCAACACAAATAAGGTAGGAAAGCAGGGGATGGAACATTTTTTTTTGACAGATGGGCAGGTGATAGAAAACCTGACTGAACTTATGATGTCATTAGAGCCATTGGTATACAGAAAATAACGAGAAGTAAACTATCTTCATAACAAGGATAAAAAGACATTTCCCAGAAGGTGTCCTATTGGAAAACCGATACTTATAGTGGCTTGTTCTGTCGGTCATTCGGGTGTCCTTGTACATACTTTGAAAGTTGCACATTTGATATCGAGGTATCATTTTCAGGTTTTAAGACGAAAAAATGTTATACAACTTGATGTGGCGCATTGTCAAAGCTGTCCTATTCTGGTTAATAAGGGTGATGTAAGCTGGTTATGGAGCAATATCTGTCGGGCTTTCTGCTCTATAAGAATGCTGATGTGGGTAAGGTATTAGCACCAAGTGAGTGTGAAATATTTAATGGGAAACACGTAGTGCATGAGCATGACTCATTTAAAAAGCCCTCAGATAGAAACCATTTAGTACGTTCCTAGATGACTATCAAAAAATTGATAGAAGGTTGTCATGGTCGGCAATACCTTTTTATTAGGCAAGCAAATTGTTGTTTTTTTCTAAGTAGGAAACATTCTTTTATGATGTCCTACTAGATAACATGGCATGGGGTTTGATGATGATTCCTATAAGTGCAAAATGAGCAATACGTTGACTGAATGGTATAGCAAGGCAAAACAACGATTAATATAAGAACGAGTAACGGAATGAACTGCACCCATAAATGCTAACATAAATACTTTTCAAAGCGTTGGAATTCAAATAAGATTCGCCACATCCATTCCAACAAATTCTGTTACCATCCCTCTTATTTCAAATGACAACCTGATAACCTATTCCCACGCCGACTTGACATGTCTTGAAAATCATGTATCTTCAAAATCACTTTGCTTTGCCAATAAAATCACAAGATTGCCACTCCATCACCTTTCGAACTGCCATCATAAATCCAACCAACTCACAAGCCTCCTCATCCATTTGTCAAATTCCCTCCCCCACACCCATCATCATCACTTGCTGCTTTAAAAAAACAAAAAAGTACGCAGCATAAAAAAACGCTTTTTTACAATGCAAAATCGCACTTCAAAATGTCACCCTGTTTCACCCCTCTGCTCTCGCACAAAAATTGAAACACAACAACAAAAAAAATGTATGCATCATGTGTGCAATATAAATGAAGGCCACTCAAGACTTAAAGGACCTTTGTAGAACGATACTCTATATCGCCAGCGAAGCAATACACACACTTGGTTTCTCCAAGCTTGACGTTAACAGAAAGTCGTTTGAAACAGTACGCTACGCGAAACGACATCTGTACGTATGGATGTAAGGACCTATGATGTAGGTACACCAAGTACCGTGGTTAAAGCCTTTATACTTCTTTGTTCCGTTCTGTTGTTTTTGCGTCTGGAAACATAAATTAAATTATTTGATTCTTGTGTTTTGTATTTTGCCTCACAGGACGAGATGGCGGGAGGGGGACGCTAGTGGATGTAGATATGTGTGCAATTTGTATGGAACTTTGACTCTGAGGGCACTTAAAGATGATGAGGTCTATTGCCTATGCCATTCGGGTAATTCCAGTTGGCTGTCGTTTTTGAAAAGGACTTCTTTCTTCCTTTTTTTTTTTGTTGAATGTATGTGGAGAATGGTTGAAGTGGCAGAACACAAGGAGACAGACATGTGAGTGTGGGAGTATATTGCACTGAACAAAAGGGATTTGAAGGCAATTTGACGAGAAATTTAATAAGAAAAGTCGGGTAGAGCACTTTATTCTGACTTGGGGTACGGTCTGTAGTTATGGATTGCGGTTTGGGTTTATTTGGAGAGAGCATGTCATTTTGGTATGGCTGGGATGCAATAGGAGGATTGGAGTTTGTCTAGTTGTGATTGTAATAAATCGAATGTCCTTTGTCTTCATGTGAAATTTTAGGATGTGATAAGACCATTGAATGTTGTGTGTTTTTTTTTTAATTTCTTCGTCAGGTCGTTGAGAACTTTAAAAATGAGTCGTGGTGTCCAAAATCTCTAGAGGTGATGTAGCCACATGTCAGAATGAATGAATCTATTGAAGTGGAAGTTCTACCTGATGCTAACAGATGTTTTTTTCCTGAAAAAAAAAATAATAATCAGATATTTATCTCGTCGAGAGCTTTAAACGTGAGTGATGGTGTCCCAAAGCCCTACACGTAAAGCATTCACATGTGCCTTTTGATGTCGTCTAACTAAAGCCTGATACTGAACTGAAGCCTGAAACTTCTTTAGTGATAGAGTTCATCGTTAAATCAAGGATAAATAAAAAGTACTTAAAGGTTTTGAAAGAACCCTAGTCGAATTTTAAAACCACCAAGACGAACAGGCCTTCGGTTAAGGTGAACGATATCGATACTCCTGACGAACATTGGAATATGTATCCGTGGTATAGCGTGACGTTTTTGTAGTCCATTCCCTAAATGTCTCCCTCCAAAGACCTTATCTTATATAAAACAGACAAATTTTTGTCAACAAAGACTACTAGATAATTTTTGCTTTATATGTGTGTACTATTGTCGCATATGATTAGACGAAACTGGAGGGGCAATTATTCATGCTACATAGATATAGACGAGGTTTACCTATGTGGAATCATCGGCTGTCACAGAAAGCCACATCTCGGTGAAGATTGATCGAGTAATTACTATTGCTAATCAACCCTTTTTTGGTATAAAAGTGCACTTGAGACCTTACGCCGCTTATTCCAAACTATCCAACATTCCAGTCTTGATGTACGCCGCAGAAGTCGTTGAACCTAGCATTAGGCATTATTTTTAATTTACCCAAATGATTTCTGAAGACCCTTGGTTTTTATGGGAAACAACCGCTGTACTATGCACTAAGCCTGGCAACGTGATCAATTACATTCGTTTTCAACATCTGGAAAGGGTTAGACACGTTAGCGAACGGACTCCAGAGCCCTCATCGGACGTTTGGTTCAATTATCTGGGAATGTTTTGTATGTCATCCGACAAGTTGGGTTTGTGTCTAAACTAAGTTGGAGTATCTATGGACTTTTCGTCGAACCCGTGATACACATCAGACTCTAGGGTCAGAAAAGTGATTACAGAAACTTGGAGCCATTGATTCACCCTGTTCACGTTTTTTTTCTATTATTTTTTCATAAAAGGTGTCTATTTAGAACTTTTTGCAGCTCTTCTTGTCATGATGCTGTTACAATCTCATTCTCGGCAAAGTTAATCCATTGCTGCATTAACGCCTGGATATTTTGATTTGAGCGGCTATTAGTGCTTTAGTGCTTTGTATGCGAAAGAGAGAGAAAGGAGGGTGCCAGGGGTGCGTTCAGTTGATTATCAGAAACTTCTGATAATTTTTTCTTCGGAGTCCGTTTTAAACAGAAGGTGCAATTCTTTGTAAAAAAAAAATTAAATTCGCTTACATAAACGAAACTAGGTTTGCTATCCTCTATGTACCTTAACTTGATAAGCTAACATACTCTTTATATATTGTATTCTATAATATTTATGTTAACAAAACGTGGTGCCTTGATCTTCTCAGCAATTATGTAATTCATCCACATAAAGTTCATAATTAAGTCAGGAATACGAGTTGAAATGCTTCAAGTTCGAGAGTAAATGGATGATTAATATAGGAAACCACAAACCTCAAGTTTCACAGCACCTTTAGGAAATTTGGTAAAACAAGGCACACTTTCATGTTGATATTTCAAAGTAGTATCCACCTGTCCAGTTAAATCCTCATAAAAAAAATTCCCTATCCCTTCAGGCTTATACCAAACAAAACTTTCCACTCCTAGGCAATCTCCGACAACAACTCTTACGCACTATTTACCATTCCAAATGAAAACTTCTCCATTGAAGAAAACTCTCTACAACTTGTCCCCCTTTTAATTACAGGACTTGCCTCTTAAAGCTTCACTTAACGTTAGGCACTAGATTTTAACTGAGTTAATGAAGGCAAATACGTGTGCTCCTTCGTCCTCCTTCAAAAACATTGTCAAAGGGAAAGCATAACAAAAGTCGGTACCGTCTATCTCCAGAACCAAGACATTCAGTTCATGGACCATGATACAATACCATAACGGTATACCTATGGCAACTACAAGTCTAAAAAAAACTGAAAAATATCCTTTCAACTGATCCATTGTCTGCTATTCACCAGAAAGAGAGAGAGAGTCTCAATTCAACTCGGCTCGTTTAAAACTCCAACAACACTGACAACAGCTACGAAATCAAAACAGAAGACAAAACAGAAGCAAAAACGAAGCAACAAAGGAGAGGGAGACAGAAAAAAAAACAGTTTCAGCAAAAACAAATTGCTAGAACTTCCTAACAATTTGTCGAAGTTTTCCCGTCTTTTTACCGGAGACGAAAAACGCTTTTGATTTTCTATTTTTGGGAACAAGTTCCCACTGAAACATCACACAGGATACAGGATGAGTGTAGGGAAACAGTGGCTGCGACACCCACTACCATCTCTGCCTTTTTCCTAGGCAATTCGTCTTAGCACTCGACTCCGTCTACACTCTTGTGTTATTGTGTGATGTTCATCAATGCAGGGGGGGGGGGCATGGAAGATGGAGCACCTGGCTGGAGCATGAGCAGGATGCAGAACAAATTCAAACTCAAACTCAATTGAATGGATTGCTTTTTGCCTTTTGTAAGGATTTTTTATTTTAAATTTTCGTACGGCAAAGCAATTTCTTCAGATGCTGCAATTTTGTGGGATGTGATGCGTGCACACTTGCAGTCAGAGTGCAATATTGCAAAAAGTCGATTATTTTGATTGAATTTTAGAATTTTATATAAAGTTGGGGCACTGAAGGATATAATGAAGAGGGGTTGATTTATCATATGCTCCGAAAAGCCATTTGGGGACCGAGAGAAGTTGGTCAATGCATTTTTAATTTGAAGGTCTGAAAAATTCAGTTTGTCTGATTAGTAGCATACAAATATTATAACCGCATTGTTAAAATGTCCTTAGTGCTTTGTGTTGTGAATTTTAACTTAAAACATTTGGTTCACCAATTGAAATTAGGGTGCTTTGGAAGTTAGCAGGCTTTGTTATAACCGGTGATAAGGTTTTATTGGACGATGATTAATTTTTGAAGAGAAACTTCTTTTTTTTATGAAACGAAAAGTGTAACGAAAAAGAGTAAACAAAAATTAAGCAGCTGGATCTGGAGTGTTATGGCTGTTTCGCATGTTGGTTCGGAGGAAGATGGTAGTATTTGCTACATAACAGAGGACGTTGGTGCATCAGCACCCCAAGAAAGTGTGGTTGTGTGAAGAAGGCGCAATGTCTTTCAATAAAAATTTTTGGGTAAGTGGCATTGTGTGTGAGCAAGATGATCAAATATAAAACCAATCGTTAATTCCAAAAATGCAACATTCTTTATTGAAAGGAATCAAACAAAAGTTGCTCGGTGTATGGATACGATATTTGATAACCAGTGGTTATGCTAAATAGTTGAATAAATGCATTCATACATGCAGCCTTACAAAAGCTAAGTCGATCTAGCTTCTAGCCAAACCTGTTTTCCCAGCGTTTTTCTGATTTTGTGAATTTTGGCACTTTATAAGTAGAACTTTCCAGAACAGTTATGCACAATTTTGAAATCCGCCTACTTTCAAAAATCGCTGTTCAAACCATATTTCAAATTTATTGTAATAAACACAATTAGAAAAAGCTATCTCTAGTTCTTTAAAATAACATTTAGCGCCACGCCATACATCAGTTGACAAACTTTTAAAACTTGAAGAGAAATTTTAACACTCTTTTCCTATACGATTTGTCCTGGGAATGGTTTGAAATAGCTCTTGTAGGCGTTTAATTAAACAAAATAGTTTGATGAAAGTTTTAAGAAACGGGAAACAAGTTTTTAAAATTACATTTAGCCAGTAACGGTATATACATTTCTCATCTTTAAAAAGTTGTAAGCACACCCTCGATTTGTGGATGTTTTCTGTAAAAATGAGAAACAACTTTTTTTTTTTAAAAAACTTTAGAGACATTCGAAGAAAGATTTGGATAACATTTTCTTTTGACACTTTTTTCGAAAATTCCCTACGGTATATCAGTATTTAATTCGTTATTTAACGCACACAACTCATGTACGATATGTAAGATATCTTTGAGGATCATATAGTAGTGTACGAGCATTATGATGTGCATAACGTTGGTTCAACTTTTGAAATGATAGATGGGCCCTAATCCGAAAGTGAAATAGATTTCAAAAATGGCGTCGAGTGCTAGTTCAATTTCAATAAACATTGGAACTTTATACTTAACTAAAAAGCCTCTTCAATGGCCCGGTCCTGTAGAGAACTATTTAGAACGTAAGGTAGGAAAATCAAGTTGGTTGAGGTTTCTACTTGTGCGTGTCATTTAAGGCGAGGTCTTTTTCTACTGTGACCAACGTCTGGCTAGAAATCAAAGACTCTCCAGAGTATTGATCAAAAACGCGGGATATTCATTTCAAAATACTCGTCCCAGCTTTTTTCACAACACGATTCGTTCCTGGCCTTTCGGAGTTCCTTACCTTTCAGCTTTCACTAGTCACTTAATGCCGCGTTTAGCTGCACAGCTCTTGAAGACTGAAACAACACTTAGTTGCTTACATAAGTGGGCCTACTGTACGAAATGTATTCGGCCGTTAACCAACATGGCTCTCCAATTAGCCCGGTCCTTAGCTAACTGCCTCCAGTGGCGCACTTCAAGCTGGTTGTGGTGGGTTTCTACTTGTGCGCACCACTTAAGCCGAGGAATGAACCAATACCGGACTTAGTAAATCTTAAAGGTCCTTGTACTCTCGAATAGCCAAGAATATCGCTTTAGTAAATGAAGATGTCGTTGAGGCTTATAAAACATCCACCAGATGGCGTTGCAACGAAATGAGACACTCCCCGCATCTCTCTGAGGAACATTGTGGTTAAAAACTTGAAGATGTAGCCCTACAGACTGAACATCAGTCGTAGCAGAAGGTTCGGGCATCGGGTATATTGACCTGAGAGTGTCAAAACGTACACCGCCTAGCTCATCAACCCACCAACATAACCTAACCTACATGATCACAAGAACTAACCTTTAAGTTTGAATCCCCGCCTTTGTTTTCAGATAACTCAAAACACAACTTCAAATCTGAACGCGCAGTCCAATTCGAAAATTTGGCTCGGCGGCATCCCTTTATAAAATGTGTATGGCACGCCACTGGTTGTCTTATAAAGGCACCCATGGGCTCAACCTAGAAGTTTCATTCACCGCCTTTGTATTCAAAGCACAACTTCAAATCTGAAGGCGCAGTCCAATTCGAAAATTTGTTTCAGCTATATCCCTTTATAAAATATTTACGGCACGCCACTGGTTGTCTTATAAAGACGCACATATACTCATTGACCAAATACCGCTAAAACGCAATTGGCCTATTGAATAAGACGTCCGCTGTTCTTAAGCATTTAGAGCACCATATTCCTAATGCTTCAGCTAGTGAAATCTTGGAAGCTGTAGTCGGTCGTCTTCTATGTAAGCGAGATAAATTTTATCTGATTTTGACATTTTATTACAAAATATTTGTACATGAAAAAAGTTTCAGTTAGGAGTTTCCGAAATTGTTTAAATTTCAAAACGACTGATATCATCTAGTCACTCTGCCAATATTCCAATCAGCATTTACACAAGTCCTTCGCGAAATTTCACCTCCTGAAAACAAGTGTGTCCCAAAGTAAAATTCAGCACAAAACCCACCTTCGTTTGCAGATCTGATTAGATAAGCCGAATGCAATTTTCATTTATAAAAGAAAATTAGCTACACTGGAAGAGCTCACCTCTTTCACAAGGATCTATCTGGAAATCTTCTATTCGACAACCCATACACACGCAGGTTGGGATATACACACCCTTTTTCATTTAAAATTTCTTTTAATCGGTTCCCGCGTATCAGAGTCTTGGCATCTAAATATCCTCAAGATGTCTCCTTATGGTACCTACTCCAACCTCCGTGCATCACATCACACCCATACCCGCAAACATATGAACATGCACTTCAAAGTGAATAACGTACGCATGAAAGCTACTTGAATTACACAAGGACTCGCTCTCTCTCTGCCATCTAGATAAGCCAACGAGAAATAAGGATAAACTTTACAAAACTACATAATGAAATTGTACTCGCGGGTTCTCTCATTCGGTGAATGTGTGTGTGTGTGTTTGTATATTTGCAAATAAATTTTCCTCTTCAACTGGCGCACAACAAGTTCGAAGGATATTCTTCGCGGAGCACATACCCACCACAGCGGGAGGGAGAATACATAACCACATTAAGCCAAAGTACTCAATAAAACTGTAGAGAACAACCTTCGCTCACATTTGTGTGCTGTGCTGTGCTCCTCTCAATATCCTTTTCGTTTTCCATTTGACTTTTTTTTTTGTTCGCTTTTTGTCAGTTATCCACTGCACGCAACCCAATTACTAAGTTGAACAGGAAAAAATAAAGAGGAATCCAGATCGCAATGAATGACGGTATGCGACGGAATTTTTCTTAATTATCCTTAGCGTATACAACACACGACTTTAAGGACAGTTTGACGGTGATGATGGTGGTGGGGTGTCGAGTTGTGTTGAATTTTTGTTTTGCTGCTTTCTGGTCGAGTTTTTTTTTTGCTGTTGTTTTTTGTTAATTAGCTGAAGGTAGGGTAAAATCCCAGAGGAGCAACACATTCAGGGAAGCACTAATTTATGCAAAGTAAGGATACGCAAATTTTGCAAAAAAAAAATCGTAAGCGCATTTCTGTGATTTTTTTTAATGTCTACGCTCGCACGTCCCTAATTGATAAGAGGTGGGAAAATGATGGAAAAAAACTCATTTCTCGTCCCTTATTTTTTGACACCTTTGGGATAATGGCGGAATGAATATCCTTGCTTAATTGCAACAAATTAAAATCACTAAACAAACACAGACAAGAATCTCGGGTTTCTTCGGTCCATGAACGATAATGGGATAGCCGTTGTCGTCGGCATCACAATCCGTGGATCCTTTGTGTCCCTAGAAGCTAAATATGCAAATCTAATCCTAAATGGGAATCCTGTCGGTCGGCGGCGGCGTGTAGTTGGAGGCTCTCATTTCTTTTGTGCATTTCATTTAGTGCCAGGATTCCTTGTCAGCTTTTTTTTCCTCTTGTTGCTTTGTGCAGGACTTGAATTGGTAGCAAACAAATGGGGGAGTGTCGAGATGGCATCCTCCCCAGTTGTAGAGAGGTACGTGATTTGCCACTTAATTGGTTGCCTTTTATTTTCTAGAGTCTGAATGGGCTGGGTGGAGGTTAGCGCCTGAGGCGGGCGTGAATATTGAAATCCAAATGAGAGAACGAGTTGTTGAATTGTTGGCTAAACTCCGGGTGAATGGTTCGAGTTTGAGGCACTGTCTGGGGGGATTCTTAAAACTCAATACAGTTGGGCAGACGTCAATTGTTTCAATTGTCGTGCATGGAATAAGTGAAGTGACAGATGGCCTTATACCGTCTGTGTACTCTGCATTTGGCAAGTGCGAGTGTGTGGAAGAGGGATTTAATTAAACATATAGGAGCGGAGGGGGGTTAGTCTTTTAAAGCGAATTTTTATGGAGTTTAGATGGATAGCTTCGAAAAAAAGACATTTTCATCAAAATGACAATTAATGGGATTTTTACTTTGTAAGGTGGTTAGAAATATACCGATAAAAAAACAGCAATTTCAACATTCATAAGAACTTAAGAACCTAACCTGATCCATTATGGTTTAGAAGACTTTCAACATTCGGTTGGCAACACAGTAAAAAAATACGGGACAAGCCTTGAAAGATCAACGCGATTCGCTTGTTCAGCAATTGCGATAAACGCGTTCTACAACGGCAAAATGGGAGCCACCAATAATGTCAGTATAGCATAACATCCCAATAGTTTCGCAGATTTGTAAAAAAAAATGCAATTTGCGTATGCATCTGACATACGTATTATCTGTTCTTCCACTAGATTGCAGAAATCGCGTGCCTACTTGTCGAAATTTGGGATGTTTCTGAAAAAGTTTAGATGAACTACTTAAAAACTAAACTTTGCGTTGCTTCGTTAGTTCTATCTTGTAAGGTGGAGTCCCAAATTATGTCATCGCTTTATATAGCTGCAGACGGTGAATGGTATTATTCGCAGGTATAAAATGATGGGTCTCGCCTTGAAATTTTAGACCTTTTGCTGGATTTGCCTATGTGTGGAAATTTGTATGATCTACCGGTCCGAGATGTAACGGGTGTTTTTTTTTTAGAGGTTAGTTTTTCGAATAAAGATAAAACTGGCATTTTGCTTTCAAATCGGTAAACTCTAATGTCGATTACGTTCAGTTTTGTATGCCATTTCATCATGCAGAGGTTGACAAATGAACTACGCTTGCAAGCCGTGCAAATTTATTTCGTTAATAATAGTTCAGTTCGCGAAGTTTACCTCAAGCTCTGTACATTTTATGGTCGACATAATCGTCCATCAGAGCAATTAATTCGGTTAACCATGGATCGTTTTCGCACTGCGTTCTATGTGATAATACGCATCCGCAGCGACGTCGAACAGTAGATCTGTAGAGCAAAGTGTTGAAGAGACTGTCGAATCGATTCGCCACCGCGCACAGCAATTGGAACTTTGTCCACCAACTAAATGGTAGATTTCGCGCAAAGATCTTGGCTTACGACCTTACAAGACCCAGCTTGTATTAAAGCCGCGAGACCATGCAAGGCGTCGTGATTTTGGTGTATGGGCAGAAAATGAAATTTATCTCGTTGCTGGTTTTCATCGCAAACATTTTGTTTGTGGCTAAATTGCCGCATTTGGAGTGAAGAGAATCCACATGAGACCCTTAAGACGCCATTACATCCACAAAATCTGACTGTTTGGTGGAGTCATTGGGTCATACTTCTTTCAAAATGATGCTAGAGAATCAGTTACCGTTAATGAAGAACGGTATAGAGCCATGATTACCGACTATTTGGTTCCCGAATTGGATGGCATGAATGCAGATGGATGTGGTTCCAACAAGACGGCGCTACATGCCACACAGCGCACGTCACAATCGATTTATTGAAGGAAACATTCGATGAGCTCATAATTTCGCGGAATGGACCCGTCGTGTGATTTGACAGCATTGGATTATTTTCATTGGGAATAACACGGACGTTATTTTCATAACCTTTTCTCAGATGAGGTGAACCTATAATGCTCAAGGAGCGCTTATAATGCATAAGAATTTGAGGCTTTAATGTTTTCTCAGATGAGGCGAACCTATAAAGCTCAAGGAGCGCTAGTAATGCATTAGAATTGGAGGCTTTAATGTTGTTTGAGCTTTGTACTAACTGCACTGACTTCTTTTATACAGAGGGATGTCTTTTAGTTGACTGGGACTGTTCTTTTTTTTCTGTGCTTCTAGAAGACTGTCTGAACACATTTCTGCGCATCTGTGATAAAGTTAATCCTTCTGCTGCAGTGTTAGATTGACAACAATCACATCTATCAAAAGCTAGGAACATGTACAATAAGTCTCACATTCGGATAACATCTCACAACCAAAATTTAGCAAAAGAGTTCAAAATCGATTTCCATGAGGATATCACCCCTTAGACCACAATCCGAAAGACTAAAACAACGCCTTTTCAACATAGCGGTATCACAAATTCTCGTCCACATTGTGATTAATAAATTTTCCATTTTCATAAATATGATATGACCCCCACCAAAGGTTCCCTGATAAAAGGTGAAACTACTCAACATCGTTCCAGAAGTGGTAATGGCTGGCTGAGAATATATCACTTGGCAGTGTAAAATATTTCATGTAATTAAAAATATGCTCTCAACGTGCCTGTACATATGGAAATCAACCCTCATACCTATTAACGGCTCAAGGATGAATGACTTCCACTTATTTGTGTCAACTTTTTGACATTCCTGTTTAATAATTTAATTTTTAAAAGGATCTCATGTCTGCGCTGTGCATGCAGAGCTTTGCTTTATCATGCTTCGTTCTGACACTGAGAAGAAAATACACCTGTCAACCTTTTTTTTTTCGTCGTTCTTCAAGTATAAGATTGTCTGTGAGGACTGTCATTCGTTGCATATGGACATGAGATATAAATAAACCCGTGTACAATTGAGTGGACACATTTATTTTCAACTCAATCAAAAGTCAATTGCAGTTAAGGGTGGTTTTGGATACAGTGTCCGATTTCATTTGGATTATTTCAATTAATTCGATTAACCTAGTTTCAGAAACGCACATATACAATCACTGCAAAATGGAAATAGTCAGCAAATACCGCCGCTTCTCCAAAATTGGAGTAACAATGATGTGGAAAGAACGGGGGATATAGAAAAATATTCAAAGCTAGAGGTAAACACGAGCCTTAAATGCCAAATAGATAGACGCCAATCAATGACTGTGTGCAGATTGACAAACGTCAATTGTTGCAGCGATCTATTGGCTAAATTGCCTACAATTTGGCAATTCGATTGGCATTGTGTTGTCCTTCGAATTGAATTTACTTTGACAGTGTGTGCGCTGCACGGCGGAACAATGTGTGCGGACATGGTCGGGATTTTGAAATTGAATTCGCGTTGCAAAGGCTGATGCGGACAGAATGACATAATCATCATGCCATCATGCCAATGGAGTACAATCGGGGATCTGTAACACGGAGTACGTGTATTGATTTCAAATGGAAATTCTGTTTTGGAATTAAAAAGGCTCATGGGAATGAGTGATGGCGAGGACCACTAGCAAAAGTAAAAGTAGCTACATGCAGCTTGAATGGATGTGAAGGTATTTATTCGCAATATTCAGTGATTGATGAGGGAGTGAATGGGTTTTAGAATGTTTGTCTAAATTCTTTGTTATTCGAATAAATAGATAGAAATGTGTTTGAATTGATGCTGTTTCTGAATCACATTCGACGTACTGCGGTGATGTGATTTTTGATGTGTTAACAAGCGAATCGGAGATTAAAAGAGTTTTCGGCGCCAGATGCAGAAATGCGGTTTCGTTATACTTTTTGATTGTAGTGCGGTTATGAGTGAAGCTGTTAGAATTATGCTGTAGATATATTTTGCATCGTTTGGAGGAAGCGTATCCGCAGAGTAATTGTAAAATACTCAAACTTACATGAATTTTTTTAAGGATTCGGATGTTCCTTTACTTGCTCCCAATAGGTTATTGGTTTCGTCAACAACCTCGAACTCAAGATTTTAATCAAACCTAACGCTACGATGACCGAAACGTTGTTTCAAGCCTGATTTTCGAAGAAAATTTGTCAAATGATGCCACCACTTCACAATCATTACCTCAGCAATAACGCTGATGCTCCAATGTTGTTTATTAACGTGTCCGCCGAGATGAAAACGCTCCTCGTCAGAAAAGATGTTTTTTTGTCCAAAATCCATGTCCTATTCAAGCCGCATTAAGGCCCAAACTGCGAAGCGATAACACAGCAGATGGTCTTGCACGTTTAATTGCTGAGTTAATTGGACCTTGTAATCGAATAATCTGAGATCTTTGTGCAGAAATCTCTTCAGCCTAGTACGTGAAATGTTGAGCTGTTGAGATCGTTATCAGGTTGATGTTCGTCAATTGAGTCTCACACTGCCGGCTACAGCAGCCACATTCTCGTCTTTTCGCACTGTATGATAACGGGGACCATGAGTGTGGTCCACTAGCATACCAGTCTCATGAACTTCTTGCACTAACTTGCGTAAAGAAGGCACGATTGGCGCTTCATTTGGGCTTCACAGCACTCAATTTGGCAATACTTTCTTACTTACTTAAGTGGCGCTACAGTCCGGAATGAACCTGGGCCTCTGCCAACATGCCTCTCCAATTAGCCCGGTCCTTAGCTAACTGCCTCCAGTTGCGCACTCCAAGTTGGTTGAGGTCGGTCTTGCTCTACTACCTCCGACGTCTGGCAGGGAATCGAAGACTGCGAGCCGGAGTATTGGTGTCATTCGTTCTACATGTCCTAGCCATCTTAAGCGTCCAATGCGGAGTTTTTTGACCAGGGGCATGTCGCTGTACAGCTCGTATAGTTCTTGGTCAAATCTTCGTCTCCATAGCCCGTCAATGCAAACGGGACCGAAGATTTTTTCCTCTCAAATCGACCAAGGAATTCTTCATCTGCTTTTGAGACGGTCCATGCTTCTTCTCTTATATAGGAATTCCTTAGTATTTCGATTGAGGGCTTTACTTCTTAATTGCCTTCTTTGCCCAGAGAAACAGCGGTTGGTAAGAATAATTCTTCGATTAATTTCTGATGAGATGTTTTTGTCAGAGTTAATAGCGGAGCCGAGATAGATAAAGTCCCGTATTACCTCAAAGTTATATCTGCAATGGTGACGTTCTGTCCTATTCGTCGATGTTGTGTGTCCTTTCGTGTTGACAGCATATACTTCGTCTTGCCCTCATTTACTGCTAAGCCCATTTTCGCCGCTTCCTTCTCTATACTAGCAAACGTGGCTATGACATCACGTTGGGTCCTACCAATGATGTCAATATCGTCTCAAGAATCAGATTAAAGAAGTCACATGACAGCGCATCGCCTTGCCTAAATCCTTTTTTGGTATCGAATGTGTTAGTGAGGTCGTTTCCGATGGAGCAGCGAGAATTCTCCATCGTCATCCTACACAAACGGACGAGTTTGGGCAATATACCAAAACTAGACATGGCTCTGTATAGCTCTGTAAATGCTGGCGTATGCGGCTTTGACTTCTTGGGTTTTTCCACCAATACTAGACATGGCTCTGTATAGCTCTGTAAATGCTGTCGTATGCGGCTTTGACTTCTTGGGTTTTTCCACGATCTGCCGAAAAGTGAAAATTTTATCTGTTGTGAACTTTCCTGGACTAAAACCACACTGATAAGGGCCGATCAGGTTATTGGTACACGATTTCAAGCGTTCACATATTACGGCAGATAGGATCTTGTAGGCGATGTTGAGGTGACTTATGCCTCTGTAGTTGGCGCAGTTAAGATGGTCTCATTTTTTTTGGAACGGGCAAACGATGCTGAGGCTCCATACATTCTTCCGACCAGATTGGATTATGAGTTGGGGGATGTTACCTACGAAGTCATCTCCGCCGGCTTTATAAGGCTCGGCGGGAAGGCCGTCATTTCCGGCAGCCTTATTTAGCTTGAGCTTAGATATTGTTATCCTCACTTCACTCAGGTCCGGTAGTTGGCAGTTTTCCCTTTTGTTGTCAATATTGAATGGTTCGTTCAACAGTCTGCAGAAGTGGTGCATCCATATTCTGTGTCTCAACTACGATAGTTCCTTGTTTTTTTTTTTTTTAAATTCATTTTTTATTTCCTTAAAATATTAACTTAATACTAGACAAAAATGCTTAAATCTAACTTTTCAATAACATATTTACTTAAACTAAATTATGGCCCTTAGCGGGTGCTGTAAGCTTACATCTAACAGTTTTTATTTTGCCTTTCGGCTTCAAGTTTCTTTTTTTTTATTTTAAAATAAATTTATATTTCAAAGAAAAATTTAAAAAACTTTGATTAGCGACAATTTTATATAAAAAAAAAACTTAATCTACTTAAGACTACTAAATACTACTTAAATACTTAATACTACTTAACTACTTAAGACTACTTAACTACTTAAGATTACTTAACTACTTAAACTTAATTATAATCTGGGTGGCGAGCCCTCGCTGCATATACCCCGAGGGGTCGCCATCCTGATCGAGTCTTTTGGTCCACAGGCAGCATGCAACCACCCATATTGTACGCCAATATGGAGCACAATCCCCGCCACAGACCTAGTACTAGAATTAATTTATCAAAGAACTAATTATTGGACTAAAAGTCCGCAAAGTCTGATAGTTCCTTGTTCATCTCGACAGGATTCTGTTCGAGATTGTATCCTTGTCTTTGACGTTTTACACTCCAGACTATACCACTCAAGTAAAAATAGTCCTATTGTCCATTTCTGCCAGTGCCAATAAAAAGTTCTCCTTTCCATTTTCACCTTTCATCATGTTTGGCTTTATTTCCGTTACACTTCGTTCCTGTTTAAAATATTTGTACATTCTAACGTCGCACCCAAACTACACATTTCATTACAAAGAGGACACCATCAAAGACCCCATTTCAGCTAGTGAAATCCATTTATCTAAATCCAACAAACTAAATTGTTTGTCTAATCTAATGCCATATAAAGGACCCCCTTATCACCCACCAAATCACATCGAAACTAATCGTTATTTCACGGCCTAACTATTTTGTGTACCAACAATGTTTCCCATTCCGAATAGTTACACCTACAGAAAATAAAACCCCAACTATCGATCCAAAATCTATACCTTACGGTATAAGAACGTTCCCCAAAACACAATAGCAATTAATCACAACATCAATTCATCAAAAATCCTTTTCCCAACTCGAGCAACCCCCTCTATTTAGTTATCACCAAATGTCCCTCCCTTAATCCCTCAATCCCTTAGTTCCGCGATGAGTTTTGAAAATTTCGCTTGCTCATGCCATAAATCATGCAAATCTATTCTACATACCTCGTTTTCGTTCTGCTCAATGCAAAGGACATCCAACCCACCCACACCACACCATCGCCATGTAATCATGTACAGTGAATCGCACATTGTCAACCAGACCGAGGATTGCGTTCCGCCTGCTAACTAACTATTGTCTGACATTATATTGTCAATCAAATAACTAAAATCCAATAAAACTGTGACATCGGAGAAACCGTACTCAACATAAATAAAGAAATCCTGCGTATCCGTTGGCTGTTTAACTAAAACCGATGATGGGGCGAGAGATCGAATCAAATGAAATCCTAAACCAATGAGCTGGCTCTGTGGTTGGTGCTGGGAAAGTGTGTATCCCGCCTCTGCGATAGATATCAAATGAATGCGATTTACATTAAATCCTGTTAGTGTGCGGGTTTTCGGGATACAAAATAACAAATAGACAATGACAATTGCAAATAACCCGACCCGATTTCAATATCTCTGTCACGGAACCAACGACGACATGACTAATCCGAAATAAATCAAATGTCGGATCGGGGGTGATTTCTATTATTTTTGTTTTTTTTTTCTCCAACTTGGTTTTATGTTGATTTGTGTTTTTTTTTTTTTTGTTCAGGGTGGACTGAGAATTAGTTAGTAGAACTATCGGAGTTTGTTTGCCACGCAAATGGATACCCAACATTTGATTAATTTAATTGGAGCAGCCATTTGGGAGGGTTCCGGAAATGGCGTTGATAACTTTATTAATAGTGTCAGCAGTCAGTCAGCAGTCTATCACTTGCGACACAACTATCGATTCGCATCGTTTTACAAGATATCCATGGCGGTCTCCAGATCAACGAATGGTCAACCAAATTGATCGCA
Source organism: Rhingia rostrata (assembly GCA_949824845.1). Lineage (NCBI taxonomy): Eukaryota > Metazoa > Arthropoda > Insecta > Diptera > Syrphidae > Rhingia > Rhingia rostrata. The sequence goes on from OX463757.1 coordinate 95,962,094, forward strand.
TTGCGATAGACAAGAGACACCCATGCAGTATTTTGGATTTCCGAACATTCCGAGTGGCTAAAATCGAACACTAACTGGTTGTATCCAAGGTATGAATGGTGATATCCACCAACACGCCACAATAAATCGGAAATAATGTACAAAAATTAAGAGTCGAAAGACTGCAATCGCAAGATACCGATAAGGACTCGGATAACACCATACCACCAGCATCGAATGTCGAAGAACAATGAAAACGGTGCCAACTGATGTGCGAGGTTTGCTCACCAGCAAGAAACCCGTGGTTTGATGAGGAATGCCGACAGATGGTAGCAGCCAAGAATAAGGCAAGGCTGCAGGTTAAGACGAGAGCTGCCATTGAGCTCTCTATTTGAAAAGAAGAGAAGAACTCCGGCTGTTTAAAAAGAAGCAAATAGAGCAAAAAAAGGGGCGCAATCGAATATATAGAGAGATGGCACTCCAGGAACGATGTTCGCAAGTCTTCCCAAAGTATAAAACGTCAAAGCCAAGGATACAAGGCTCGAACAGAATCCTTTCGAGATGAAAAAGGAAATATCGTTGTTGGGACGGTGTAAAAAAAAAAAGAAAATAAATAAAAAAACCACTTCTGCAGACTGTAAAACGGTGATGACGAACAACATTCCGCTGTCAGGCAGAACGAACAGTTCAATATTGGCAACGACGACTACCAACAACCCGACCAAAGTGAAGTTGGGATAGCAATATTCAAACCCAAGATAAACAGGGCTGACGGAAATGACTGCCTTCCCGCAGAGAATCATAAAGGTAAGGTAAGATGACTTGGTAAGTTACATTCACCAACTCATAAGACAAATCTGGTCGGATGAAAGCATGACTGTATAATGGAGCCTGAACTGCGTTTGCCCGATTAACAAAAAAATGAGATCCTCAGATATGCGCCAACTATCTGCCGTAATATGTTAAAGCATGAAACCGATAACCAACAACCTGATCGGACCTTGTCAATGTGGTTTTAGGCGAGAAAAGTCCACAAATTATCAAATCTTTACACTTCGGCAGATCCTAGAAAAAAACCCATGAAATCCAAATCGATACACACAACCAACATCGATTTCAAAGCCGCATACGACAGCATTTATAGAGACGAACTATATAGAGCCATTTCTTGTTTTGGTATACCGCCCGAACTCGTCCGTCTGTGCAGGATGACGATGGAGAAGTATCGCTGCCTTATCAGGGTAGGAAACGACATCACCGTCACATTCGATACCAAAAAAGATTTAGGCAAGGCGAATCGCTGTCATGTGATTTCTTCAATTTGCTTCTTAAGAGGATTGTGCTAAACTCCAAAGACAAAACCAGAGGCACAATTTTCCAAAAATTGGTGCAACTACTAGGATACGCGGACGATATTGACATCATTGGTAGGACTCAACGTGATGATGCAAAGGTGGGTTTGCTCGTCTAGAGAAGGACAGCCACATCTCGTCAGAAATATTAAACGAAGAATTACTCTTGCCAACCGCTGTTTCTTCGGTCTAAGAAGGCAAATTAGTGGTAAAGCTTCACTCGAACTACTAAGGAGATCCTATACAAGATCTTTATAGATAGATATTTATTTCGTATATAAATTTACAAAAGGTTAGTTACCACACATTTTACAATACAGAGATATGATAATATGTATCTTTCTTCTGAAACATGATTTTAAACATAATTGAGCAATTAACATCGAGGAAAATATAATAATACTGAAGGAAAATACGAAAAAAACCTTCAATTTGAATATATATAATAATATAAATAATAATAAATATAATTAATAATAATATAGCGATACTATTGACTAGATAAATAAATAAAAAATAAATAAATAAATAAATAACTTAATAATAATAATAAGGTACGTAGTGATATTTATTGATATATGGAAATATGTAGATAAATAAATAAACATATAAATAATTTAACAGTTAAACGAATAAATAGATTAACAACAATTGAACGAATAAATAAATTAATAACAATTAAACAAGTAAATAAATTAATAACAATTCAAACGAATAAATAAGTTAATAACATAAAGTATAATTTAATAAATAATAAGGTAAATAAATAAATAATCATAATTGTTCAAGGAGGGAGAGTTTATTAAATGGTTCTTGACTATTTATCTAAATTAATTCATAATTAAGTTTTGTATAAGAGGGTTATCAGAAAAATTACAGCGGTCCAAAAAACGAAGATTTAACTTCTGGATTCTGTCAACGACCAATTCAACATTCGCTCTATTATGAAGATTCGAAGTTGAGTGATGCCACGGTAAGTTGAGCATCATTTTTAATAATTTGTTTTGGGATATTTGTAATTTTTTAATATGGCACATTGCAATATTTCCCCATACTTGGCAACCATAGAGAAGAATAGCCTGGAAGATCACTTTATGGATAATTATTTTGTTTTCATTCGAGAGCATTGACTTCCGATTTATAAAAGGGTACAGTATTTTGATAGCAATGGCAATTTTCTTTAACGTGTTGGCAACATGAGTGCTAAAAGTTAATTTGGTGTCTAAATATATTCCTAAATATTTGACAGACGCTTCCCAATTTATGTTCATGCCATTTATCTGCAATTGTCTATTGGGAAGATAACAAGCTTTTCTTTTTCGGGAGAAAAAGATGGCTTGTATTTTTTCCTCATTTAATTTAATTTTCCATTTGTTGAAATAGTTTTCTAATATTTTCATCGCATTGATTAAGTTACTCTCAATGTCAAGAGCAAAAACATCTGATGAAAAAATTGCTGTGTCGTCAGCAAAAATAGCTGCTTCACAATTAGGTAAAGCACGAAAATCGGACGTATAAAGGTTATACAGAATAGGCCCAAGGACTGACCCTTGATGGACACCGGAATCAAATAATACTAAGTTTGAGACACCACTATTAACGTGCACTTTAAAACAACGACCAGACAGGAAACTGTGGACAATTTTACAAATATAAATAGGAAAGTTGAAATTAATCATTTTATAGATAAGTCCGTCATGCCAAACGGTATCAAAAGGCCTTTTCGATGTCTAGTAAGATCATTCCAGTGGATTTGCCCATCGAACGATGCATTTTTATATTTTTATTTCCCCATACTTGGCAACCATAGAGAAGAATAGCCTGGAAGATCACTTTATGGATAATTATTTTGTTTTCATTCGAGAGCATTGACTTCCGATTTATAAAAGGGTACAGTATTTTGATAGCAATGGCAATTTTCTTTAACGTGTTGGCAACATGAGTGCTAAAAGTTAATTTGGTGTCTAAATATATTCCTAAATATTTGACAGACGCTTCCCAATTTATGTTCATGCCATTTATCTGCAATTGTCTATTGGGAAGATAACAAGCTTTTCTTTTTCGGGAGAAAAAGATGGCTTGTATTTTTTCCTCATTTAATTTAATTTTCCATTTGTTGAAATAGTTTTCTAATATTTTCATCGCATTGATTAAGTTACTCTCAATGTCAAGAGCAAAAACATCTGATGAAAAAATTGCTGTGTCGTCAGCAAAAATAGCTGCTTCACAATTAGGTAAAGCACGAAAATCGGACGTATAAAGGTTATACAGAATAGGCCCAAGGACTGACCCTTGATGGACACCGGAATCAAATAATACTAAGTTTGAGACACCACTATTAACGTGCACTTTAAAACAACGACCAGACAGGAAACTGTGGACAATTTTACAAATATAAATAGGAAAGTTGAAATTAATCATTTTATAGATAAGTCCGTCATGCCAAACGGTATCAAAAGGCCTTTTCGATGTCTAGTAAGATCATTCCAGTGGATTTGCCCATCGAACGATGCATTTTTATATGGTTATATATCCTAAGCACTTGATGCGACGTACTGTGAAAACGTCTAAAACCAAACTGCTCCTTAGGGTAAAGATTGTTGTCCGAAATAAACTTTAATTATTTCTCTTTTAGAATTTTTTCATAAATTTTGCTAAGGCTGCTTAGCAAACTAATTGGTCTATAACTTTCAACTTTCTCAGGAGGCTTACCAGCTTTTATTATTGGTATTACCTTAGCAATTTTCCATTTATTAGGAAAGTAATGCATTTTAATACATGAATTCATAATGAATGTTATAAATTTAACTCCTGATTTTGGCAGTTGCTTGATATATATATTTTGTATAAGGTCGATACCTCCAGCTTTTCGAATTTTTAGATCCTTTATTATATATTCTATATCGTCGATAGTTATATATACATCTGAATAGGGCGTACTGTTGTTGTTTAGTAGCAAATTTTGAACGGCACTATTAACTAAAACATTTGTATTCACATCTCCTAAGTTAGATGAAATAGCATGATTTTTAGTGAAGTTGGATGCAAGTGCATTTGCTTTGTCTTGGTCTGAGTAAAAGATATTGGTGGAATCCTTCAGAAATGGCAGTTGCCTATTTTTGTTTTTTACTACCTTCATTATGTTCCAAAATGGTTTCGAGTTTTTATCGAGAGAACTTAGTTTCTTATTCCAATCTTTGTTTCTGTGCTCTACGGGGCCGCGCTAAGGCATGGACCCCATCAAAAGTAAGATTTGAGACTAAATTTCTACGAAGAAATCTTTGGTCCCGTTTGCGTTGACGGGCTATGGAGACGAAGATTCAACAAAGAACTATACGAGCTGCACAGCGACATGCCCCTGGTCAAAAAAAAAAATCCGCATTGGACGTTTAAGATGGCTAGGACATGTAGAACGAATGGAAAGACCCGAGTCTTCGATTCCCAGCCAAACGTCGAACGCAGTAGAGGAAGACCTCGCCTTAAGTGGCGCGCACAAGTAAAAACCGACCTCAACCAACTTGGAGTGCGCAACTGGAGGCAGTAATCTAAGGACCAGGCTAATTGGAGAGGCATTTTGGTTGAGGCCCTGCTTCATTCGATTCGAAATCGGAGAATTTTGTACCGAAGTATTCTTTCCGATTACCATTTCAGAACAGATCATCCGACAAAGTGTAACGGACATGATATGCATCGATATGCGTTAAGTCAACAATTTTTGACAGCTATGCGTTCAATTTTCTTCGATGATGTCCGTCCAAGAATCAATCGACGCGATTGTATGCGACGAATATCTCGAAAGCAAACTGGGTTTTGGATACGTGTGTAATTCCTGCAGGATCGCTTGACCTGTATTTGTAGATATGCCGAATCCCTGCGGTCAGGCAATTGCGAGAGGAGAGACTACTGGACTTATCCACCGTCTAGACTTTCTTCTTTATTGCACTCGCATAGTAAATAAAAAATAACAGACATACATCGTTAAAGTATTCTGTACATCACATCTCTCAAAACGATCATAGCCATCATATTGAGCTCAAAAGTTAACATTAAGTGACACGTAACATCCATCTCACAGATGATTTGACAACACGTTTAGAATTATATACTAGACACACCGATTCGAACATGCGCTTACATTTATTTTTAGCTTAGCAACTCAAGCACGGTACCAGATAGTTGCTTCTAGGGTTATGTGTAATAAATCCGGAGGCAAAATTAAATAAACCCGCACATTTGCTCATTATATAAAGTTTACAACCTTAAACAGCCTCCTAAAACCGAATATTTCTCCCATCAACTGTATCGCAAAATTCTTCCCTCTTCATCGTTAAAGGTGAAACCGACTCCTTGCGTAGACCACTTGAAAATGGCTTCATTCTAACATTCTCATAATGTGCATTTCATTTGTATCCTTCGCCCAGAAAATCCTGTTCTCCTGGCACTAAAAAAAAAACTTCCAAAGTGATGAATGGAATTATCCCTCCATATCTCCTAATACGTACAAGGATGTGTCAGAGGAGAACAACTCAATGGAGAATAGGAAAACTTAAAACCTAACGCCCCGAAAAAGCATAAGCCCTTCATATGTGTGGGCGTTTATATATGGACACCACCACCAGGATGTACATGGTAAAATTTTGATGCTATTAAGGATTAAAATGAGGCATACCAACACACACACATATATATATTTAAACACGAAGCAGCCTTGACTTAAATTGACTTCAATTCAGTTAAGCGATTCCCTTTCCATGCACCAGCTGGAAAATGTTACGTATTCGCCCTACACCACGGAGGGTGAGGTAGTTTCGCATAAAAAAAACTAAAACCTCGCAACTATATGACGACAAGAGATAAACGTGCCCGAGAGTGATACTTCATTTTGTGTAAAATGGAAGGTATCAGCAATATGATATTCCACCGAGTTTGAAAGGATAAATATTACAAATAGCAAAAAACAAAATGAGTCGAGAGTATGGCAACAACAACAACAACAAAAACAACGAACAGAGGCTTATGCACACCACCGTGGGGCATGGTTATTGAGAAGGGTGGCGTTTGTTGTTGTTGTTATTGTCGGGTTGCTGGTATAACCTCCATCAGGATAATGATGCGTTTTCGGCTTTATGATGTTGATGATGATGAAAGGGGTTTTAATCTTCTTAAAAAAAATTCAAAACTTGAATGGAAACATTGTTGTTGTGAAGATTTTTTTTTCACGGTTGCTGTTGCATTAATGGCGCAACATGAGATGGCTTGGGCTGGTCCAGCATCACCAGGATTGTGGTTTCGCTTTCAAAAATTTAAAATGTAAAATGGTTTACGTTTTTTTTTTTTTTTTGAATATCTTTGGGGTGGTGAACCACATGGGGGTAGTGCTTTGCGTGAAGTAGGCTATGACTCGTTAGAGTGGGAAATAAAATTTTAATTCGATTTACGAATGAATAGATAACGATTAGAGGGAACCCTGTAGGCAGTTGGACTTAATTTCATTCCATATTTCAGCTCCATTAGGATTTTCTGTTTTTGGCGTCACATTTTTGTAAATATTTTTGTGAAATGTTATTTTTTTTCGTTTGTGGCTTTCAAAAGTTGAGACATTGACTGATTTGACGCTGATAATCGAATTAAATTTGAAAATTAATTGCTTTGGTATTAATTTATAGAACCAAGGGTAGGCATGTTATGGCGTTTATGTGACAAAATTTCAAACTGATGCGAATATCTTGAGGTGTCATTAACCTTATAAGGCAAGAATTAATTTTAGCTAAATATGGACTTTGACTCAGCCAGGGTTTTTATAGCACCTTACAAAGTAATCAATCCTTCAGACTAATCCTTTCTAATGAAAATATTTCAGAGAAATCGAAGAATTTTCTGCAGATGTTTCCGTAAAGGTTTGCAAATCTAGCATATCGACCTCCGAAATGTACCGCACATGGTAGAGGCCGTGTAAAGCGTTATGGCAACAATTTTTGACAACTACTCGGAATCAAAAGCAATGGTATGCCTCATTTAGTTTGTTCAGCAGCAGATACCTGACTTTCGTTATAAAATTGTTTCAAGTGGATATTTCGATAGCACTAAATAGTCGAAGTACATCGCTTCGATGTGGTTAACCTTCGAGCTGCATGGGGTATAGACGAATCTCAATTGTTTAGACGATTTAGCTGTTATTTGTGTTAGTTGCTATGTTAGTATAGGTTGATTAAGAAGATTTGAGAATTAAATGCTAAAAGTATAGAAAAGGATTCTGCGAATTTTACCAACACAATAAAAAAGGTGACTCCCCGAAAAGTTAGCTCAGACTCCACGGACTCCCACGGAGTAAGTTTCTACTACACCCACCATTTGCCCTATTTTTCTGGTTCTATTTCTCCTTTTCTTCCCATAAACCGTGCTAAGACTGATCTAAGACTAAGCTATTGACAACGTTTTTATTTCGTGAATGTAAGAAAAATATTGTAAAAAGCGGGATTTTAAATTTAACCGCTGTACTTGACATGTCAATAAACCGATTTTCGAAGTGAAACATCTTTGGGCTCGTCGGGGTAAATCCAAACTCACATGAGTCGAAATTTTAACAGGAAATGTCAAGGGTAGGGGAATGCAAACCAAAACTTTTTTCAGCAAAAGAGAGCATTCTGTTGTGAATCCAAAGCACGCACATCAGTAAATTGAATGGGTAGGGGGGCACGCGCGGACAGAATAAATGCGACCACGGTTTTTCTTTAAAAGCAACATGAATTCTAATGGAAGCGCTTAGAAGATGAAAGGCCTTAGAGAATTTTTTTTATTTAAATTTCCTGCAAATACTGAAAACATATAGCAAATCCATTATTTTCAATAATAAAATGCTACTAACATTCACCAACAATAGCTTCTAATAAGGAAAGAAATAACCCCCGAAATCTTCAATCAAATCGTAGATAAAATAAGTCCCCTAGGGTATAAGATAAGTCCCCAATTTTTGAATATTTGTATGTTTTTATTACTGTGCAGTGCAATAAACTCCACCGAAATAAGCCCTGCCACAAAAAAAAAGCAGTAACTCACGCGGTTGAACGCTTCGCCCAGCTTGGGCTCACTTTCGGATTCGCATTGTATGAGAGAATAGATTTATGCAAAGGAAATAAGTTCCACAAGCAAAAGGCATTAACCGCTGCTTCTTTGTATGTCAAAAAGGAAAATAGTCCTGCGAACAATAATATAAGAGTGAAATAAGCCCCCAAATTTTAGGACTTCTTTCATAGTTGAATATGGGGACTTATTTCATTATGAAATTACAATTCATTTTCACATAGAAAAAAGTCCCCAAAGACTCATGAAATAAATCCCGAATTTTGCGGGTTTATTTCATATGGAAAAAAAAAAACTCCGTTCATACAAATTTTGAGGGGTTATTTTTTTTTTTTTTATTTTTAATCGCTCAGAATCGCTATCTGAGTCAATCTAGCTATATCTGTATGTCCGTCCTACAGTGCGTCCGTCTGTTTGTCACCGATTTTCGGGCCTTAAGTTTTAAGTTATAGTGATGAAATTTGGTATACAGACTCCCTGGCCGACGAAACAGAATAAGTGTTAAACGTTTTTTTTTTTTGTCCAAACGGTTGAGAATTTTGAGAAAGTGTCTTAGTAGCATATTAAGACAATCGCAATATCTATATTTCGTCGATATAAAGGTTTTTGCCACGCCATTTTGAGGGGCGTTTTCTTAAAAGAAACCGTGGGTTTATGACGATGGGGATATTAATGAAATCGAGATGATCTGGAAAAGGCTTACAGAATCTTATTATAATGTTGAAGGCGAGAGTTGTAAGGATTATGTTTAAGTCGATGATGGTATAGTAGCCACCTGATAGCGATCCAATATTTTATAAGCAATAGCACATGCTGCTGAAGCCGATGCTAACGAGGACGGAAGTGATGGCGAAGAAGAAGAAGACGAAGGTCGAACAAATCAATATTGAAATTTCGGAAAGGAATGGATTGAAAACGCAATTTGAATATTGCAATCTGCAATTAAAATGACAGATGCTGTACACCATGAGGTCCAACAGTGCCTTTTAAAAAAAAAATTGTTTTTTTATAGGGTGAATACTCCAACTAATGTATCTGCTTAATCGAGAAAGAACTTTTTTTTGAATAATTTATTTGAAAAATATTTTGATGAGATCCTAAAAACACAGCCTGATTCTCTGCCAAAATGTTAACTTAAGATCTTGTTCTTGGAAAAGATCAGAAATTTTGATCCTTGAGCTAGATCGATGAAATCGTAGATGACAGCAGATCAAGTTTTTAAAAAAAAAAATGAATTAAAAAAGTTTATAAATCCTTTCACTTTTAAAACACACTGAATTGTTTTTTTTTTTTTTAAACAATGCGTGTAATGCTTGTCGTCCTCGTCTAGACCAAAAGACTGTTGAGGCATTATGCTATCACATTGCCAACCAATTGTCATTCAGACAGAAAATAAGACTCCATGATCATTCGATTCTGAAGATTTGTACAAAAATCGGTCGATTTTCTACCGGGGAATCCCTTCCGATTCGAAAAGATTTTTCAAAGAACCACATAGTAGCATAGTAAGGTAGCCAACAATCTGTGACAGATGCTGCTCGTTGAATTTCTTTCGAATTTGTCCAAGAATTGTTGCGGAATTAACGGACACAATTGTAAGCTTAAATTTTTATTCTGCGACGAATACATCAAAAGCAAACTGTGTAACAATTTTTTTCGCCTTTGGAGAATTTTCCGTTATTGCATCCCCAATAGTCTGCCTCTGGTTATCGCAGGTTCAACCTAAAATATAGGTATGAATTTTTGGGTTGGTTTCAGATCACCATCAACCCGAAGCCTATCAAATATTGGCGTTTGTCGAATTTGTGAAATGAAGAATTTTCACCCCTCTACAACCCTTTTTAGTTCTGAACTAAAATAACCTCCACGTCTAGAGGTCTAGGGCCTTTAGATCTTAAATCGTTGACTACTTAAGCTAAAGGTATATATATAAAAAAAATTTCGTAGACCTATGTATACATTATAGAAAAAGGATAACCAAAATCTTGAAACGATCGCAATTCACATGTCCAAAGATACACAGGCGACAAAACCTAAAATTGAAATTGCAAACACATATTGAAAGCACGTATTCAACAGGGGAATAAGGACAAAGCACAATGTACATCCTTTCCAGATGTACACCCTGCATAATGCATCTCATTTTTATCGACACACAAGACAAACAATTTCAAATTAAAGGACGAATTAGATATATAAACACTATTTCCCTCGAATGCAAAGCGCACTGTTTCGTTCACACAAGAGATCATCCATCCGTAATGCAGATGCACACCAAGAAACACAGTGCCTCCTCTTCCTTCTAGCTCTTCGCTGTCAAGGATGAATACAATTTAGATCTCCTAAATGAATCCTGCTTACCTAGTCAGGGGATTTTCGTTTTTGCTTGCTTGCTTGCTTGCTTGCCGCTCTTCTGCTTCCTTGAAAATTATTCTATGATGCTTGTGAGCAATCTTAGACACAGTCTGACTCCCAAGTGACCAGACTACTTCACCACGTCTTGTATCTTCTTCTCGCCGAAAAGGAAGCACACAACAAGCAAACACTGCACGGTGTGCTGTGTTGTAATTTTTAATGTTCCTTGTCGCTGTCACTGACGTTGCTCCTGATAATGTTGTTGTTGCTGATTTTGTGTATAGTTGTAGCGGCGGCAAAAGGACTTGGATGACTGTTTTCATATGAGAATCCATTTATCTTTGTGCACGAACCATGGGATGCTACACTGCGAAAATATTCAGCGAGTGTAAGTGTAAGGCGCTCGGTGCGGTATGTCTTGCTCGTGTCCTTAGAGCGTGTAGTCCTTTGCCATTCACATTCTCGTATATTCTCGTCGTCGTCATCGTCGTATATGGTATCTTTAGTGTAATGAATTACAGTCTAATGACATCGCCCATATTCGTGTGTGGCGTTTTCTATGTGCAGTGTGTTGTTAGGGGTCCTTGAAGATTTTGTCTAGGACATGGGAAAGTTTGACAAGAGGAAGAGTTGAAGGAAAAGTTATCGCTAAGCCAAGTTTAATGGTGATTCCTTGGTAGAAACGACAAACAAAATGACGACAACAACAACGACGAAGAGACCCAGCCAGGATTAATGGGCTTCAGGAGATGTGTTTGTATGTTGCTGTTTTTTTTCGGTAACCAAGCGAATGATGTTTTACGAGTATTAATAGTTCAGTTAATGGTAGAAGTGAGTTTCTTGCGGGTACATGAGTTTCTTGACTTTTTGCTCTAGTTGGGGCGAACAACAGTGTGGTCCTTTGGTTGGTGTTGGTTTTAGTTTTTTAGGATTTTTTTTTTGGTTTTTTGTTGGTTTGCCTTGAGGAAAAATGTTGTGCTTCCTTTATTGAACTACGTCAATCTAAAAGCAGAGCAAGCTAAAAAATAAATAAAGGACGTTTGGACTGTTGGGTAAAAGTTACTGCCAAGACTGAAGTGGAAAATTTAGTTTTCGGAAGAAATGCGGTTGAAGTGACTTGAGAAAATGTTCACAAATGTTTGTGAAATTAACTGAAGCGAACAACTTTTTGAGAAAAGTTGCTGAAATTATCTGCAACGACTTGAAGAGTCATTTTCAAAATTTTATGGGACAGGGAGATGAATGTTAAATTAACAATCAACCTTGTGCTAGGATGGAGGGGTATTTCATTAGGAAATTATCCCCTACAAATACTTATGGTCATAAAAGAAGCTATGTCTTCATTAGGTCATTACGGTAATCGCCTTTCAAAGCTTTCTACAGTGGTTATTTTTTTTAAGGGCAGCTAAGCCCAAGTACGAAATGTGTTATGCCACAAAATGATGGGGAAACGTAGGGAATAAATGACTGAAAATATTGTATAATGGCTTTATAATAGGAAAAATTATTAAAACGTTTAACTGGGTTTTCCAACAGCATTTATGTATCGATAAAGACCCTATCAAGGCAACAAATTACTACCTTTATCTAGGAGGTAATAAAATGTGTGTTGACCACATATGGAACGTATGCGGAATTTGATTTAGAATTCACAAACAAGTGGGGCACAGTGTGCTAATCAATGTAAGACAACCGTGTATTTTTAATATATTCACCTGTTGAGTGGAGGATTGAATTTTAAATTCAAGCCGAAATCCATACCTTAATTCAAAGATGTATAAGTCACCAATGAAAAATCCGATTTTTCGATATTTTTGGCAGAAAATCGATTTTTTTTCACCTACGTAACTTTATGTGGCCATGTCTCTGAAACTCAAGGTACAAATGGAATTCTCAGTTTAGTCCGTGCTATGGTCACCCATGATAATTTTTGAGAGAAAATCGATTAAAACTTTAAATGGCTATCTCTCTGAAACAACCTAAGGCTGTAAATAGAACTCTTAGCTTGATCCGTTATCACCGATTAAAAATCGAAAAAAAAACCTCCGGTGGATACTCGTCAGTAGGCAACTTCGGAAAAAATGCGAAGTGAAAATATTAAAATCACCAGAAACGTATGCTCGTGAATAATCTAACTTTCAGTGGGAAATAATTTCAAAGAAAAATATGAGAAAGCTACAATCCACTGTTTGGATCGTTTTATACCCTATCCCATCCCATCCTTTATATTAATATCCCTTAAATGTGGATTTATGGCAAGGAAATATTAAAATTGAAATTGTAGCAACATATTGTTCGCACAGCTTATCGAAAACTTGTATGGTTCGACCAAAAACAACGTTTTTCTCCTGCATATGGTATGGTGTAGGGTATACAAATGTTTTTTGTATGAAAACGTCTCCAAAAAGGGGGCGTGGTTAAAAATGATATATGGAAGAAATGTTATCTTTACCAAAGCCAAATATTTTGCATCAATTTTTTTTGGAAAATTTTTAAAATTTTACCGAAAAACATTTTTTTATTAAAAACACAAAGATTGTCAAAATATATCGTTTAGACAGTTTTTCAAAATTTTGAACGGTTTGGCCTAAAATTAGGTTTCCCTAAAAAGTGGGAGTGGCAGTGGGCGGATTTCAAAAATGTTTACACTTGTTCGAACAGCACGTACAAGTATCACATGTACCAAATTTCATTATCCTAGCTCAAAATTTAAGGCCCAAAAACTGGTTACCTACAGACGAACGGACAGATAGACAGACATGGCTTAATCGACTCAGCTAACGATTCTGAGTCGATCCATATACTGAGGTATACCTAGATAAATTATTTCACTATGTTACAAAATATGTATCAAAAATAATATACCCCTGTGGGATAGGTGATAAAAAGTAAAAATTCACACTAGAGGTGAAGTTGTATCATATATGAAGTTATTTGGGAGTTATTCAAAAACTATTCATAGATTTCATTTCATTTGAAGAAAAAGCAGCTAATGGAACGATGTATCATCTTATTGAAGTATTATCGTTATGTTTAAATATTTGTTCCCCGATTTTTAGTAATTTTTTTTATGAAAGTGCCCATCCCGCCCAAACGGGGAGATAGATCCCTCCACCCGTAGTAAAAGATGATTACATTGAACTGTAAACCGTTATTATTTCTTGCCTCCTAAGTTATCACTCTTGTCAAGTTATTACTCATGAAGGTATTTTCCCGCACCATACCCAACATTCTTTACCAATCAGAGGGCAATAGCGTGAACAAAACAAACTATCTACGCATGACCCTTTAAGCGAGTGAAAAACTGTAAAAACTTCAACAGGGCTTAACGTCAATACCGGCATTTTCTTGTAGCTCTTAAATTCAAAGTTCGTCTATCCAAAAAGAAAACCACAACGAAACAACGTTAGGTACCCAAGAAAAGACTGAAGTTTCCAGAATCTAATGACATCTTCTGAACGACAGACACTCGGATATGAATTGAAAAAGAAATTAAAAACGTCAAAAACTAAACGTAGCTAACGCATCATCTAGCATCACGGACAGCATTAGATCAGACGAGAAGTGGAGATAAGTGATAGGCCTCTGTAGAATGTAACCATCATATATGGTTACTACCAGAAAATAGATGGATAATTGAATAATTTATTGAAAATGCGTTCATTAGAAAAATCAGAAAGTAAAACAAAATACAGTCTTAAGCAAACAACAAAACAAAATCCCTAAAAGGGAACCGAACAGGAGAAAACAAATGCTTATATTTAGAAGAAATACTACTCGACCTAAGAATGAGAAAAAAAAAAGTTGAATGGAGTCGGTTGCATCTGCTACTACCTTTACCTACACTTCATTTAACCTCTTGAGCTCCAACCATGCCATGGTCAAAAAAAAGTTTTAACCTTCGCTATAGCGTTAAAAAAATTGAGTAAGTTGGCTATGGGAATGCCTTACAATTCGTAAACCTCTTGAGTTTGGACCATGGACCATGGACCATGCAGAACGAGTTCTATTCGATCTCGGAGCCTAGAATTCCAAACTTGCAACGACTACAATTACACACCTAATAAGAAATGAGCAATGAAATAATGATTTGACGACGATTTGAGTGGGTCGTGAAAGGAGCACAACAACATATTACATAGGATACAATCTTTCTCCACCTGCACAACAGAAAGTGACAACATGTGTGTTCATGGAATCATGGAATCATGGAATCATGCCACCGATTTGAGCAGAATAACTTTCAAGTACCTATGTAAAATGTCTCTTGGCAAGAACTGTTGATTAACACAACAATTTTCAGTTTCCAGAACAATAAAATAAAAATACTTGCACCAATCAAGCAAAAATATTTACAACTTTCTATGGTAAGGCATGTGTTCAGTTGGAAAAATGATTATCTGGGATAACAATGAAAACAAAATTAACGAAGACTCACCGCTTACAACACCTTTGGAACATGTCAGGAGAATCGATTAACTGGACAAAGTGAAAACTGCCCAAAATTCACATGTTGCGCAGTCGTGTTGTCGGAATTAAAACGAGCAGACTCGAAATTAAAAAAAAAAACAAAGTAAAACATTTCACTGAAAAGAAAATAACCGAACTAACTGCAACCTATCGAATAAATACCGCACATCACCAACTGCACTAGAACAAATCATCATATGACATCATACTAAATCGGCGCATATATTCACCGTTGCTTACCTCTTGAGCTAAGATCATGGATCATGCCGAGTGGATTCTAATCGAGCTCGTGAGAAAGCAAACGCAAACAGCTGCATTGACAGGAGTGTGTAACTCTGTAACTGTCAGCGATTCTGACTTAATTGGAAATGAACCGTACCATGGCTTTGAGAGAATGAGAACTGAGATCACACCACCAATGATGTGAGTGTTGGAACTTGGAAGGATAATAACAACAGATAAAGAAGTAGGACTCATCTATACATTTACATGCTGAATTGCTGGATGATAGAAAGTGACAGAGTGTGTGCATTGAAAACTGTTCCTACAAAGAAATCATGTGCATATGCAATTCCGTTTGTTAAGAGTATTGAATCATAACAGGACAATTTACAGTTTGGGCAAAAAAAAAGGTGAAAAGATAAAATCAAGTTAATTTCAATTATTTCACAAGTTTGTGATAAATCATAAATACTTTAGAGGCAAAACATATATTCAGTTGATAATATAATTATTTGTGACAAAAAAATATATGAATGCAAGGACTTACCAGTTACAAAACACGTTGGGCAAATCATTCACAGGATCTCACATATCTCGCAGTCGTATCACCGGCACGAAGTATGATTACGCATTTTAAACATAAGTACACTCATAGAAAAACGAAATTAACAAAAAAAAAAAAAAAACACTGCACTGATTAAATAACTGAACCGAAAAGCTAACATATAACTCAAATGTCGATTACCCGTACTGCGCAACCCGAACCGCACTAGACCATACGTTACACAATGCTCAAACGAGTCAATTGCTATTGCGCGTACCTGCGAGTTGCGACCTCTTGAGTTCAGACCACAGCATTGTCCATCGAGTGAGTTCTAATCAATCTCGGAGAAAGCATACACACACTGTTGCATTTTGCATACGTCAATCCACAAGAGTGTCAACGAACGACAACGACCGCGACCTTGGTAATGAAAATGAAATGAACCGTATGATGATGCTCTGAGAGAATGAGTTAAATTGCTAACCGCCATTGATGTGGGTGTTGGAACTTCGAAAAAGCATTGATTAGGTTGTAGTTGTAGGGAACTCTTTCACTTTTCGCCATGATGAGTGATGAAGAGTAATACTTCTACTGAATTGCATTGCTGCTTGCTGCTAACGGGATGGTTATCTGTTGGAGGAGAAAAACATAACATGTATTTGGTTGACTGTCAAGAGCAATTGAGTGAAAGAGGACGTTGACTTAAACAAGAGTAGGTGCCGTATAATCGTGATATTTATTCATCATGTAATTGTGATATTTCTTCATCAGTGAATTCTTTTTACAAATTTCACGTGTTAAAATCGACATACGAGATATTTCTTGAAACTAATTTTGTATGCCCTGACCTACTACAGTTTTGAATCTTTATTTTGCAATATTGAGAGTAAATACATTGAAGTGCCAATTTTAACAGATTTTGGCTTTTTCTTGGCATAGCTACTCAAAGCTGGGATTTTTTTTGTGGAGAATTGCTTGCATTCAAATTTTTAGTAAATCCTGAAAATACTGATTTATTGTTTTCTACTTTTTCACAAGGCTTGTCGGTAGATGTTAATTGGAACGCATTATTTCTACTTGAGAACAAGAGAACTAGTAGCTGCCGGCAGTCGCATGTACATGACCATGTAAGCAAGTGATGAATCTTACTTACAAAGCGGGGGTAGGAAAATAATCGAATTTCAGATTTTGTCGTATTTGTTTGAACCGATTACTCCAAGTCCAAATGAGGTGGTCGTCTGCCATTGCAACTGAAACTCTAACACATGGTAGGGTAAAAGTGATGAAAATCCTTAAATATATCAGAGAAGTATACATTTTAACAACGATCTATGAAGTGTAAGGGACTGATTATGGACTAAGCTAAGCAATGGTCTTTGTTGCATTTTTAAAATTTGCATACAACCAAACTAGCACTAGAATGTATTCAAACTACGAACCCCCTGCTCGTGGTCATTTTTGGATATGGAATGGGTGTGATATTGGTAGAATAACGCCGAATCGGCATTATTTCACTTTACTAATGGGAAATAAGACCGAACATGGAAATTCGTTTTCATAAATTGAAATAATACCGAATTTTGGAATTCAGCCTTATTTCAAGGCACCGTTGCTGTTAACAGAGGCATGTTAGTTGGGGACCAGATACTACACAAAATCGTGCGCCAATGTTTTACGTCCTTCTGATTCATGTCAGCATCGCTTAGATTTCCTCATGCTTTTTTGGTGTATTTTTATATACCCTATTCCACATGGATAAATTAGTTTTGAGATATAATTTGTAACACAGAGTAATAATTTGACTAGATAATCCTTAAAGTGTATGGATCTTCTATTTATATATAAAAGAGTGTATCGAACGATTTTAAATTAGAAGTCGAAACAATGGAGGTTTGCTCTATTCAAGTCAAAAGCAGACAAACCTTTCTGATGATATATTCTATTTACTGCCCACCACGATTCAAGGTTGAGAAAACTGACTTTGAAAACTTCCTTAGTTCCCTTGCACAGCGTTTTGTCATCGGAGTGGAATTAAATGCAAGACATACATTCTTGGGATCATGGAATAATACTCCCCAACAATGCGAAATAGAGAGCTACAGTAATACCAAGTACAAATGGGAAATTAAAGATTTGATTAGACAAAACAGAAAGGCTGGTAAAAGATGGCACCAAACTCTTGCACCGCAAGATAAGAAACATCCAAATCTGTTGAGTAACTTGCTAATTCGATAAAAAAATTTAAAAAACCATGGAATGGAAACGTATCTACAAATTCTAACCGCTGGAAAACAATCGAGTTATTCGCTCTGAAAAGCAATAAGAATCATAAAACGGCCAAGAAACGTTGTGCCAGCAATTAGGGTAACTCAAGACGATTGGGCCAAAACTGATAAGGAAAAAGCTGACGTTTCTGCCGCAATCTCGAGGAAACATTTAAGCCATTTGATGTGTCAGCGCAACATGAAAACGTTGATGCATTCGAGACCAAAAACGATGATAAGTAGAATATGCAAGTTTTGCCGAGCTTAAGAGGCAAATACAGAAACTTACGTCTAAAAAGCAAAGCTCCGGACTTTGCTCCGGTTCCGTTATCAGGTCATATTACGGGAGAAATTCTTAAAACGTTATAAATGCGGCAATTAGATTAGAGTACATACCAAGACAGTGGAAAGTCGCGGAAGTGATTATGGTTATCAAACCAGGAAAATCACCGAATGAAATAAAATCTTACAGACCTATTTCACTTCTTCCAATAATTTCGAAAGTTTTTGAAAGGATATTACTCGGTTGCTTACACCCCATAATTGATCATAAACGTCTTTTACCTGACCATCAATTTGGGTTTAAAAGTAAACAATCGGCTTTCGAAGAAAAGAAAATTTCTTGACGTGTCGCAAGCTTTTGACAAAGTTAAGCATAGAGGCCTTCAATGCAAATAAAGAGAAGTTCTGCCTGAACAACTATATACAATCCTCGTGTCGTATCTTGAGCATACTCTTGCGTTTGAACTTGGAAACGAATATTCAGAATTCAACGAAATAATGGCTGGAGTACCCCAAGGAATATTCAATCGTGATATCATACAAACAAACGGGAAACAAATATGAAATTCTAAAACGCTCTTAACGAGGTTAATGAATGGACAAAATCCTGGCAGATTGCACTTAACCAGAACAAATCGATTCATGTAGATCTTTCGTATAAACGGACAAACAATTTGCTTGTATTTCTCAATACGGTTCGAGTCCCTTTAGCAAATGAAGCGAAATATCAAGGAATGACACTCGATGCAAAATTAAAATGGAATTCGCATGTGAAAAAGAAATGCGAAGAACTCAAAAATAAATACAGAGAACTGTACTGGTTGCTCGGAAAATATTCGAAGCTTTGACTTAATAACAAACTACTATTAAACAAAGCCCGGTTTGGACATTTGGTATACAACTATGGGGGTTGTACCAGTGAAACGAAACATTCGTCAACGCGCCGTGGTATATAATGAACGAAGATCTACGCAGAGATCTGGGTATTCCCGCGTTAAAAGATGAAACGAAAAATTTTGCACGAAAACATTAAAAAAACATTAGGACATGTGAACACAACGGCCTCCAAAGAACTAAACCCTTTGATTTAGCCCGATAATCACAAACCGCGATATAAATTGCGGAAAAGCTGGAACTCTCAAAGGAAAGTTATCTGCCGAAAATTTATATATACACTCGTGATAATAAAATTGCTAGATAGGTCGCAAACATAGTTGCAATAGGAATAAAAACATTTTGTTCCAACAATTTATCAATAACTTTTTATGGTTTGTCCCCTGGTTATGCTATGAGGTAGTGTGTAGAAATGGTTTTTGTATGAAAACGCCTCCAAAAAGTGGGCATGGGTTGAAATGATATATAGAAGAAATATTTATCATTGATTATTGTAACAATGATTTTGCATCAAAAATTGTGCATTTGCCTGTTGTAATAGCGGCAAGAGAGTGTTTGGCAGGAGACATAACTCCTATGTTTAAGCGAGACTATAGAGTTCGCTACGGTCGAGTCTCCTATCAGTTTTAACGCAGGTTTTTGTATCCTATACACCAGGTGCATGGTTGTTTTTGCTTATCCTGGCCAGATGTGGGCGTTTGTGGGAAATTTGGGGCTTGTATGGCTTTCATTATGCGATTTCTATCTCAAAATTCAGACGAAAAAATGTGTGTGCGGGACATCATCGAAATTTTTATTCATTTGAAACGCCTATCGATGCTATTACGTATGGTATGCAACATCGTTTAAATGCCCGATGCAGCTTCGCTGGGTGGAAATTACCAATTTTACATGGCTCTTGCACATAAATCAGGCGAATTTTACCGATGGCATGGGTTATACAGGCTTTAAAGAACTCTATGGTTTGTGGTTAATTCGCTTAGACCTGCGAACCACAAGAAATAGTAAAACGGGGTTAAATCGCTCGATCTCGTTGACCAGCTCACATGAGATGCCCATACCCTCAATTCGCTCGTGCAGAATTACCATTGTGTCGTAAGCCGTGTGCCGTCGTAGCGCCGTCCAGTTGAAACCACATATCCTTGGTATCCACATCATCTAATGCAGGCTAAAAGAAGTTTTTAAGCATCTACCTATAGTGTTCGACGTCGACGGTGATGACCAAGCCAAAGTCGTGACAATTTTGGGATGCATTTGACGCTTTTAGCCCTCATGTGGATGGAATCGTCCCATATTTGACAATTTTGTTTGTTGACGTACCCATTCATCGAGAAATGGCCCTTATCGCTAAAGATGATTTTTCGATGAAAATTGGGGTCAGTTTCGAACTGCTCCAGAGCCCATTCAGCGGACACACGTCGTTGTCTATGGTCAATTAACGTTAAAACTGCCAAATGGAGGCAGTTAGCTAGGGGCCGGGCTGTTGGAGAGGCAATATGGTTGAGGACCAGGTTCATTTCTGATTGTAGCCCCACTTATGTAAGTAATGATGCAGTAGAGAAAGAAGACGCAGTATTGCAGATATAAACTAACCTCAACCAATATGGCGGACCAAACTGATGTCAATTAATTGAGAACAAAGCAAACTTGAGATGCAAGAAGATCGTGGGTTGAGAAGTTTGTATTAAAAAGAGTCGGTAGGTGTATATTAGAAATGTTCGATAGTAAAATAGAAACCACACAAATTAATATAGGAGCTGGTCCTCCATAGTCCGTTAATGCCAAATACACATAAACTTGATAAATGTAAGTAGGTCCGAATGGATAGTGGGGATAGTGGGGTAAATATGTAGGAAAGTCGTAGGAGATGAAATCCTGCCGATCGAGATAACAGTAGTAGTAATAATAAGAAGCCCATTAATTATCTACGCCATAAGTTTATGACGTAGATAAATGAAGCGCAGGTACACCCCGGAACATAGCATCACCTTTGAAGAATATCCACAATATAAGTTTGAAAGCTTTAATTGAGTCAACAGCGGTAATTATTTAAAAAGCCTGTTCACCCAATGTTGGCAAAATATTCGACGTAATTTCTTAATATTACAGCGTTTCCAGACTTACTTTTGAAACTGCATAACGGGTTTACTTAACCTTTTTTAAATATTTAGTGAAAAATAAGAAAGCCTTGAAAACTTTCATTAGAGATGCCAATAAAATTATAATATCATGGCCTTCTAAGGCGAGACATACACCTTTATTTTAATATATCCAACAACCACCTTGTCATGGACTATTAAAATTGCCCAGAGATGCTTTAAAGGATTCCCTAGCCATTTCGCTGAGATGTGACATGACTAGAGAAAGGAAAAAACAAAAACATGTAAAATACAATCGCTCATCTCCCCCTGAGGTATAGGACTTTAGCTATCTTCTACCCGATAGGTGTACAGATATATCTCCACAATAAATGCGTTTTTCCCAAAGAAGTAGTTTACACTTTGCTGATTATTTGTCAAGACAGGACGAACGTCGTCCACGACAACGACGACGATGGCAAGCAATGCTAGACCAGATGTTGCGTCATAACTCCAACTTATCTTCACTTTCTGGCTTTAGTTGTCTCTCGCTGCTATGGCATTCCATTGCGCAATGATCCCACTTTCTCCAGGATAACAACAACCGACGAAAAAAAAAACTCCTCCCTAGACAAAGAATCATTTTTCTATCTCTAAATCTTGAGTGGAATGAAAAATTAGATAACGTTAACGTTTTTTTTTCTATCTTTTTTTACAGGAAACAAGACGTCAGGACATTCGAAGGAAATTGCACCGACACAATGCAACTGTATTCGTGGAAGTATACCAGCGAACTATTTGCACTTCTGATAATATTTTTTGTAAATATACAAAATGGTGAGTTTTTTTTTTCGTTTTGCTGTTTATGTGTGTGTTGCAGAATTTACAGGGTTCTCGAAGGAAGAATGTGGGAGTAGTTGTGATTTATTGTTTACTTATAACACCACCCACACATGTGGGTGAGAGTAAGAGATAAGGACAAATGGGGTGGTAAAGCACAAAATAAGCATTCTTCCCGACAATTTGCCATGCATAAATCAGGAAGTAAGCATTCGCCGTGTTAGGGGATTTCCTTTCGCTTGTGTATGTTGGCTGTCATCCTCGCCTGTGCTCTTAGATGCGAGAGTTATGTTAAATGTTGCACAAGAAACGTCCCCTGGTGCAATGTGTGTAATGTCATTTGGGGTTGGGATTCCATTTTTTTTTATTTCGTTCTATTTGGTACCTCTAGCGTTATGACCAAACGTAATCTAGCAGAATGCCAGTGCAGCGCATTGCGGACGTGTTGTTTGGAGAGGGCGATATTTTAACGACATCGAGTGCGGTCCGGAATACCTGTTTAGGAATAATTTTCCTTTTTTATGATTTCATCTCGAAGCTGGAGGATACAGCTGGAGATGGCAAGAGTGCTTCTGTTTTGTGGCACGTATGGTTGAGATAACAAAGTGCTAAGTGAATTGGATTCGCTTTTTTTTATGTCGCTGACTTTAATGAATGCAAAGTGAGGGTATATTAGTTTTTATGTGGGAGATCCAATGACGAGCTAAAGCAACCGAGGTAATAGCGGTTTTGATGTGTCTGCGGATAGGTATAAGGAGTTTACCCGGGGGGTGTAGATGTGATGGCAGATGTGTGACTTTGTTGGTTGGAGTGTGCAGTGCTGTGGTATGAGTTGAATGATGATGCATCCTTGAGAGTAATAGCGGTCAATTTAAGAGGCTTATACTGGGTGTCCGCTGGGAAGGTATACTACTTTATCTTGCCGCCATTTTGGTAAACATTTGTCATGACAGTTCATATTTGGCAGTCGTGAAGTAGACACGTGGTAAATTTATTATTAAAAAATATTCGATAACCAACGTGTTTTAATGGTTAAAACATTTAACCAAAATGAATCATCGATTACTGTGACGATGAGAAAGTTACGTTAAAGTTACGCGCTATTTACCGTGTAGTGAATGATTTCGAAGAAATAGGGCCTGTAGGTGATAGGCCCAAGCATGGACCACAACGTGCAGCAAGATCGGCTAAAAACACTACTGCTGCTCAAGGAAGTGTTCAAAACAATCCATCAACCTCAATTTGACGCCGTGCTCAGGAGCTTGGTCTTCAAAGAAAAACTTTGGCCATAATTTTGCACAAGGATTTGCATTTGTTTGAATTTAAGATTCAGTTGACACCAAAGCTAGCCCATGACAACCCCGATTTTCATGAAAAAATCTTATGAGTGACGAGCCACATTTTCATTTGAATGGATACGTGAATAAAAGGAATAGTCGGTTCTGGAAAACTGAAAACCCTCAAATTATTCATCAGTCACCTTTGCATCCATTAAAAGTTACAGTCTGGTGTGCAATTTGGTCAGGAGGAATCATTGGACCTTACTTTTTTGAAAATGAAAACGGCGTTACGATAACTGTGAGTGGGGGGTGGGGAGTGATATCGTGATATGATTGAAAACTTTTTAACGCCACAACTGCATGCTTTGGGTTTGATTTACATGTGGTATCAACAAGACGGTGCCACATCGCATACAGCCACGATTACAATGGAATTACTGCGAGACCTCTTCCCACAACAAGCTATTTCAAGAAATGGTGATGTTGATTGGCGTTCTTTTTGTGGGGATATCTGAAAAGCAAGGTTTATGCAAACAAACCAAAAAAGCTGAAGCAACTCAAACAAAATATTCATGATGAAATTAATGAAATACCGCGTGAAATGTGTGAGAATGTAATGAAAAATGTGCTCAAAAGGGCTCGCATTTGTGAGACTAACAGGGGCGGACGTTTACCTGATATTGTATTCCATACATAATTGCAGACATTAAATAAAAAATTTATTAATATAAGATCCATTCTCTTTCATTTAATCAAAAATTATAAAGAAACGAAATAGTATACCCTCCCGACGGAAACCCTGTAACTTAGTTTGAACAAATACATTACGATTATCTCGGGTTAGAGGTGGTCAGTATCGACAAAATCCTAACATTAAGGATTATGATGGAGAAATAATTCGCATATGGGTGGAGTGACCTAGAAACGAGTTCCTTTAACTTTAAGCATGGGTCCCTGGTTCAAATTTTGAAATTGGCATCTCTTGCAAAAAGTCTGATAAGCAACTAAGAGTAGGAAAAAGTGTGCAGAAAAACTTCTAACATTTTCAATTCGGATTCGGCGTTAACTGGAGATCCCATTCTTTGTGCCAAAAACATAACTTCGCACACGAAAATGAATGGAGGAGCTATAAGAAGAGAAGCGCAGTACATGCCTCTAATGCCAGATATATCAGTTTGTGTTGACTCGCTTATGATGTCAGCTGATTTTGAAAACCATCTTATGTAAGTCATCTCTACTACCTAGCTTATCTTTCTACTGAGTTTTATAATGTGGATCAAGTCATATTTTAAAGAACTAAATATAAAAATGTTGTTGTAAATAATACACCCAAGCGATTTAAAACCACACCTGGTGTCCCTCAAGGTAGATACTTCAGTCCTACTCAGTGTAACAGTTAATGACGAACTGTATAATTGGTGGTTCTCTATGGCTACGTTTACACCGTGGAATAACCGGGAATAAGCGTATATATTTGATGTAAGTCTCATCGGAATATATTTAGGTCAGTACACTTATTTTGGGTGACCTGGACTATAATAAATTTAGCTGGTTATTGTAATTTGCGCATAGATGTCACTACAAATTCGACTCAAGTGGTATACTAACTGTTAAACTACAGAGAACTTTTCTACTTTGCCCCTTGTCATGGTTTTTGCCAACGGTGAAAACGTAGCAATTGATGCTGATCTTGGGAGTTCTGCATTTAGTCATGTACGGTGAAAACAGAAAAATTCTGAGACTACAAAATTTAGTACCAGACCAAAAAAAAGTCCACGGTTTAAACTTAACCTGCGCCAATGAAATGAAAATCTTTAGGTCCTAAATATATTGCAAAGCGCTTCAATCAAAACCGCCTACCATTGTAAGGCTAACAAATGATAAGCAAATGCAGTCCCTTTAGTACTAAAAATCTAAGCTTAACAAGGTTGCCAAAAACAACGACCTTCATGCCGAACAAATTAAAGGCGTGGAATAGTTTTATTAATTTTATCGAATGAAAATATGACTGAACCTTTGGAAACCCACCATTTTGTGAGGGATAGGTCTTCAATTATCCAAAAATTTAACTTCGCACACACAGATGATAGAGTAAGCTATTTTTAGAGGCGTGTAGGTATGTAACATAAATGCCTATTAGTTTTTCGGACTTCTGTTATGAACGCATTTATTCAACTAACCCATTGTTTAGCTGTTCTAAGTCCAATAGAAAAAGCTAACCCCTAGTGGTAAGTTTCCCGAAATCCACCACAAAAAACCATGGACAATAAAGTTAACCACTAGTAAGTTGAATAGCCCAACGAACAATTTTTCTCCTAGAAGATTCATATTTCCAATTTAAGGAAGCAATAACTTCTATTTCGCTTATTTAGTACTTGTGCGCAGAAGTTGAGCCTGTTTAAAAAGTCTTGTAGGTAAATCCACATAAATTAGAAAACAAGATTTATAGAAGTCCTAAAGAGGGCTCCAAATTGTTTTTCCATAAGGCTTTATACAGTTAATAATGCTTGATGAAACCTTTCAATAAGTGCAGGCAAATATATTCACAGGCAATAACTTCTTATGGGAAAAACTTCACCTCGAGTGGGAAATAACTTAATTTTTCTTTTTGTGAAGTTATTACCCAATAAAGGTGAGCAATCACACTACCGTAAATTTTGTGAAGTTATTTCCCACCTATAATTTGAGAATACCGCGCGATTTGGGTGTTTGCAACTTAGAATGCGTGTGGACGGGGATGCGCCCTCCTGGAAGCCACTGCTTGGGCTCACTGTTGGATTTGGGTTGCGTTGTGCTACTGCTTTATCAAAGCGACATTGTAAGTTGTAAGGTGTGTTCATGGAAGTGGTCATAAGTCACTTTCAGGTAAGGAGTACAAGTTTCCAGATCAATTCCAAATTATCCCAGGAAATCAGATCCTAATATATCAGAGCACAAAACCACCTAATGCCGACTAGATGCTACGCATTGCAGCCAAAATCAGCCGTTTTTTTTCCTGACAAGACCTCACATCTTTTCCCTAAGCCTAAGATTTTGTTCAAACAAAGGAGCAGTCTGCAATACGCCCAATTTTGTGGGACAAATATTAGTTTCATGAAAATAATGTATGTGGACATTTTAATCAAAGATCAGTAGATCTGTCAGTCTGTTTTCATGTGTACGAGTTTCTTTGAAAGATTTTTTGAATAGATTTTAAAGCTCAGTCCTTATTAGTACGGTTATAGTCCAACACCAGGGGTAGAAGCTTGCAGAATCTTGCATAGGTCCATAACTAACAATTTTTCTTATATAAACTTCAAATTTTCAATTTTAAGAAGCAATTGCTTCTATTGAGCTTTTTTTTTATCTGTGCGGAGAAGTTCAGCCTGTTTAATACCACTTGTTCTGAAGTCCACAGGCTTTATAGAAGATGAAATTGTATATAATTTAAAAGCTTTTATAAAGTTTGCGGGGATGTGTACAAGTGAAAGTGGCAAAGATGTCTTGCAAGACCTTCCGTTAAAATAATCATTGAGCTCCTGACTTAAAGTTTTTAGCAGTTGCGACTTCTTTTGTTTTTGCGATTAACTACCACGCAAAAGGCCTGGTATCGATTGCTTGTCGCCGTGGCAACACCAGGATGTTTTTTTTTTTTAATTTCCCATAATATTCAGACAAAATATAAACATGATGGTAAAGTACAAAAATATTTAAAATAAACATAACATTTGAAGCTTTATTTTCGATATTTTGCTAGTTTCGTTTAGACTTTCATAGAGAATTCTTATAGAATCCTGCAGAGTGCTTATAGAATCCAGTAATGTGTTTTCTTATGACTTTATGCAGTTTATATTGCTGGACGTGAAATAGTTTTGAAAATGCTTTGTCGAACTGACATTGTTATTTGGGCTGCAAATACTACCATAAGACAAAAATATTGACATCATTGGTCTGGCTCAACGTGCTACCATAGCAACGTTTGGTGGTATGGGGAAGGAAGCGGCAAAAATAAGTTTAACAATAAATGAGAGTATGTCCAGGTATATATTGTCAACACGAAAAGGCGCACAATATCGAGGAATCGGACAAAACTTCACATTTGATAGATATAGCTTTGAGGTAGTATTGGACTATGTCTACCTCGGGCCCGCTATTAGCTCTGACAACAACATCTCATCTGTTTCTTTGGGATAAAAATGCAACTTAGAACTAAGGCCCTAACTCACTCTTATACAAGACCCTGATCAATTCAATCCTGCCCTACGTCGCTGGAGCATGGACTGTATCAAAATCAGACAAATAAACCCTTGGTCTTGTTGAGAGAACATTCTTCAGTCCCGTTTGCGTTGATAGGCTATGAAGACGAAAATTAAACCAAGAACTTAACGAGCTATACAGCGACATTCTCCTGTTAAAAAAAATCCCCATTGGACGTTTAAGATGGCTACGAAATAATGAGCGAATGGACATCAATACTCCTGTTCGCAGAGTCCTCAATTCCCAGCCAGACATCGCACACAGTAGAGGAAGACCTCGCCTTAAGTATAAACCGACCTTGAAGTGCATAACTAAAGGCAGTAACGTAAGGCCGTGCTAATTGGAGAGACATGTTGCTTGAGGCCCAGGTTCTTTCCAGACTATAGCGCCATTTA